>BSBK01009062.1:0-393927 GCA_027943335.1 Chamaecyparis obtusa
ATATTATGTATGTATGTATGTATGTATGTATATATATATGTATATATATATGTCAGGTTTGCCTAGGTGTACTGACACCCAGGCCTAGTAAAAAGTCAACATACGTTTTCATGCACTTTTGGATGATTGAAAAGTGGATTTTTTTACATCGCCACTTTTTGGCCCCTCATGATCTTGCACATACCCAAGGTGAATCTTCTGGCTGCTCAATGTGTACTTATTTTAATTCTCCATTCAAGAATGTTGAATTGACATCCATCTGATAGACTTTAAAGCTTTTGACTATTGCATAAGCTAGAAACAACTTAGTAGCTTCTAATATGCTCATAGGTGCAAATGTGTCTGAATAATCAATGCCTTCTCTTTGTGCATATCCCTTACATACTAACCTTTCTTTGTTTCTTACTAATGTACCATCTTCATTCATCTTGTTTTTGAATATCCATTTTGTTGTAATCACATTCTTATCACTTGGTCTTGGGACCAGTTCTGAAGTATCATTCTTGATAATTTGATCTATATCCTCTTTCATAGCATAATTCCAATCTGAATTATTACATGCATCTTCAACACTTAAAGGTTCAATTTGAGATAGTAAACATACTGCTTCATTTCTTGCTAAATTCTTTTTTTTTTATCTTGTTGTGACTTTTCTATTCTGATCTCCAATGATGTCATCCTAAGAGTGATATCTAGATGTATATTTTAGAGCTTTAGGTGAAATTGACTCATCTTCCTTCTGAGTTTCTTCTTCACTTCTTTCAAGTTCATTGAACAATATAGTGATACTATCAAACATCTCTTCAACAACTATCTCACTAGTGGAAGGTCTGGGTTCTTCTTCAATCATTGGTGAGTAATCATGATATCTTTCTTGAACCATAAATTTTCATCAATCTTAACATGAGCACTTTCAATGATCTTCTTCAATCTTAAATTGAAACATCTATAAGCTTTTCTTTTAGTAGAGTAACCAAGAAAATTACCTTCAGCACTTCTTGCATCAAAATTGCCTATTGCTTCATCCCTCTTGATGTAGCACTTTCTTCCAAAGATTATGAAGTATTTCACTATGGGAACATTATCAAACCATAGCTCATAAGGTGTCTTGTCTGTGCCAAGCCTTAATTGTATTTTATTGATTGTATAGTCTGTTGTATTGACCGCATCTCTCCAATAGGTGTTAGCAAATTTTCCTTCAATCACGATTGTGCACGCTGTATCAAGGATAATCATGTTCCTTCTCTCTACAATCCCATTTTGCTGAGGGGTTCTAGGTGCACTTAACTATCTTTTTATGCCATGTGATGTAGGAGCATCCTAGGTGTAAGAGCAATCTTGCATCACCCAAAAAGATTTCTATTTTTGTATTCAATAAGGGCTATCTTGTGCAGAGTTGCTATTTATGGAAACTTGCTATTTTTTAGTAAGTTGGTCTTACGATATAAAAATGTTCTAATTTTACATGTGGAGGTTCATCTCAGTCATATCAGCTTGCCAGCAAAGTTTCATGGCTAGATCAGGTCTAGTTTTGAAGATATTGAAGATTTTCGGTATTGGTAGTAGGGTACAGAAACTTCAAACTCAGTTTTGAAGGCTTTAGAGGCCTCGAATGAGGTTGAAAATTTGGGGGACAAGTGCTTTGCACTAATCAAGCCTGTAGAGCGCTTCGTGGCATTTCCAGAATGGGGTTATAATAGCCAATCGGGTCAACGGGTGATGACTTATGGTCTTCAGAAGTTGGGTCACCTGACATGGCGAAAAATAATTTTTCTTCAAAATTTCTGTTTGGGTTTCAAAACTCATTTTGAGCCGACTTTGATGTAATAAATTGTAAAATAAAATAATTCTAAGTTTGGTCGGCCCTAAGGGCTAAATTTCTAGAACCTTCTCGGGCGGTGGAAATTGCTTATATAAAGAAGGCCCGTAGTGTTGTCTAGGGCAGTTCTGGGTAGTAGATCTGGGTATTGATTCGAGGCTTTGTCCTATAGAATATTGTAAGGGAATGCCCATGTGGCTTTGCATATTGTAATTCTGAAAGTTTGTAATTCCACATTTGTGGAGATAATAAGAAGCCAATTTTCTGTTCTTGCATATTATTGTTGTTGTTTCTCTATTTCTGTTAAGTGTTTGTGGTATTAAGGGGAGCACCCTTCATCACCATGTTCTTTGCAGTACTCATAGAATCTGTCAGAGGTGAATTATCCTCCTCTATCTGATCTTAGACACTTTATCTTTAGTCCAGATTCATTCTCAACCTTAGCTTTGAATATTTTGAACTTCTCAAATGCTTCTGACTTATCTTTCAAGAACACAACCCACATCATTCTAGAATAATCATCTACAAACAAAATGAAATACCTTTCACCATAGTAAGATCTTGTTTGAGTTGGTCCACATAGGTCTGTAGGAATCAAATCCAATTTTTTCTCTACTGAATTATGCTTTCGGCTAAATGAACTCCTTACATGCTTTCCCAATACACATTCCCTACAAATGGTATCAACTGGCTTTTCTATGCTAGGTAGGTCTCTTACTACCTTAACATTACTGATCTTTACTATGTTATCAAAATTGATATGACATAGTCTTTTGTGCCACAACCAACTATCATCTACTTTAGAAACAAAACAACTTGCTTCTAGATTAAGCTGAAAAACATTACCTTTGGTCTTTGATCATGATGCAATCATTTCTCCTTTTTTGTTAATGATGCACTTGTTTCAATTGAATTCGAATCTGTAACCTTTTTCAAGTAACTACCGAACACTTAGTAGGTTATGTTTCAAACCATCAACATAAAGAACATCATTAGTACTATTATTTCCATCCAAGGTGATGGCTCCTCTACCAATGATAGGTTTGGGGGTGTTATCTCCAAATCCAACCATGCCTCCTTTGTATTTTCCCAAATGAACAAATCTATCTTTGTCTCCTATCATGTGATGTGAGAAACCACTATCAATGATCCAATCTGTCTTGATCTCAGCTTGTGAAATCAGAGCTAATTCTTGTGAATCCTTTTCATCTTCAAGAGCAATGAATCCAATTTCTTCTTTTGTTGATTCTGCATCTAATACTCCATCTCTAGCATAATAGCATTCCTTTGTATACTTAGGCTTGTAGTTATTCTGGTATCTTTTAACTCTTGTAGGACACTTAGATGCAAAATGACCAATCTTATTACATGAAAAGAATTTAAATGGAAATTCACCTTCATATTTCCCTTTTCCTTTCTTTTCTCTTTTAGCAATCATAGAAATGAAATCATCTAGTGTTTTTTCTTCATCATCATCATCAAAATTACCAGAGGTGTTTGCAGATTTCTTACGATGGACTGATGCTTTGAAGGCTATTTCACATTTAGGTTCTATCTTCAATCTTGAAATCTCAAAAGCTAAAATTTTACTAATCAAGGTCTCTCTTTTAAAATTTGATGTAAGTTGCATCGTCTCATCAAGTATGTTTATCTTGTTTTCATACTCTACTATGAGAGTGGTCATCAATTTATCCATAATGTCTTCTTCCAAGATCTCTCCACCATTGTTCCTAATTCTTGCAACTGTTTTATTAATCCTTTGGTTGTAAGCTCTAATGTACTCTTTAGGTATCATCTCTAATGCATTGTATATTTTATTCCAAGTTTTTCTATGCGCATCTTTTTCTTATTTATCTCCTTCAAACATGCCTTCTAGGATCTTCCATATCTTGTAGGCTGTGTCAATTTTCTTTATCTCTGAAAACTCACTATCAGCTAAGGCATTGATAAGGGCTTCTTTTTCTATTGCATTTTGATGGAACAAATCCTTCTACTTGCTTATAGCATCATCCTTTGCAAGATCTGTTAGAGAGGGGATCTCAACTTCCTTGATAGCCACTTCAAAAACTTCAAAAGAAATGCACTGCAAATGTGTCATCATCTTGTTTTTACAATCAAAATAATTCTCACCATCAAACTTAGGACTGTTTTTCTAAAGAATCCCATTTGATCAACCTCAAGCTATTAAAATTTTTGTCAGAGGCACTTGGATTTGATACCAATTGTTAGGAATAGTTGCAAGAGATAACTGAGAGGGGAGGGGGGGTGAATCAGTCATCTACTAGTTTCAATTCTTTATCCAATTAAGTATACTTAAACATAAAGCATAAACATAATGAAAGAACACTTGAACACAACACCAATGTTTTGGTTACAGGGAAACCCAAATAGGTAAAAACCTCAGTGGGAATTGACACCCACTAATAATCTACACTAGTGTATTATGATCCTTGTTAGAAGATCCTTAACCCTATTAGGAGTTTCTTTACAATATTGTTAGTCCCAGTTTGAGTCTGGCCCTTTAATTCTTTGATTATGGCTTCACGTTTAAAAACCTAGTCCTTTGATCATTATTTCCCTCACTCTGTATGCATCATGTCCAGTCATCATTTTGAAGTCATGTTTGAGTTTTAAGTCACATAGAATTTTACAAGCTTTGTTTTTCTTGAACACTCATGAACACCTTTGAACAACCTTGAATGGTGTTCACACCTGTTCGAGGATGTTCATATAAATTTCATCTTTTGTGAAGACATGAAAGACCAAAAAGTAAGTAAATACATATACTTGATGCTGACACTTGAAGAATATGGAAGTACACCAATCATTTTCTCGCAATGTACTCTGGCATTCAAATCATCAACCTAGCCAATTCAAAAGTTTTCAAACCTTGAATAGTCTTGAACACACTTGAACAGTGTTGAACAATCATGAACTTTGTTCTTTCTTGTTTGGCAGAATCTAGGAAGATTATGAAAAAGAGGAGAATCTTTTGACAGCTAAGCAACGGGGCCCACAGGATAGAAGGCATTAAATGCTTATTATGGTGAGAATTTGTTAAGTACACCCTTGAAGTTTGGAATAATCATTACTCTTGATGACCTCAGGATTTTTTTAAATGGTAATTATGGATTACATGCACAAGATGTCAAATCAAATCGGTGCCATTCTCTTTGTGAAAGATTTGCAATAAATTCATATGCTCTCATGATACTATTTAAGTTAACTCTTTTTATTCAAATACCAAAGTATTCAAGCGTTGAGAAGTTGGTGTGTAAAGGTAACAAATTGGGAGCTCTTGTGATCAAAATCTTGTATAGAAACAAGAAGAGTTTGGCCATTACCCCTGTGATATTTTCAAATTCAGTAGTCTACGAGGTGAATAAAGGATTAATTTTCTACTGTCATGAGGTCAACTTTTCATATGTTTGGAAATACCACAAGTTTAGTATGTGATGGCCCCATAATATCAGACACTGACCTAGAAAACTAAAATGTGGAGGACTTTCCTTACCATCTTTTGAATTCTTTAGAGGGTACCCCAGCTCTGGAAATTTTACATAGTGGTTTGTGTTCTGCGGTGACTTTTCCTCCCACTGTTGTTTGTTTGGAATTAATTTTTGAATGCATACAAAATTATGATGCACAGACTGAGACAATAAAAAAGAAGGGTGGTAGCATCCTTATGCCTATTAATAGGGAGATGGTGACTCAAGTGCTACAAATCCTAGAAAAGACCTCCAATTTTTCTCCCACACAATCTATTATAAAGTTTAATGAAAATAAAGATGAAAATCATACCTCTATAGATAAAAGTTGGTTTTTGAACCTACAAAGAGGGGGTTCAATTTTACCCAAGAAATTTAATAGAACCCATGTCCGCCCTTACATCAATTATCTAATGGTAATGCTGCATAGAGTAAGAGGGTCCCAAGTAGCATATCTTTTTTCTGATTGGATGTATTTTTATGTACAAATCATCCTAGAAGGAACACAACTCTTATATTGGGCTAAGTTAATTGCTAGTTCCTTGAGAGAACAACTCAACACATCTAAACTGACTGGTAGAAGTTTCTTCATGTCTTCCTATCTCATGTATTTCTTAGCCTGTAGCAGACAATGCCATGGAGTGCCACATGAATCCTAGGTTGTCGACATGTGTGTTTATGAATATTACCCCATTCTATAGAAGGACAAAGTTGTTGAAAATTACAGAAGGGTACATGACACGTTTATGGGTAAACTATGTTTTGAGCTAGCTGATATTTCTGATAAGAGGATTAGTTTGAAAGCATAGGAGTTGGTAACTAAATATGGGAGCTATTACATTCAATTTCCTAGATTTACTTACATCAGCTTACTTTGCAAGTAGCTTACTAAAGTTTTGAAAAGATTTCTTCCTGAAGAGGAGTGGGATAAAGCTTTCCCTATAACACTAGGTAAATTTTCATGTAAGACCATGGAAGTAATTGGTATTCCAGAAAAAACACTTGACCCATCCACTAGTTCTGGAGTCACACCCCAATGGCTATTCTCATCGGTGAGTAAAAAAAATAGCCTAGTTCTTGTATTAGTTCCTTTTAAAGACATAGTTAGCAAGTATGTCTAGAAAACTCCCAAAACTAAGAAGGTGAAGAGCACAACCTGAATGTTTATAGATGTGAAAATGAGAAAATGGACCACAGAAGTGGCAACCTATAGGCTGAAGGAAGGAGAATGAGTGGATCAATGAAATTGTTAAAAGTGGTCTTAGGTATCTCAAGGATGCTCAGGATGTTCTACATGACACATAAGCTCTGATAGGGGAATTACAAACATAGAGACAAATCTAGGAGAGAGAAGAGGAGAAATGGTTTTCAGCTATGTCCAAGTTCTTAGAAATTGAAAAGTATAGATTTATGAAGTTTTACACAAAGAGATCTATGAAATCACCTGATGAAGCTACCTTTTTCATTCTTAGAAGGAATGTTAGTTGGCGTCTCAGCACTATTAGGAGTACAATTTCCAAGACAAGGATAGTGAGAATGAAGTCAAGAAGCTGCAAAAAACAATGATGATTGAATTAAAAGTAATTGATTTTGTTTATACATACACAGTCAATCATGGGGAACAGGACCTAAAAGTAGCTCTCGAGGTGTTTGAGACTACTATGAAGAAACTCAAAGAAAAGGCCAACCCTAGGCCTTCAGATTTCACACAAGTAGCTAGAATAAAATCCATGTTGTATCTAAGTGTAGATCAAATCCCCATAATAATTGAGAAGATCAAGAAGTCTAAGTGGACTAAGGAAGTAGCTATGACTAGGATAGTGAACATGAAAGTTCCTCACTTGCAGCTCGTGAAGGAGCTTATTTAGGTGCACAAGTAGTGGGAGGCAACACAATCTACCATAGCCAAAGGAGAGAATCTTGCTTAAGATGAGGATCATGCTACTGACAAGGAGGCTGATCTTGAGATTTAGTTTTCTTTTTGAACTATTTGAAAACTTTGAAGGATGTGTGTCCTGTTTACTTTGGTTATGCTTAAAAATGTTTTAACTAAGAGGTCGGGTTTTTTGGGAGACCTCTCGGCTTTGAAAAAACTTTATGTAGCTTAGTGTCATAGAAGAAAGGGTTAGAAATTTTAGGAAGAAAACTAGTATTTTATCTTTGGAAGTTTGTTTCATTGAAAAACAATTTGGATATATCAAGTTTGTTGATTAAGAACTTATATATATATATATTTTTTTTCTTTTGTCTATACTGCAAAGACATTTAATATATCAATCATGTTATGTTTCAAATCTGTGCAATCTGAACTGAGTGGATTCATGTTTTGTGGTGATGTTTTAGTCCATTCCATATTTCTTTAAAAGATCTTTGTCAGTACCTTGATGATATCAGTAATTATAACTTGTTTTACACTTGTTAAACTTATTCATTGTTCTATGTTATCTCAGAATAATATGGGAAGTAGCAAACTGTGATTCTCTACTTCTGTATATCTTACTTTTGCTTTCTGAAAATATTGTTTGAAGTGCTAATCATCTAAGAATGATATAGAAACCTTTCTAAGCTTTCAGATTAAAAGCTAAATTGAGAAATTAGATAAAGGAAATTCATTGAAAATCTATTTTAGGAAGCTGTATCTAGATTAAAATTCAGAGGGAGGTGATTTGTAGTAAACACTTACCCAGCTATTAGTGAATGTTTGTCTTGAAAGGGTGATAGAGTTATATTCTTGAGAAAGATTAAATCAAGGAAAAATTTGTTTACTAACAGATTTTTGGTGACTCTACTGGGGAAAAGACTAGTAAACTAGTGTCTTTACTTGGTTTAATGTGTAATCATGGTATTACCTACTGATGTAATACTTTGTCAAGATGAAGTTCCCCAATCCTTCAACCTGGTCTGCATTTTCATGAAACTCAAGAGGACATTAATGCAGATCTAAATAACTTGCCTTGGAAAGTAAGAACAAGTAATGAACAACATCAATAAGTTCAATTGGTGTTAGAGGAAGAGGAAGAAATCGGTGAATGGTTGAGAGGTTTCCCCGTAGCTTGGGAAGTTGCAATAGTTGGTAGAGTAGTTCAAAGACCATATAACTATCAAGATGGAGTCCAGACCTTACACTAGGTCTCAATGAGAGGCAAGTATTTTTGATAGTATTTTTGAAGAATTATGAAATCTTGAAACTACAAGAGTTTGTCCCTCTAAGAAAAAGGCTCAAAATAGACCTTCTTCTCCTCCTAAAGAATATTTCAATTCATTTCCTAAGACCTATGATTGGGAAGCCTTAACCTTGTTAGGAATTTAAGATCCTCCTCTCTTAACTATTTTTCCAATAGTTATCATGGATCAGCAGTGTGGTAATGCAGTAGGCCCTTTAGATTTAGTTGCTCATCATGCTCTTCCTAAAGGTGCCAAAGATGTTCTTCCAAAATTCTTTGGGGATGGTAAAGTAGCTATAGAAGAACATTTCAATTATTTTAATGTAGCTACTGGCATCTTAGGAGTGCAAAAAAAAGATGTAGCCATGAGACTCTGTGTTCAAACCCTCATAGAAGGAGCAATGAAATGGTTTGGTCATCTTCCGGCAGGATCCATAAATGACTGGAACTCCATGAAAACTCTTTTTGAAGGTCATTTCAAAAGTCCAGATAATGAGCATTCCTTGTTAGCACAACTTACCTAGATGAAAAAGGAAATCTATGAACCAATGAGAGATTATGTGGCTCGGTATAATAAAGTTATTCATAAGATCCCTACTTATAAAAGACTGACTCCTAAAAACCAACAATATTTATTTGTTAACTCCATACCCCCAGAAATTGGTTTTCATCTAAGAAGGAATAGGCCAACAGACTTAGCAACTACTCAAAGTTAGGCAACTAAGTTAGAAGATGATTTGATTACAGTGTGGAAATGGAAGAAAGATCTTCAGGTTTCACATTCTCAAGCTTCTACTTCCTCCTCAGATCCAGTGGTTCAAAGGCTAATGAATGATGTTATAGAACTAAAAGGGAAATTTCCCAAACAAGGATCAGCTTGCTCCCCTACATATCAAGATGCTAACAGAAAACAACTTGGATAATGGCACAAAAAAACTCCCTTTTTACCTTCAACTCAACCAAGATTAGCCATTGAAGTGCCTTTTAGAGAGGGGGTTATGTGTTCTTTTCATTTAACAATAGATCATGATGGTGATACATGTCTAGATATGATGAGACATGTACAAATGGGAGCAACCCTAGATGTACTAGGAGAGGTGAAAGTTGAAGAAATGGCTCAAGAGCGACTTGGTGACTCTGGCTCATTTTACCTAAAATACAAATCAGACTCTAAAAGAGGATATATTTTAGTCACTCTTGAAGATTCAACATGTGCTATGCTCATTCAAAAACATAAGTCTCCTAAATACATTCCTTTGACATCAAATACTACCACCAAGAATAAAGAACCTGTAAGTAATCCACCCTTTTCAAGTGTAAAGCCTCTTGAATTTAAAATTTTGTGAAAAGATGCACAGGTCCCCTCATTCGATATAGTTGAGTTTTGTCAGTCTTATGCTATCCAAATTTCACCCGCTAAATATTTAAGTTTGAACCCAAAAGAACTTGAAAAGTTGGTTAAATATGTCAAGGGTGAATCCTCTAATTCCTCCCGTGTTGACCAATGTACATCCAATCAATATGATTCTTTTGTCCAACCTCCTTTAGTAGTTCCTCCTACAAATGTTAACTAGACTAATTCATCCAATGCCTCCACTTCGGAAACTAATTGTGATATTCATGAAACTAGAAAACTTGGGCCTTTTTATATTTCCTTGCTCCTTAATGGTCTTAAATTGAGCAATTGTATCATAGACTCAGGAGCATCTGATAACATCATGCCGTCCTCAGTTTCTAAAGCTCTTGTCCTGACTTTGACAAAGACTTTTGGGAGATTTTATTCAATGGATGGAAAACAAGTGCCTCTAATTAATCAAGTGAAAGATGCCCAAGCTATTCTAGCAGCTCACCCAAATAAGGGGTTAAAATTAATAATTCTTGTAGCTGATATTCCAACAAACTATGGGATGTTATTGAGCAAGACCTTTTGTAGAGACATGGAAGGGTAGATTAAGATGGATTGGTCTGAAGAAGTGATTCATGTGGGTAAGAGAAAGGTTAAATTGGAACCAGAAGAAAAGAATAAGTACACAGCCTTTCCTTCAGATGAATCAAAAGCTCAAATTTTTTATCAGGAGTGTGGATTTGGAAATTGCCTAATCATGGATGGTGGAGTTTCTTCTTGTTCAGAAGATCACGATGAGGTTTCTCAAATTTGGTCCATGGAATTTGATAGAAGCTGTGCAAATTTTGGGTTAGGAGTTGGGGTAGTTCTTAAAGGCCCTAATGGAGAATGCTTGCGTTTTTCTTTTAAGCTGGATTTTAAGAACACTAACAACACTACTGAGTATGAAGCTTTGTTGTTAGGTCTGTAGGAAGTGAAGGCTCACAGAATTACACTTCTCATTATAAGAGGGGATGCTAAACTGATAGTTAAATAGGTCAGGGGTCTGTTCATGGTGAAAAATGAATGACTAAAACACTATAGAGATCTAGTTTGGAAGGAGATTGAGGCCTTTGATGCATTTTCTATAGAATCCATCCCTAGAAGTTTAAATTTGAGGGAAGATTCTTTAGCTATTTTGACTTCTTTATTGCTTCCCCATCCTGATTTCTAAATGGATACTTATAAGATATAGATGATTTATAGACTAGCAGTCTCTGACAATGTTGATCATCTGCAAGTGTTTGAAGATGATTCTAGTATAAAAGATTTTATGGCTTGTGTGGAGGTTTTTGCATCCACTTATTTTGAAGGGTCAAGGGAAGCGTGTGAAGCACCTATTTTTGAAGATCAACCATCATAAGAAATTGTAAAGTTGAAAGGTAATAAAATTCCAAAAGGCTTGGTTGCACTTGAAAGTTTATTTTCTAGAAGAGATGATAGTTTTGTCTCAGGAAAAGGAAACCCTCACCCTAAAACACTTAAAGAGTGATAAAATTAACATTGGAGATGAAACACAAGCTAAATGGATATCTATGGGAAAGACTCTTTCTTTGCAAGAAAAAGAGAGGTTGTAATCATTGTTGACTACCTATTCAGATGTTTTTGCCTAGAATTATGATGACCTAAAAGATTTTAGCGGTGGATATTTTAGTCACAATATACCTCTCAAACTAGAATGCAAGCCTTTTAGGAAGAAGTTGCATAGTTATAATCCCAAGGTGTTAGAAGATATACTACAGGAGGTAGACAAAATTTTGAAAGCAAGGATTATCTATTTGATTCATCATTCTACATGGATCAAAAATGTTGTCCTAGTGATAAAAAAAATGGCGAAATAAGAATCTGCGTGGATTTCCGCAACCTGAATCAAGTGAGCCTTAAGGATAACTATGCTTTTCCAAAAATGGAGCATGTTCTATAGAGTGTGGTAGGATCTGAGATCATGTCAATGCTTGATAGATTCTCAAGATATAATCAAGTTAGTGTGGCAGAAAAAGATAAACATAAAACTCCTTTTACTATGCCCTAGGGGACATTTGCATATAATAGAATGTCATTTGGCCTGATAAATGCTGGCGTGACCTTTTAGAGAGTTGTGGATTCTTCCTTTTCTAACATGAAGAATAGAATTATTGTTATATATCTTGATGACCTAACAGCCTATTCTAGAAGAAGAAAACATCATCTCAGGGATCTTCAATCTATTCTTCAAAGATGCCGAGACCATGGTATTTCCCTCAACCCTAAAAAGTCTATCTTTTGTGTGATGGAGGGTAAATTGTTGGGTCATATAGTTTCTAAAGAGGGAATTAGAATAGATCCTGAAAGATTAAAATCCATTCAGTAGTTAAGTCTTCCATCAAATAGAATTGGGGTAAAGTCTTTCTTTGGTTAGATTAATTTTTTGTGAGCTTTTGTGCCAGATTTTTCTGAGTTGACTAGACACATTGTTGGGATGATGAGTGAAAAAAAACCTTTCAAATGGATGGATGCTAGTAAAGAATATTTTAATGAAATCAAAGATGTTGCTGCCAATCCTCCTTCTTTAGTCCACCCAATTATTATAAAAAGGATTTTTTTATTTATTGCTATGCTTTTGATCATTCCTTATCTACCATGCTTACTCAAAAGAATGAGATAGAAAATGAAGCACCAATTTCTTTCATGAGTACTCCCCTAAAAAAGCATGAACTCAAGTACTCAATCATTGAAAAAAAGCCTTCGTGGTTGTCAAGGCTGTAATGTAGTTTAGGTTTTATATTCTCCATTCACACTCTGTAGTTTTTGTTCCTAATTCTACCGTAAAAAGTCTACTCACACAACAAGAAATAGCAATGAATAAGAGGGCAGTTTGGGTGACTAATATACAAGAATATGATCTAACAATAAAACCAACTAATTTGGTTAGGGGGAGAGGATTATGTAAATTTATAGCTAAAATTATGAAGCAAGAAGCAGAACTTGGAAATGGAGTATCACATGCACTATTGGTAAGTTTGACAGATCCTTGGTTCTATGATATAGCCTATTATTTAACCTATGGAGAATTCCCTTCCCAATTATCCCCAAAAGAAAGATGAAAACTTAGGCTTCAAGAAGATAAATATGTAATCTAGTAGGGTACTTTTTTCAAAAGAGGGGTCGATGGGACTTTGCTCAAGTGTGTTGATAAAGAGTAGAAGATGAAACTTTTAAAATCCTTTCATGACAAAGCCTGTGGGGGTCAATGTTATTTTTTTGTTACCACCTTTAAAACTCTCCATAATATTTTTTATTGGCCAGGCATGTTTAAAGATGCTTACACATTTGTTAGAAGGTGTGAAAAATGCTAGTTGTTTATTGGAAAACCTCAACTAGTAGCTTTACCCCTGAAATCCATTGTTGTAGATGAACCTTTTAAGTAGTGGGGACTAGATTTTGTAGGCCCTGTTAATCCTCCATCCAGCACAAGAGATGTTTATATTCTGATAGAAACTGACTATTTCACTAAGTGGGTTGAGGCTATTCCAACCAAGAAAGAAAATTCCTAGGTGGTGTGTGAATTTTTGAAGAATAACATTTTGGTGCATTTTGGAGTGGCTCAGAAAATTGTGATAGATAATGCCACCTATTTTTCATCCCAGGAGTTGAGTCTTTTCTGTTATGACCATAGTATTTCCTTATCTCACTCATCTGATTATTTTCATCAAGCAAATGGATAGGCAGAATTGAGAAATAAGTATCTCGTAGCTATTATGAAAAAGTTGTTTGATGATAATGGTAAAAATTGGCATAAAAATATCTTTGAAGCTCTTTGGGTAGACAAGATAACACCCAAAAGGGTGATTGGCATGACACTGTTTGAGCTAGTATATGGTGTAGGGGTGCAAGTATCTATTCCTTTGGAATTATCTACTATTAAATTACAAGCTGCTATTGAAGATCAGGCTTTCAAAGATTCCCTTGAGAAAAGAGTCATGTATTTACAAAAGCTTGAAGCTGAAAGGGAAGCGCTAGTAGATAGAATCATAGAACATCAACTCAAAATCAAAAATATTTTTGACAGGAAAGCTCAGCGTCATAAATTTATGAAAGGAGATGAAGTACCATTGTGGGAAAAAAGGAATGAACCTAAGGGGGCTCATAGTAAGTTTGAATCATTGTGGAAAGGACCTTTCCTCATTAAAGAAGAATTGGGATCTAATGATTTTAGGTTAGCTTATCCAGATGGATCAATCTTGCCATATTCCTACAATGGGCAAGATTTAAAGTTGGTAAAGTTGTAAGTCTCTCCTTTCAGAGTTTTTTTTTATACATATTAGGTTAGTTTCCCCTTCAATTTTTGTTTGGTTGTGCGTCTTTCCCTTTCATTTTTGTGTAACTAGAGTTTTGAGTTCTTTTCCTTTTTGTCAAAAAGTAGTCCCCAGTTAGAGCCGATGTTAGTCCCATTTTGAGTCTGGCCCTTTAATTCTTTGATTATGGCTTCACATTAAAAAACATGGTCCTTTGATCATTATTTCCCTCACTCAGTATGCATCAAGTTTGGTCATCATTTTGAAGTCATGTTTGAGTTTTAAGTCACACAAAATTTTGCAAGCTTTATTTTTCTTGAACACTCATACACACCTTTGGACAACCTTGAATGATGTTCACACCTGTTCAAGCATGCTCATATAAATTTCATCTTTTGTGAAGACATGATAGGCCGAAAAGTAAGTAAAGACATATAATTGATGCTAAGACTTGAAGAAGATGGAAGTACACCAATCATTTTCTCACAATGTACTCTGGCATTCAAATCATCAACCTGGCCGATTCAGAAGTTTGCAAACCTTGAACAGTCTTGAACACACTTGAACAGTGTTGAACAATCATGAAATTTTTTATTTCTTATTCGGAGGAATCTAGGAAGATTATGAAAAAGAGGAGAATCTGCTAACAACTAAGCAGAAGGGCCCATAGGAGAGAAGGCATTGAATGCTTGTTATGGTGAGAATTTCTTAAGTATACCCTTGAAGTTTGAAATAATGATTACTCTTGATGACCTTAGGATTTTTTTAAATGGTAATTATGGATTACATGCACAAGATGTCAAATCAAATCTGTGCCATTCTCTTCATGAAAGATTTGCAATAAATTCATATGCTCACATGATACTATTTAAGTTAACTCTTTTCATTCAAATTCCAAAGTATTCAATCATTGAGAAGCTGGTGCATGGAGGTAAGAACTTGGGAGCTCTTGTTATCAAAATCTTTTGTAGAAACAAGGTAAGTTCGGTTGTTACCCCTATGATATTTTCAAATTCAGCAGTCTGCGAGGTGAATAGAGGATTAATTTTCTACTGTCATGAGGTCAAATTTTCATATGTTTGGAAATACCACAAGTTCAGTATGTGATGGCCCCATAATATCAGACACTAACTTGGAATGCTAAAATGTGGAGGACTTTCCTTCCCATCTTTTGAATTCTTTAGAGGGTACCCTAGTTCTAGAAATTTTACATAGTGGTTTGTGTTCTGCGGTGACTTTTCCTCTTGTTGTTGTTTGTCTGGAATAAATTTTTGAATGCACAAAAAATTATGATGCACAGATTGAGTCAATAAAAAAGAAGGATGGTAGCATCCTTATGCTTGTTAATAGGGAGATGGTGACTCAAGTGGTGCAAATCCCAAAAAAGACCTTATCTTCTTTTTCTCCCACACAATATATTGTAAATTTTAATGAAAATAAAGATGAAAATCATACCTCTATAGCTAAAAGCTAGTTGTTGAACCCACAAAGAGGGGGTTCTCATTTACCCAAGGAATTTAATAGAACCCATGTCCTCCCTTACATCAGTGCTCTAATGGTAATGTTGCATAGAGTAAGAGGGTCCCAAGTAGCACATCTTTTCTCTAATTGGATGTATTTCTATGTATAAATCATCCTAGAAGGAACATAACTCTTAGATTGGGATGAGTTAATTGCTAGTTCCTTGAGAGAAGAACTCAACACATCTAAACTAATAGGTAGAAGTTTCTTCATGTCTTCCTATCTCATGTATTGCTTAGCCTATAGCATAAAATGGCATGGAATGGGAAATGAACCCTGGGTTGTAGACATGTGTGTTTGTAAATATTACCCCATTCTATAGAAGGAAAAAGTTGTTGAAAATTACAGAAGGGTGCATGACACATTTATGGGTTAACTCTATTTTGAGCTAGCTAAAATTTCTGATAAGAGGATTAGTTTGAAAGCTTAGGAGATGGTAACTAAATATGGGAGCTATTACATTCAATTTCATATATTTACTTACATCAGGGTTGGGGGTTTTGAAGATTCACCACTAAGGTTACGTAGGAATGCATTTGATAGTTTCATCCTAGCTGAGATTTGTAGGCAACTTACAACAGTTTTCAAAAGATTTCTTCCTGAAGAGGAGTGGGATAAAGCTTTCCTTATAACACTAGGTAAATTTTCATGTAAGACCATGGTGGATGCTATTAGTATTGGAAGTGACATCCATCATTTTGACTTCAAATATTATACTGAAAGAGTGGGTTTGTATAATAAAAATTATGCCAGTGGTAGTTTAGGATTTAGATCACACATGTTTCTTGTACCTTACCTAGAAGATTTCTGGGTGGATTGTTGTGATGAATCTCAGGTAGAAGAAAGGGCAAAAAGTAGATTGTGTGTATCAAAAATTCAATCAATGAGACTTTAGATTAATGTAGATTGGTAACTAATGATGGATCTGATTTGATTGAACCTAGCTTTAAGAAATTAGTTGAAAAAAGTGATCCTGTTATTGACTGGTCCTAGGAGGAAGATGATAATATTGAGAAAAGAACTTTGTGTGTTATCCAACTAATTAACAAGTGGTTGAAAACAAGAAGAAAATAGAAAGAACCTAAAGTAGAAAAAGATGAAGTTAGATGTATTTCTTTCCATTCTCCTATTTCTTCTTCTAATCCATCCACCCAAATTGAAAATGTAGGGTCTACTAAGAAATCACATGCCAGAAACACAAGAAAGAAAGCTATAGCTGATCCTCAGCCAGTTGCTCCTCCACAGAGGATTACAAGGTCCAAGACCAGATCAAAGGCAAAGAAAGGCATGGCTTAGGAGAATATCCTAATTGTTGGTTATCCTTTAGGTTTCAACTTGCAGGTTTACACTATGATTGACAACTTAATGTCACCGAATCTATTACCACTCCAAAGTCTGCAAGTAAAAGGGCCAATTAAAAAGGATCAAGGAGATCCTCATACACTTTGAGCCTTAATGCTCAAGCGGGTGTACCCTTGATTCACTTCTTGAAAGGAATCACTAACTAATAGACAATTATACCCCTTACTAACATACCAGGACAAGTGCTTTGCCTATTATCCCTCTCACTCACATACCAGGACATCAAATTCTTATCAAGCCATGAACTCACTGAAATTACCTAAAAGACTTTAATCCTAACTTTGTTAAGAACTCAAAGATAATTTCACAATACTCTTTATTTACCATATGCTAACTCACATTATGACATCAACATATATGAGCTCAATATCAAAACAAGAAGACATACACCACTATGAGATTGGAATTCAACTATATTCTCATTAAAACTTGCAGAATCAATACATTATTCAGATAACAATATGCAAAGAGAAACAAAAACCCTAAATCAAAGCTCTCCTTGTTCAGTATAATACCATCAACAACAACCAAGGACCAAAAGAAATTTTTGGAACCCCCACTAAGTCAAAAATACAGCAATATATACCCCCCTAGTCATCTTGAAATCCCAAACTAGGATGCAACAAGCTACGAATGACTAGGGTTAGGGTTTCACCCACTAGACCAACTAGAAATAGTCAAAAATTTATTATAGGGGAAGAAACCTAGGCAACCAGGATAAGACAGATCCCAGAGTGATCCTCAATCATGACAATTTCACTAAGAAGGTACTAAGAACCATGAAAATGTTGAATTTGTCAACTTGTTCAGCCACTTACAACACGCCTCGAGCACAAAGAACATAGTATAGACCCCTACAAATGATTATGGAACACCCTGGACCACATTGCAATAGTCAGAAAAACTAATTCTACCAGACCCGATCGCTCGATCAATAAATTTTAGTACTTTTTCTCATGGAAAACCCTCCAAGTAATTTGAATTTGAATTACAACAGCTACCCTGACAGGGTTAAAAACATGACCATCGATTCTATTCATTTCCTGGTAGATCAGGTAGTTTACATTTAATCTCACAATAGTCGCAAACCCTTTTAAAAAGTCTTCAGCCCAATCAGCATACCGCAGCCAATAAAAATCATGCATGTCAGCTCCATGTAGTAGACAAGACCCACAAAGTATAAGCCTTTAATCAAACAGTTGTCGCATGATTGCATGGCTTGAAAAGATTCCATGCAATCATGTGACATCTGTAGATCGTACATCTACTAGCCCCTTTGTAAGATTTGGGCCCACTAACAAGTCTTAATCAGCCTCCTTCTTAGCCAATCAAAACACTACAAGTCATCACTATGTGGCATTCTAGACCCACCTCGGACCCTTCTGACAAATCCCTATCACCATCCACGTTAACCAATGAGAAAATGCCACTTTAGCATAGCTGGTAGTGGACCCATAGAGGAACATTATACCATCTAGAAGATTAGACAGCCGATGCAAGATCACATAGGGTCAAAAGATTCCATGCACTTTTATGCCAATCGTGGATCTTGAATCTCCTGCAGATGCCACGAAAGCTTGACCCCACCCTGCTGTGTAAGCCACTTTATTGAATCAAAACCTGCCATGTTGCAAAGAGAAGACAAGCGAGCCCCAACTTTTTCTTTTCTCACAGGACATTCTGACAACCCTCCCACTTCATTATTTCCTTTGGCCAATAGGGAAGCGCCACTTGTGCTTATGTGGCAGTGGACCTGCTTGCAAAGAAAGGCTACATCATAAAAGAGAATCATTGGTCGTCACAATTTTGCATACCTCTGACACACCCCTCGCAAAAACATGACAACGGTTGGATCAAGATGTTGTCAGGAGACTAGGCCCAGGAAACATAAAGCTAAAACTTGGGAAATATTAAGCCCTAAGGACCTAGGAAAAATAAACCATTAGGACTTAGGAAAAATTAAAGCCCGTCGGGCACTAGACTTAGGGAAATATTGAGCGCATGGGTTTTTAGGGACTTAAGTGGCCCAAAAAGGTAACAACAAATTATAATAGGGCCAAGGTAAAACAAAGGGTTTTTCATGCAATGACTAGATTTTTTAAAATTTTGAACTAGGACTTGAGGCTAGAGACATGAAAAACATTGCAGAGACCAGAGGAAAATAGATGAGACCATGAAATTTTTTGTAGGTGCTAATAGTGGCTCTATCTGGGGATGTATGCCTCCTACAGGCATAACAAGGATCTAGAATAACTGGTTAAAGTAGACCATCCCACTGGAAAAACTAATAGAGAGCAACAGGACCAAAACCTTACAGACCGGGACAAAATAGGACAAGGGCAAGCAACTTTACAAAATTTTATAGAATGTACAAACCTAACTACTGTTCATGGAAATAAAATACCTTCAATTGAAGTATCTCTTCAAGAATTGTCCATGAATATCACCATTTAAATCTTTGATCATATATGAATCATGGCCCCATTTCTCATGAATTAGATATGGCCCTAGCCAGAGTGGATCAAATTTATGATGTTTTCCTTTATACTTTAGTTTGGCATTCCAAATTAACACCAAATCTCTAGGCTAAAACCTTCTTTCAACAGTCTTCTTGTCATACAAATTCTTAACCTGTAACTACAATTTGGCATTTCTTGCATCTGATTCTCTTCTAGTCTCATCCAACCTAATGACATCCTCAATTCTCAACTGCATTTCATCATCTATGTCATCATCATATAACTAAACAAACTTGAACATTTCCAATAAATTATTCTAAGGCATTCATGCATGTATTCCATATACTAAGTCAAATGGTGCACAACCAATTACCTTCTTCATAGTTACCCTATCAGCCCATAGGGCTAATGGAAACTTTGAATTCCATGCCTTCTTATTCTTTTCAAGAATCCTCTTTAGGATTTTCATCAGGCTCTTATTTGTTGATTCTTCCTATCCATTTCCTTGTGGATGATAAGGTGAGGAATAAGAAATCTAAATTCCCAAACCTTTGCAAAAGTCCTTATATTCAGTAGACCTGAAGCACATGGCATTATCACTTACTATTCTCTCAAGGCAACCAAACCTTGTAACAATATTATTCAATAGAAAATCAATTATCACCCTACTAGTTTCATTTCTTGTAGGTATAGCCTCTACCCACTTTGTAAAGTAATCAGTGGCAACTAAGATCCATGAGTGTCCTCCACTAGACTTGTTTGGTATCTCCCCAATGAAATCAATTCCCCATTGTTGGAAAGGAGCTTGTATTTCTACTAGCCTTAAGGGCACATTACCTAAAAATTTAAGCTTACCAAAGAACCTTTGACAAGCATTACACCTCCTTACCAACTGCTCTACATCCTTGAAGATTGTGGGCCACCAAAATCCCACTCTCAAGATTTCATGAGTAGTTGTTTTAACCATATAATTCCCACCACAAACTCCCTCATGCATTTCCTTTAAAAACTTGTTAGCCTGATCCTCATCAACACACTTCAAAAGTATGCAATCTAAATTCTTTCTATAAAATTTACATTTCACAATTACATACTTGATGGCCTGTAATTTCAATGTCCTCCTTTGATTATCATTCATTCCTATTGGACATCTCATATTTCTCAAGTAGTAGATAATATCTTGATACCAAATACAATCATCCATGTCACATATATAATCAATTTCAGCTTGATTTATCTGATTTGCATCAAGATTGGATTGAGCCATCAGTTTTGCCAATCCTTGTCCTCTAACCAATTTAGTAATTTGGATATCAATGTTGAATTCTTGGATCCTATGGATCCATCCACATCTTCTCCCAGACACCTCTTGTTGTGAGAAAATATCTTTGACTACTACACTTGGCACAAAGGAAATGAAAATTGCTCCCATAAAATAACATCTAAAAGCTTTCATAGCCTTGACCAATGCATAAGCTTGTTTTTCATTTATGTCATATTTCAATTCAGCAGTCTGCAAAGATTTACTGAAGAATGCAATAGGCTACTCAAAACCATCCTTATTTTTTTGCAACAACACTACAGCAATAGTATGAAAAGATGCAAAGGAAAAGATATGCATTGGGGCACTATAATCAGGTGCCTTAAGCACAGGTGCATCTTTAATAGCCTGCTTGATATTCTCAAAAGATTCACTAGGCTTACCTTCCCATGTAATAGCAGATTCCTTCTTCAACATCTTGGATATAGGTCTAGTAACCTTAGTAAAGTTTGTTACAAATCTTCTCAAGAAGTTTATTTGACCAAAGAAGGGCTAAATTCCTTTAATATTCTTTGGCCTTTGAATCATATCAATGGCTACCACCCTCTTAGGATCAATCCAAACTCCTTGCTTCCCAACCAAATGGCCAAGAAACTTTCCCTCAGTGACACCAAATGCACATTTCCTTGCATTTAATGAAATGCCATATTCCAAGGCCCTCACAAATATTTTCTCTAAATGAGTAGAGTGGCCTTCTTCCTTCTTGGAATAGGCAGTTAAATCATCCTAATAAACAACAAGGAAATCATCAATAAAATCTAAAAAGGAAACATCCATTGCCCTCTGAAAAGTAGCACCAGCATTTGTGAGACCAAAAGGAAGTCTCACATAAACATATGTCCCCCAAGGTGTTGTGAAAGCTATCTTAAACTATTCTGATTCTTTGACTATTACCTGATTATAACCAGAGAAACCATCCATCATAGACATCAATTCTAATCTGGTCACTCTCTGCAACATAGCTTCCATATTGGGTAGACAATAGTTATCATTTAATGAGCTAATGTTCAAATTCCTGAAGTCCACACAAATTTTGATGTCACCATTCTTCATTCTAACAAGGACAAGATTTGAAACCCAAGAAGAGTGCCTAATAGGCTTGATAATGCCAGCATCTCTTAACTTCATCAATTCTTCTTGCATCTTAGGTGCCAAAATAGGATTGATAGGCCTTGTTTTTGGAAAAAAGGTTTAGCATCTTCTCTCAAAGGAATAATATGCTGAAATAAGTCTTCTTTATAAACCTTTAGGTCATCATATGACCATGCAAAAACATGACTAAATTTTCTAAGTAATTCAATCAGAGATTTTCTCACATTGTGAGACATGTCCCTACCAATGTATACCTTCTTAGGTGCCTCATGTGTTCCAAGATTTATCTCCTCTAGATCAGCATGATCTTCTCTTTTGATATTCTTTTGAACTCTATCCTAGTTATCAAAGATAGTTTCCAAGACAACAAGCCCCTTGGGTACCTTGTTAGTTTTAAGTTGAATGACTTCATTTCCAAAGACAATCTCTTTTCCTTCTATTGACTCAACGAAAACTGAACAATCAAATTCCTGACCATGATACTAATCTTCACAACTCATAAACTTTAAGATATCATTATCATCATCAAAAACTTGCCAATTTTCAATATTGTCTGGTACACTAGGCCTAGCCTAAATTTCAACTTTAGAGATACTAGTAAATGTAATATCACTGGGATTGATTGCTATATTGGCTAACAAGTCAGCCATCTTATTGTTACTCCTATCCTTCCACTCAATATTGAAGGCATCAAAATGTTCAATCAAATCCAAAACTGCATTCCTATATTGTTTTAACCTTTTGTTCTTGGAAGCATATACTGACTTGACTTGTGACACCACCAACTCAGAATCACCAACAACACTTATGCACTTAATACCATGTTTTTGTGCCAACCTCAGTCCTAACAACAATGCCTCATATTCTACTATATTGTTGGTACAAAATAAATTCAATGTGAAAGAAAATTTGTAGGTGTTTCCATTAGGATAAATAAGTAAAATACCTACTCCTGCTCCATCCTTGCAATTTGCACCATCAAAGTACATTACCCAAAAATCACCCTTCATAGAATTAATACTTACCTCAATAGAGATAGGTGACAAAATAGGTTCCTTCTAAAGTACAAGGATCTCTGCCCTAAAAGCATTAATATCAGTATCCACAAAACATGTAGTTTCATTATCAATACTTCTCTCAATCATGTGGCATACTCTTGGTTCTCTCTCAATCTTGACAAACTGATCATCAATCTTGAAAGTGGCATAGGACAGATCACACTGTAAACTTCCACCCATGGAAGTACTCCACCTTCTAGATAGTAGCATCCCATAATGAGGAGGGATGTCCACCACCATAACACTCATTGTTAATTCTTTCTCTGGATATGTTGCTAGCCTATATGGCATTGCATTGATAGTCCCAATGATTGGTACCTCCCTCTAATCCATTACACAACATCTTCCTTGAACTGTATCAACTTTAAGGGCCAATTTTTCCATAATCTTAAAAGGCATAATAGTATTAGAGGCACCACTATAAATCATACAATTTCTTAATTTCATTCCATTCAAAAGGACACTTAAAAAGAATGGATCAATGTTTTCAAGGCTAGCATTGATAGAACTATCCAAATATATAGGAGGAATTTGAGATACAATTCCCTGAGCAGCAACACCTTTCAAAGCTTTATCTTGAGATCCATTGCACGCAACATCATTATTATGAACATTATCTACCCATGCCATAGCTCTATCTTTGTGTTCAGGGATCCTCAACAATTCTAACAATGGAACCTTAACTATAATTTGGGACAATACAAATAACATATCAACATGAGCAGTGGGAGGGACCTCAATCTACACTACTTTAGTATCTCTTTGCTTATCTGATACATTAGGTGTATTGGCCACCCTCATTTTTTCAATCTTAGCCATTATGTTAACTGGCTTCTCAATCTCACTAGAAAATCTTTCAACTCCAACTCCCTTAGGCTCACAATTCTTACCTTTTACATTCTTGAATTTCACCATGTGATCACCTTTTGATTTGTTCTCATTAGGCTCTCTAGAGTTGGTACTCTTTATAAACATTCCTGCAGCTTTACCATGTGTATCCCTTGCCACCATGCCTCTAGTTTGTACTTGGGAAATCATTTTTGTAGTAATCCTATCCATCTCTTCTCTAGAAGGTCTTCTTAAATTTACTAGCTCAGAAGAAGAGTTCATGTTACATGTCTTCTTATTAATGTCTTCACTATTAGAAAAAACCTCTTGATGAAAAAGGTCCTGACTGTGTCTCTTCACATTTACATCTACTTCTTCATCAAAATCATCATCATCTTCATATCCTAGATATGAAGTAGCCATGTTGCAGCCAACATCATCTTGATCTTCTTCTTGATCTATCTCCTCATCACCACAATCTTGATTTACAGCCATAGAATGTGCAACCACACAATGCTCTATAGAATGAGGGGATTGGCATGCAACACACCAAGGTATGTCCTACATGAAATTTATTGAAGCCTTTTGTAGAGGGTCAGGGACACCTCTATCATTGTTTCCTCTTGCAACAGGGACAACATGCTTGCCATCCTTCCATTGGGTGTTGTAGAGGTAATTCTGCAATCTATTCTACTTATTGAAATTCTTGTTGAACTAAGGCCTTTCATTGGTAGGAGCACTAATGTTCCTATTTTTAGGTGCCTTCAAATCTTTTAATGTATTGAGCACCTTATCCAATTTATCTTCTTCTTGCCTCCTAGTTCCAACATTCCTATCATTTTCTTTTTTATATTTCTTGTCCCCAAACAACTTAGGGTCATCTCTCTTCCCGCCCAACTTCCCCAATATCTTCATATTGTTCTCAATATTGATAGCAATCCTAAAAGAATCTCTGAGGGTTCTTGGTTCTTTGTCCCTCAACAAGTATCCCATCTTTCCATCAAATGCATTGAAGCATGTAGTTAAGCAAACATTATCATCTAACTGCATAACTTGAAACAACTTATGCATACCCTTCTGAAATCTCATATTGAAATCAGTTGCAAACTCATTCTGATTTTTCCTTATGGTATTGAATTCATTCAACATGAAACTAGCATTAGGCCTATCACCATACTGCTCTTTAAAACATCTCTCAAAAGAATCCCAAGTATCAATACATTTATCTGGAAGTCTCTTAAACCAATCTCTAGAATCCTCCACTAAAGATTGAACAAATAATTTCATGACTACATCCTGATGCTCTACCTCATAATCATTAAGCATATCAAAAAGTAACCTAAGATGCTCCTCACACCTAATAGTATTATTACTAGAAAACTTAGGTAACTTATCTCTTATATCAGTTGGAAAAGCATTTGGGTAGCCAGGAATTCCATCAAAACTAATTTTCCTATAGCCTTCTAATTGCATAGGTCTTCTTTGAAAACTTGAACTAGTGTTAACCCTAGGATCAACATTTACATTTACATTTCCATCTACTTATGCATTTGACTATTGCCTAGGGTCAGCAACTATCCTAGTAGATGAAGAAGGAATTGAACTAGTAGTAGCATTACTAAGTGGAATAGTAGTAGTCATAGATGGCATACCTAGTTGAGTAGTAGATGGACCAAGAGCATTTGCAGATGAAGCCTTCAAGAAATGGATCTTTCTTCTCTTTTCTGCAATGGAGGCTTCAATTTTAGCCTTTTCTAATTCTCTTGCAATGTCCCCATCTTCTTTTCTTCTTCCTTCTATCTCTATGTCCTTATTTGAAATGGGTGGTGGGACCCCTAGTATTGTCACTGATCTACTTGTTTGATGTCCCACCATCTTTTTCTTTCCTTTCTCACTAGTGGCAACAACATGCCTAGTGATCTCATGCCCATCTTTATCTTTAGGGAGGGAAGCATAACTTTGAACCTGTCTAACCACAAGGCTCTCCTTATCAAATTCATGATCTTGCAGTAAGCTCTCCTGCTCACTCCTCAAAGCACCAAGATCACCAAAAACATCATGTTGTAAAGTCTTAGGAGTAGAAGCAAGCATCTTGTTTCTCTCCTTCATTTCATTAATCTTTCTAAGGAGAGACTATCTTTCTATTAGAGCATTCACCTTTTCAACTTCTCTCTCCTCTTGTAACCTTTTGTATATGGCATCCTGGTCTACCAACTACAACCTAAGTGCATTTAGGTCATGTGAATCTACCATGTTGTCTTCAAAACCTAATGACACATCCATATCAGTGAGATTTTGATATGGGAAATGGACTTGCCTTGGTCTCACGACAATGAACCCTTGTCTTGAAATACAACCTCTGGGGTATCATAAAATTTATCTTCAAAGCGACCACCATCTGATATAGAAACTCTATCCTGTGAACCTTCCTCACATGAGGAAACATGTGGTGCTCTATCTCTAGTATTTCTCTATTCTCTTATGGCAGCACTAGTAGACTCACCATTTCTTCTGATCCAACTCTTCTTCTCCTATCTAGGTAGTTGTTCTAGAGTGACCTCTAGATTTTTCTTGACAAAGGACCTAGTATTCCTCCTTTTGTCCATGATTTACAATATGACACTGGTTCCAACCCTTTTGAGTCACCACCCACCAAAGTGAGAAATCTTTAACTGAATACAATAGGAAAACAAGAGTGTACTTTGCCAACTTTTATCTCTAGACTCTCCCCAGTAGAGTCACCATTTTGTTGGTTATCCTTTTGGTTTCAACTTGCAGGTTTACACTATGATTGACAACTTAATGTCACTGACTCTATCACCACTCCAAAGTCTACAAGTAAAAGGGCCAATTAACAAGGATCAAGGAGATTCTCCTACACTTTGAGCCTTAATGCTCAGGTAGGTGTACCCTTGATTCACTTCTTGAAAGTTATCACTAACTAATAGACAATTATACCCCTTACTAACTGATTGAAAGATTTTATCATTTAAATGTGTGAGTGTGATTGATGATGATGGACTGCTTCTAGAGAATAGATCAGTGCCTTAACCCAGGGCATAGAATCACTAAATAACTTATACCAACTAAAAATTCTAACTCAAACATACTTGAATTTAGGATAAGTGCTTTTCCTATTATCCCTCTCACTAACATACCAGGACATAAAATTCTTATCAAGCCATGAACTCATTGAAATTACCTGAAAGACTTTAATCCTAACTTTGTTAAGAACTCAAAGATAATTTCACAATACTCTTTGTTTACCATATGCTAACTCACTTTGTGACATTAACATATATGAGTTCAATATCAAAACAAGAAGACATACACCACTATGAGATTGGAATTCAACTATATTCTCATAAAAAATGCAGAATCAATACATTATTTAGACAACAATATGCAAAGAGAATCAAAAACCCTAAATCCAAGCTCTCCTTGTTCAGTATAATACCATAAAAAACAACCAGGGACCAAAAGAAAGTTTTGGAACCCCCACTAAGTCAAAAATACAACAATATATACCCCCCTAGTCATCTTGAAATCCCAAAATAGGATGCAAAAAGCTACAGATGACTAGGGTTAGGGTTTCACCCACCAAACCAACTAGAAATAGTCAAAAATTTATTATAGGGGAAGAAACCCAGGCAACTAGGAGAAGAAAAATCCTGAAGTGATCCTCAATCATGACAATTTCACTAAGAAGGTACTAAGAACCATAAAAATGCCAAATTTGTCAACCTATTCAGCCACCTGCAACATGCCTCAAGCACAAAGAACATAGTACAGACCCCTGTAAATGATTATGGAACACCCTGGACCACACTACAATAGTCAGCAAAACCAATTCTACCAAATCTGACCACTTGATCTATAAATTTTAGTCCTTTCTATCATAGAAAACCCTCCAAGAAATTTGAATTTGAATTACAACAGCCACCCCGACAAGGTTTAAAATGTGACCATCGATTTTGTTCATTTCCTAGCAAATCAGGTGGTTTACATTTAATCTCATAATAGTCATGAACCCTTTTTAAAAGTCTTCGGCCCAATCAGTGTACCATAGCTAATAAAAATCATCCAGGTCAGCTCCACATAGTAGACAGGACCCACAAAGTATAAGCCTTTAATCAAACAATTGTTGCATGATCACATGGCCTCAAAAGATTCTATGTGATCACACGACATCCGTAGATCCTGCATCTACCAGCCCCTTTGAAAGATTCAAGCCCACTAACAAGTCCTAATCATCCTCCTACTTAGCCAATCAAAACATCACATGCCATCACTACATGGCATTCTAGACCCACCTCGAACCCTTCTGACAAATCCCTATCACCATCCACGTTAATCAATGAGAAAATACCACTTCAGCATAGCTGGTAGTGGGCCCACAGAGGAACATTATACCGTCTAGAAGATCGGATGGATGGCACAAGATCGCATGGGGTTAAAAGATTCAATGTGCTTTTACACCAACCGTTGATCTTGAATCTCCTGCAGATGCCATGAAAGCTTGACCCGACCCTACCGTGTAAGCCACTTTACTGAATCAAAACCTTCCATGTTACAAAGAGCTGACAAGCGGGCCCCAAATTTTTCTTTGCTTATAGGACATTCTGACAACCTTGCCACTTCATTATTTCCTTTGGCCAATAGGGAAGTGTGACTTGTGCTTATGTGGCAATGGACCCACCTACAAAGAAAGGCTGTCATAAAAGAGAATCAATGGTTGTCGTAATTTCACATACCTCTGACACACCGCTTGTGAAAACATGACAACCATTGGATCAAGATGTTGTTAGGAGATTGGGCCCAAGAAACATAAAGCTGAGAACTTAGGAAATATTAAGTGCTAAGGACCTAGGAAAAATAAACCATTAGGACTTAGGAAAAATTAAAGGCCGCTGGGTGATAGACTTAGGGAAATATTGAGCATGTGGGTTTTTAGGAACTTAAGTGGCCCAAAAATGTAACAAAAAATTAGAATAGGGCCAGGGTAAAACAAAGGGTTTTTCATGCAATGGCTAGATTTTTTAAAATTTTGAACTAGGACTTGAGGCCAGAGACATGAAAAACATTGCAGAGACTAGAGGAAAATAGATGAGACCATGCAATTATTTGAAGGTGCTAACACTAACAATCAATCTGGATGAAGACAGGATAGAAGATATGAGTCTCCACATATTTGAAAATGAACAGGTGGAAAAAGATATTTTTTAATTTAGATGATGCCATGTTGGAAGTAATTGGTATGCAAGAAAAGACACCTGAGCAAACCACTAGTTCTGGATTCACACCCTAATGGCTAGTCTCATCGGTGAGTAAAAAATGTAGCCTGGTTCCTGTATCAATTCCTATTAAAGATGTACTTAGAAAGTATGTCTAGAAAAATCCCAAAACTAAGAAGGTGAAGAACATAGCCCGAATGTTCATAGATGCAAAAAATAGGAAAATGGACTATAGAAGTGGCAACGTATAGGCTAAAAGATGGAGAACAAGAAGTCAAGGAAAAAGATTTCAAGGTCACCAAGGTAGAGTTAGGTACTATGGATCGTGCAAGTAAGAATAATTTGTTCAAGGAGACAGATCAATAGATGTTGTATTCATCTTGGCAAGATGGTAAAGAGAAGAAAGAATTAAAGTAAACAATCTTAACATTGTCATAGTTTATCAAAACTTTCTGTAGCTTTGAGGCCACTCCTTTAGTCCAGTCTCCTCAAATCTTTGATCCAAATTCTATTGAGAGAAAAAATTTCTTGAGCCAGGTTCAAAGAGGTCGAGCCCTAGTAACTTCAATAGATGAGTGGATCAATGAAATTATTAAAAGTGGTCTTAGGTATCTCAAGGATGCTCAGGATGTTCTACATGAAACATAAGCTCTGATAGGGGAATTAAAAACATAGAGACAAGTGTGGGAGAGAGAAGATGAGAATTGGTTTTCAGCTATGTCCAAGTGCTTAGAAATTGAAAAGTATGGATTTATGAAGTTCTGCACAGAGAGATCTGTGAAATCACCTGATGAAACTACCTTTTTCATTCTCAAAAGGAACATCAGGTGGGGTCTCAACACTATTAGGAGTACAATTTTTGAGAGCAAGGATAGTGATAATAAAGTCAAGTAGCTGTAGAAAAAAATTATGACTGAATTAAAAGTAATTAATTTTTCTCATTCATACACAATCAATCATGGGGAACAGGACCAGAAAGTAGCTCTCAGAGTGTTTGAGACTACTATGAAGAAACTCAAAGGAAATTCCAACCCTAAGCCTTTAGATTTCACACAGGTAGCCAAGATAGAATCCATGTTGTATCTAAGTGTAGATCAACTCCCCACAATAATTGAGAATATCAAGAAGTCTAAGTGGAATAAGGAAGCAACTATGACTAGGATAGTTAACATGAAAGTTCCTCATTTGTAGCTCGTGAAGGAGCTTATTTAGGTGCACAAGCAGTGGGAGGCAACACAATCCATCCCAATCAAAGGAGAGAATCCCACTGAAGATGAGGAGCATGCTGCTAACAAGGAGGCCGATCTTGAGATTTAGTTTTTTTTTCAACTGTTTGAAAACTCTGAAGGATGTGTGTCCTATTTACTTTGGCTACTCTTAAAATTGTTTTAACTGAGAGGTTTGGTTTTTTGGGAGACCTCTTGGCTTTGCAAAAACTTTAAGTAGCTTAGTTTCATAGAAGAAAGGGTTAGAAATTTTTGGAAGAAAACTAGTATTTTATATTTGGAAGTTTCTTTCATTGAAAAACAATTTGGATATATCAAGTTTTCTTATTAAGAACTTATATATATTTTTTGCTTTTGTCTATGCTACAAAGACATTTAATATATCAATCGTATTACATTTCAAATCTATGCAATATGTGGTGATGTTTTAGTCCATTCCATATTTATTTAAAAGATCTCTATTAGTACCTTGATGATATCAGTAATTATAACTTTTTTTACACTTCTTAGATTTATTCATTGTTCTATGTTATCTCATAATAACATGGGAAGTAGCGAACTGTGATTCTCTACTTCCGCATATCTTACTTTTTCTTTCTGAAAAAGCTTGTTTGAAGTGCTAATCGTGTAATAATGATATAGAAACCTTTCTAAGCTTCTAGGTTAAAATCTAAATTGAGAAATTAGATAAAGGAAATTCATTGAAAATCTATTTTAGGGAGCTATACCTAGATTAAAATTCAAAGGGAGGTAATTTATAGTAAACCCTTACCCAACTATTAGTGAATGTTTTTCTTGAAAGGGTGATAGAGTTATAGTCTTGAGAAAGATTAAATCAAGGACAAATCTATTTACTAAGAAATACCTAGTAAAGGGTCAGACCTTGTTAGGAGTCTTTTACAATTAACCCTATTAGGGGTGAGGACACACTATCCGAGAGTGCATTGCTCAAAGAGGTGAAGGCTACAACCTTCTGAATAACAAATATACACTATATCTGGACCTTAGTGAACTACGTTTTGACCTACTATCTAGATCATTTCCAATGTATAGCACAAACACTTTACTTGGTCACATAGACCTTCTCTTTATGGCTCAACACGTCGCACACTCTGCTCTGCTCTTCACAATCAACTTTGAACCATGCTTAGCAATCACAAGTGACTGCCTATAAATATCTTTCCCCAAATGATATAATCAAGTTGGCCAATTAGAACTAGCTTGAAATCATATTAGAGAAACCAAAATAGAATCTAATAATAATTCTATCAGCTCTACTAAGCATGCAACACATTCTGGGACCTATCCAATATTAACAATTGTAGATGCACGCTACACACTGTCAGCTCTACCAAAGTAACTGGAACTTTCTCGTCAAGCTAAATTACATCATGCACTCTTAACTAAAAATTACTAACTATTCTCCAAGCACTAATCCAAGGGTGTATACTAAAATGATTGGTGAAACTCCTAAACCAATATAATCTCTGTCGGCTCTTCTGAATAAACACAAGAAACTGCTACTGCTGAATAGCGACTGCATAACTTTACTTCCACTAATCATCAGACTCCACATCCATGAATGTAACATCATTAACATGTCTCCATCACATATCCAAATGTGCAAGGCTCTATGATAACTATATGGACAATCATTCACCGAACACTGCTTGTAACTCTGTTAGGAACACTGCTGACACAAGTTGCTATATAAGTGTCTATACTAATAGTTAACCTCTACATCCATGATATCATGTTGATAACATGTCCATTCTATATATACCATAAGCTTACTGCATAAGTCTTCCACGCATGCTACTTTCCATATGTTGTCATCAATGAGAAACATACAGTCAACACTGGCTTGCTGGTAAATCTCCAATATAAATATGGTTTTAAGGTGATTTCAAAATTAATGCCAAATGCATTCTAATAATAGCACACTTGAACCCCTTATTACTAATTTTAAAGGATCCCCAAGAATGAGAATACACGTACCAATAGTTGATCATTTTTCAACATTTCTAGTTAGTAATTAGCCCATTTGTAAATGAATATTAGGACATTTGTGCATGACTACTAGTACATTTGTTCACAAAAACTGACAGTTTTGAGTGAAAGGCTATTGGGGCATATTTGGGTAAGTATCAAGCAACACTTTGAAATGGTTGCTTTTTGACCCTTCGACACTTGACAATCTCTACAAGGAGTTTTTCGAATATCCTAAGCCAAGAAATATTTTTTAATGCGTCAACTTGTATACAAGGACAATAATTTTTTTATTGAAATCTAATGAATGATTTAGGCTCTACAAGTGCGCAAAGTTAGAGTGTGTGAGTATTGGTGCTCTTCCCCTATCTCCATTTTTTAAAAGGGAAGATTCACTATTTTTACACTTTTAATTGTTTAAATTTATTAAAATATATATATATAATAAAATCATATTAAATTTTAATATAATATTCACTTTTTTAATTAAAAATAAATATTAATGAGAATGTACTTTTAAGATATTTTTAAGAAAAAATTAATATTTTATCTTAAATATAAATTACTATTTTAATTTAATTTAAATTAAAAATTAAAAATATTTTAGTTGTCATAAATTAAAAATCAAGATAAAAGAAAGTGCATTTTCAAATAGGCAGAAATAGTAAAAAATGGGCCAAAATAAGTTTTTAGATTTTCTTTGTTAATTTTGGCTTATAGCTCTTTGATTTTTCAATAAGAAATTTGTGATTAAATTCATTAGATATACATTTGATTTATATAATATATTAAATTTATATATTAGAAAGTAACATCCTATTCTACTTTAGCTCTATGTGAAGATATACAAGAGCTGCATTATAGATAAACCCTTGAAATTATCGCATTTGAGGGTTGGATAAATTCATCTCTTTAGTATACATCTTTTGTGATATGTCCCCATGTTTTATACCTATATCTATTTCAATCCTAGGTATGGAATTTGTTTATGTTTAAGATTTATTTAATTATTTTTAATCATTTTTTATTCTTTTATTCAACATATATACTATGTCTAGTAGAGATAATTACATTATCTCTTTGAGGATTTAATCACTATAATAAGATACAATATTTTAGAAATTTCTTGAGATAAAAATATATTATTCTCCTATTTTTTAAAAAAGATGATAGGTTATTTTATTGTAGGGAAATCCACCTCCGAATTCCTCCAATCTCACACTAGTTTTAACTTTGCCAATATCGGCTTTTTGTGATTTTTTATTAGTCTGTGCCTTTAAGGCAAATAATAATGTTTAGTTCTTGTCATACACCATAGAACTAGAAGCAACAACAAGAATCTAACTACTAATTAAACTTTACAATTTTAGCCAATCAAACTTTATCAATATTTTTAGTAATATCATATTTTAATATTTAATAAAGTTATGTGAAAAATATTTAACTTTACTAATTTATTAAAACATTTATAAAAAATCTCATTGGCTTAAGAGCGAATTTTTTAGAAATATTTGTTTGAGATTGCAAAGTTCAATGTGGACAATTTTTCTAGTTAGCATTTACATAATGACATGAAATAAAATTTATAAAACCTTTATTTTATAAAGTCTTCATTTATTTAGAAAAAAAACTTATTCCAAAAATTACTATAAACCAGATGTGCAGATGCCAAACTTCAATCAAATAATGAATTGATTGTGCATTTCACCTCTAACAGTTTCAACTGTATCGTGTCTCTGGGCATAACTTTATTGTCATCATATTTTTAGTTCTCTAGAACTGAATCTTCACCTATTTTGTAAAATTTGTGGCTTAATTGATGCAAGTCATTTGGTGGTGTGCTTCCTGATAAGAAAAATTTGGGGCTTAAAATCTAGAGTATTAATTGAAGTAGTCCACCTCTTTCTTTGCTATCCATATTTTTGGATAATTTGGTTACCTCTTCAGCATGATTTTTCTATGTGAGTTATGGGGTAGGCATATCTTTCACTGTAGAATTATGTTTCCTATTACAACCTCTTCTGTAAGGTTGTGTGATTGCTTTCTAGAGATTTTTAGGATTTTGTTTACCTAGGGTTTTGTAAGGAGAAATTTCTGTAATGTGGCTTGCTCAGTTATTATTTATTTGGAAAATGATTTTTGTTAATTTTCTAATTCATGAAATTGGGGTTGGGAATACGAGGGCCTCATCTAAAATTTTGTGGCATCTCAGGGATTTATCTGCAGAATAACAATGAAAAAGTGTTGAGCACAAAGCATTTCAACATCTCATGCAATGATACGACCAACATGAACTTTCTATCTAGAAATGCATCTTATTATTTTGAAGGAGTAGAAAACTTTTGTCAATCTTGAGTAGGGTTACATAGAAAGTCACTTTGTTGTTGCTAGAAGCATTGTCAAATTTATTTTCTCTTGTTATAATTGGGCATTTTGTCAAAAATATTTGCATCCTACAATTTGAGTAAAAACCACACATTTCTTATTTTTTATTTTCTGATGATGAAAGCTATTTACAATAGAGCCTTATGTATAGTTATGAAGTTGAATTCTACGACTTATCCATTTTAAATTTTTTTTCACCAATAGAGAGTATGCCCAAGACCTCAAGGAAGATCACACATTTTAACATAAAGGAAATCACCCCTCCAAATTTATGTAGCACAATACACATATCCACAAATATAAAGAGACAAAAGTTTCTCCCAATGTTTTTGATGAAGGGTGCTCCCCTTAATACCATAAACACATAATAGAAATAGAGAAATGACAACAATTTGCAAGAACAAGAAATGGGCTTCTTATTATCTCCATAAATGTGGAATTACAAACTTTCAAAATTACAATATGAAAAGCCACGTGGGCATTCCCTTACAATATTATGTAGGGAAAAGCCTCGAATTATTACCCAGATCTACCCCAGAACTACCCCTGAACTACCTAAGACAACACTACAACCTTCCTTATATAGGCAATTTTTCACTGCCTAGGAAGGTTATAGAATTTTAGCCAATAAGGCTGACCAAACTTTGAATTATTTTATTTTACAATTTATTACATCAGAGTTGGTTCAAAACCACTTTTGAAACCCAAACATAAATTTTGAAGAAATTTTTTTTTTTGCCATTTTAGGTGGCCCAACTTCTGGAGACCATAAGTCATCACCCATTGACCCAATTGACTATCATGACCCTATTTTGAAAAGGGCATGAAGCACTCTACAATGCATGAATCAAGAAAGCTTCATTCACCTGAAGTTTTGACCTCATTTGGGGACTCTAAAGCCTTCAAAACTGAGCTTGAAGTTTCTGTACCCTGTTTTCAATACCAAAAATTTTCAATATCTTCAAGACTAGACTTGATCTGGCAATGAAACTTTACTGGTAGGCTAATATGACCAAAATGAACCTCCACTTGTGAACTCGAAACATTCCAATATTGTATGGAAAACTTACTAAAAATAGTAAATTTCCAAAAATAGTAGCTCTACACAAGATAGCCCTTATTGAAAAGAAACCAGAAATATTTTTTGGGTGATGCAAGATTGTTCTTACACCTAGGATGCTCCTGCATTAGTTTCTCTTCTTTCCATTTCAAATTACATTATTTCTTTCTCCTTATATGATATATCCAGTTTTTGTCAAGTTTCAATGTCAAGTTTTGGGATGGGGGATGTAGGGACAAGGTTTTGGGTAAGGTAAAACTATAATTTGTGCAAAATTATATGAAATACATGAAATATCACTGCTCAATATGCATGTCAAATACCCTTGTATTTTTATTCTAATTGTAAAACATATTTCTAGAGTTTTTACAATATTAAAAGTCACCAATCAAGGTTCTCTACACAAGTATGTCCTAATGGTTTTATAATTTTGAGTATTCTCTATGGATGAAGGCTATTTTATTTCCTTAGGGATGTCATTATCTTGTCCTCCATCTAACCAAGTTGGTGAACCCTCCATAACTAATCCATCACTCTCTAGTCACCAGTATCCATTTAGACCTGGGGCTGACATAATATAAGAAATCTATTTTCTCTAAGCCACTTTATGTAGCCACCCCATCGAAAAAGTAGATATTAAATAACCAAAACATTATTAAGGAATATGTATATGAATCTTTTGTACTAGCAATCAGAGAAACTATACATCTGACTTAACACTTCAACAAAAAACCTTGTGATGAAATTATGTGTGTGAACACTGAATCTTATAGTTCCTAGTGAAATCACTTGCAACCTATGCTACATTACCATGCTTAAGATTTTCAATCTAAGGATCTTACATGTCTCTACTCAAATGATTAATGTATAGAAGATTGATTTCTTTAGTTGGATAGAATCATCCCAAACCAATAATCAATCATCATAATCTCACTATCATAGTTAAACTCAAGAAAGGAAAAAAAAAGGTCCTGTTGATGCATTTTTTATGACTCACCAAAAAGTAGAAGAAAATACCAAAATATCCTATCCTCTCTTGAACAAAGTATTGTGTATGCTAAGATTGCAAAAGATCATACGATAACTCCAAGGTTCCTCGACTCATGGATATGCTTGGTGTTGATGTGATTTGTTGATGATCACAAGGGGCCTTATGTTTTCAATCCTTTATGTCATGATGGATATGGGTACTATCAAAATATTTTCAATTAAGTACTATTTTTGGGTTTTCATCGAATATGTGGAAATGAAAAAGATTTAGGGTTCAGAGATTGTAATCTAATCCTAAGGGTAATGACAACCAAGGAAAGTATGTTGATGGACAAGTTCCTAAATTATCAAGTCTTGCTTCGCCAAGTCAAGCTACAATTACATGTAGACTGGTGCAATCCTCAAGGGTTTGTACGAATGATTGAATTTAGGCACATGGATATAGGTTCAGGTTAACTTTGCACAAGGCTTTAGAATCACTAAAATGTCAAAAGTACGAACCAAAGAAACTCATCAAAGCATCTTCATATTCACAAAAACATTCATCACACTTTATCTATTAAACTTAATCTAATTGATAGAATAGTGAAACCAAAAAAGCATTAAGACACATCAAATGATCACCAGACTTCATTGAAAATTCTATTGTCTCAATAGCTCATAAGAAACAATCTCAAAATTTACTCCCTTACAAATGAGAAGAAGAGGCCTTTATATAGGTCCTTTAAAATAATGAGAGGCCCAGATCAAAACAATAACCGATGGCCCAAATTTTGCCACCTCTGTGCTAATTAAGGTTATGGCATAGAAAAAGGAATCTAAATCAATGCAAAAAGAATCTACTACCATAGTGATGAAATATAACTAATTTAGAACATTGAATGAAGAATTTGTGATTTAAGATCACTGAGGAGTTGTTGATTAGATATGCAAGATTATTAAATCAGTATTAGGTTGTCATAAATGTCAACTAGCTTGACAATACTTATCTTGTAAGTTACTATATCGTTACATCTGAAGAAAGGTGAAAGAGATGAAGAACATAAATATCTACATGAGGAAGATGCATATGTCAAATGAGGATAAGGAATACACTGATTAACTTGTTGATGAGTCTATGACTTGATGATATCAAATTTATTATGTTGCATTCATATATGATGAAGAATAGAGCAGAAAGACACAAAGTAGTGTTGTCGGTAAATGAAGCATTCTTGTATACACTGATGGAGTGTAGTGTATATCGAGCATAGTGTTAACTGAGCTTGTGTTCACTGATGAATTTCTTTGTTAACCGAGAAAAATAGAAAGAAATTAAATGATTAGTTTATCTGATAAAGTGATGAGCTGTAAAGTGTATGAAATCGAGGTAACAGATAAGGTTTGTTATGAAGATCAATGGCTAACATAATTCAAGAAAGATCTAATGGAGTAGATTGAAATGTGTTACTGACACATCAACCAAAGAAGGTTAGAGCAATGAAATCAATGAATAAGATTAAGTGGAAAAATCTGATGGATAAAAAGAAAATGATTTACTTGTCTATATAAGAGACATTGGTTTCATTGTTGAAATGATGCCAGAAGAAGAAGATACTACAATATTATTGCATGAAGGAGTTTTCATGCATTCTGATCATACTGGTTAGTGAGAACTAAACTACAGAACAATTATCGAGCTACAAAGAGTAATAACCGATGGACAGTAAGTTGATATAGTATTGAATCTGAAGTGATATATTGATCAGAAAGATTTGAATGAGCTGAACATTGATCTATAAAATGCAATTGAAGTTGTTTCAAGGTAGATCATCTACTTTTACATATTTAACCATTTTACACAGTCAAATCTCTTAACCGAGTGGACTAAGAAAGTCTTTTTGATGTCTCAGTCATAGAGTGAACATTGTTATCCTATCAACCTCAGAGTGACTGTTGGTTTGATGATAACTTCTAGTCTAAAATCTTGTAACAAGGTCACACCTAACAGTGTGTTTGTAAACCTTTAACAGGGTTGGGTCTTCACCGACCTCACTTCAGAAGACTAAACATTTTGGGTTTTCGGTCCTAGGTGGTTTTTCCTTTCACAGGGTTTCCATGTTAAATCTCTTGTGTTATGTGTTGATTGTGATATTTGTTTGTTATCATAATTTTCATATTACACGTTAGATTTGATCGATAACTACTATAAGTTTTAAATTGATAATCAGTAAAAGCATAGACAGTGAAAGTATTTTATATTTATCGAGTAGTAGAAGTTGAAGAATTTGTTTTGGATTATACATTTTGTTTTGGGACACTAGATAACTGATTCACCCCCCTCTCAGTTATTCTAACAATTGGTATCAGAGCCATGGTTACTTAGAAAAAAGTTTTAAGGACTCCAGCAAAAAGGTCTCAAGATGTATAAGAGGGAAGTGGCAAAGCTAAAAAAAGAGAACTTTTCAGTATGGTAGAGTCAGATGAAGTTGCACATATTTGATGCAAAATGGCTACATTGAACTGACAATAGGTCCCCTGACACTTGATCAACTGAAGGATAGGCATGAACACAATATTACCATGATGGAACTTGCTACTGCCTATACTGATGCCAAATTTGAAGACATTAAGGGATGCACAACTACCAAAGCCATGTGGGATAAACTAACTCTAATATATAGTGGAGATTTGAATGTTAAGAGAGCCGGAGCAGAAAGCCTAAGAGGTTAATTTGATGATATGAAGATGAAAGAATGTGAGAACATTGTGCAATAGACAAATAGACTAAAAGAGGTAGTACATGCTATTAGAGTATCTGATGGAGTTATTGAGGATGAAACACTGATAAGCAAGATTCTCAGAACTTTACTGCCAGTTTATGTGATCAGGATCTCTGTAATTCATGAAACAAGGGCTACATCCAATCTTACTCTTGACACACTAATCAGTAAGCTAAAAACCTTTGAATTGAATAATTTTGACAATAGTGTTGTACCTTCTGTTGAATCCACTTTCATGTCCTCTTTGAAGATTGGTAAGTCTAGTAGTAGGAATAGTAAGAATAATGATAGTGATAGTGGTACCAATGATGAACTTGATGAGCTTGAAGCTCTTATGGCCAGAAGATTACCCAAAAGTAAAGGAAGGTATAGAGGTATGCTACCTTTGGCATGCTTTAATTGTAAAGAAGTTGGCCACATCACTACTAGATGTCCGAATAAGAAAGATGATGATAGATCCAAAGATTGATTCGAAGGAAGCTATGGGAGAAGAGTCAATAGAGGCTACCAACACAATAACTAGACAACTTAGATAGCTATGACAAAGGGATAAAGGTATGTTACATAGCCAAATAATTTGAATCTGAATCTGACACTGATGATGATGTAGAAGTAGTATTTTTTGCTATGAAGGATAATTTAGAGGAAGAAGAGAAACCTGAAGAAACATCACCAATCTCTAAAGTAAGCAGAAATGATACATGGATCATAGACAGTGGCTGTACGCATCATATGATTGGTGATATAGAGAAATTTGATCTACTTGATGGATATGATGGAGTATCTATAAGGATGGGAAATGATGCACCCTATATGGTAAGAGGTAAAGGTTCACTGATGATTAATGATAGAATAAAATGTGAAAATGCATACTAAGTAGATGGACTGAACTATAATTTGCTAAGTGTGGCACAACTAAATAACTCAGGCCATCAACTTTCTTTTGAGAGCATAAAAGTAAAAATCTATCATGATGGAGGAAGACTTGTCAGAACTGGTACACAATCCAGAGGTAATCTATTTTATCTTGATATTGATCATTTTTCTTGTTTATTAATGAAGGATGAAGATGCATGGTTGTGGCATAAAAGGTTATGTCAGGTAAATTTTGATAACATGATCAAGATTAGTAAGAGGAAAAGAGTTAGAGGGTTGCCTAACTTATCAAACTGGATCATGCTATGTGTCATGAATGTCAGAAAGGTAAGATGACAACATCTAGTTTTAAAAGCAAAGACCACTCAACAAAGAAGATACTTAAGTTAGTTCATACCAAACTATGTGGTCCTATGAGAACTCAGAGATATTATGGTGATGGATACTTTAAATTCTTTTTGTTGATGACTATACTAGACTGATGACAGTTATGTTCTTAAAAGAAAAATCTAAATCACTTAAGATGTTTAAGTGGTATAAGGAAAAGGTAGAAAAAGAGACTAGAAAAGAAATAAAATGCTTAAGATCTGATAGAGGAGGTGAATTTATCTCTAATGAATTTACTAATTTCTATAATGAGCATGGTATCAAAAGACAAGTCTCTACACCGAGAACATCTCAATAGAATGAGATTGCTAAAAGAAGGAATAGGTCAATCATTGACTGTGCAAGAACACTAATGTTGCAAAAGAATATTTCTCAGACATACTAGAGGGAAGCTATTAGTATAGCTATATATGTACTTAACCAAGTACAACTATAGGACACCAACCGGACACCTGATGAACTATGGTTTTGACACAAACCTATTGTAAGCTATTTCAAGATTTTTGGAAGAAAATGTTTTATTCTGAAAGATGAGAGAAATGGGAAATTTGATTCTGAAGGTGATGAAAGAATATTCTTAGGATATTCTACTAAGACTAAAGCATACAAATGTCTGAATAAGGTTACAAATAAGATAATTGAAAGTACTAATGTCCGTGTTGATTATTTTGATGACAAGAATAAAAAGGAAACTTGAAAGGAACCAAAAGACTATGGTAGATTCACTTACATTGAACATCCTGACTATCTACCAAAGTCGCAACCTATGATAACTGGTCAGTAGGAAAATAACCCTAAGGAATAGGAAAGGGAAACCAATGAACAAGATGGAGCTACTGAGCAAGCACATGAACCTGAACAGGATGAACAAGAAAGGAGAAACCAAGTACTAGCTAGTTTTGTCAGAAGACATCATCCTGAGACACAAATTATTGGAGACAGACAAGCTGCAATGTAGACAATAAGCAAAGCAAGACAAGGTACATGTCTAATTTGTGAATTTGAACCAAAAAATGTGAAAGATGCATTAGAGAATGAAGAATGGGTTAATGCAATGAAAGAGGAAATAGAGAAAATAGAGAAGAACAAAACTTGGTCCTTAGTGTTGGAGATTTTCCAACAGGCCAATACTGACTGTATGTTTGTCATTGATGACAACATATGGAAAGTAGAATGCATGGAAGTATTATGCAGTAAGCCTTTAGTATATGATGCATGGAAATGATATTAGCATGATATCATGGGCATGGAGGTTAATTGTAAGTACAGACAGTTATATAGCAGCTTGTGTCAACAGTGTTCCTAACAGAGTTACAGGTAGTGTTCTGTGTGTGGTTTTCCATACACTTATCTTATGGGAAGGTGCCCTAGGATATATGTTGAAGACATGTTGGTGATGTTTTAGTTATGAAAGCATAGTCTAATGATGAGAGGAAGTGAAGTTATGCAGTCGTTATTCACCAATAGCAGTTTCCTATGTTTGTTTAGAAGAGCCGACAGATATTTTATTATTTCTTGAGTTGCACCTATCTTGAGGATATGCACCCTTGGAGTTAAGCTTGGAGAATTTTTATTGATGTTTGGTTAAGAGTTCATAAGTTAATTTCATTTATAGAGAAAGTTCTAGTTGTTTTGGTAGAGCCGATAGTGTGTGGCGTACATCTACAATTATTTTATTAGACAGGTCCCAGAATGAGTTGAGTAAATAATAAAGCTGAAAAAATATTTGTTGGAGTTTATTAGGCTTTCTCTTATATGATTTCAAGGTGGTTCTAATAGGCTGACTTGATTATATCATTTGGAGGAAAAATATTTATAGGTAGTCATTTGTGATTGCTTGAGTGTGGTTCACGGTTGATTAAGCAGAGAAGAGTGTGGGAAGTGTTGAACCATCAGAAGAAGGTCTATGTGACCAAGTAGAGAATGTGTGCTATTCATTAGAACTAATCCAGACAAAAGGTCAAAGCGTAGTTCACCAAGATCTAGATATAGTGTGTATTTGTTATTCAAAAGGTTGTAGCCTTCGCCTACTTGAGCAGTGCGCTCTCGGAGAGTGTGTCCTCTCCCCTAACAGGGACAATTTTAAAAGACTCTTAATAGGGTCCAACCCTTAACCATGTCTACTATACTTAATATATTGTAAAGCTACTCCTAACATGGTAAAGGATCTTCTAGCAAGGACCATTATACACTAGTACAGAATATTAGTGGGTATCAAGTCCCATCAGGGTTTTTACCTATTTGGGTTTCCCTGTAACCAAAATATTGGTGTTTTGTTCAAGTGTTCCTTCATTGTGTTTATGCTTTATGTTTAAGTATACTTAATTGGATAAAGAATTGAAACTTGTAGATAACTGATTCACCCCCCCCCCCCTTTTAGTTATCTCTTGGGACTATTCCTAACAATTGGTATCAGAGCCAAGTGCTTCAGAGAGAAATTTTAATAGCTTGAGGTTGATCAGATGGCATACTTTAGGAAAGAAAGTCCTAAGTTTGATGGAGATAATTATCTTGATTGGAAGAACAATATGGTGACCCATTTGCAGTGCATTGCTTTTGAAGTTTTTAATGTAACCATCCAAGTAGCCAAGATTCCTACATTAGAAGACCTTGCAAAAGATGATGCTACTGATGCTCAAAATGAATTGTTTCATTAGAATTCTATTGCTAAAGAAGCCCTTATCAGTGCCCTATCTGATGGAGAATTTTTAGAAGTAAAAAAGATGGATACAACCCATAAAATTTGGAAGCACCTTGAAGACATTTTTGAAGTAGACAAACAAACAAAGGATGCATGTAGAAAGACATGGAAGAAAAGGTACAATGCATTACAGATGCTTCCTAAAGAAAATATTAGAGCTTACAATTAGAGGATTAATGAAGCAGTTGCTAGAATCAGGAACAATGGTGGAGAGATTTCTGAGGAAGACATTATGGACAAGTTGATGACTACTCTTACTCCAAAATATGAGAGAAAGATCAACATCCTTGATGAGATCATGCAACTTACATCAAATTTCAAGAGAGAGACCTTGATCAGAAAAATCTTAGCTTTTGATATTTCAAGATTGAAGACAGAACCAAAGAGTAAGACAACTTTCAAAGCAACAGTTCATGGTAAGAAATTTGCAAAGACTTCTGGTAATTTTGATGATGACGATGAAGAGAGAACATTCGATGATTTTATTGCTATGATTTCAAAAAGAGAAAAGAAAGGAAAAGAAAAATATGAAGGTCAATTACCATTTAAGTTCTTTTCATGTAATAAGATTGGTCTCTTTGCATCTAATTGTCCCACTAGAGCTAGAAAGTTCAAAAAGGATTATAAGCATAAGTATTCTAAGGAATGCTACTATGCTAGAGATGGAGTCTTAGATGAAGAATCAGGTGAAGAATAAATTGGATTCATTGCTATTATAGACAAAACAAATATTAAGTTAGTTCCCAAAAATGAGAAAGTGAATCAAGAGCTAGCATTGATTTCCCAAGAAGATATAAGAACAGACTAGATTATAGACAATGGTTGTTCACATCACATGATAGGTGATAAAGGCAGGTTTGTTCATTTGGACAAATACAATGGAGGTATGGTCAGATTTGGAGACAACACTCCTAAACCTATAGTTGGTAGAGGAGCCATCACTTTGGATGGAAAGAATAGTACTGATGATGTTCTTTATGTTGATGGTTTGAAACATAACCTTCTCAATGTTGGACAGTTACTTGGTAAAGGCTATCAGTTGGAGTTCAAAGATGAAAAATGAATCATTAAAAATAAAGATGGCGTTATGATTGCATCAGGCACAAAGAAAAGAGGTAATGTTTTTCAACTCAATTTAGAAGCAAGTTGTTTTGCTACTAAATTTGATGGCAGTTGGTTGTGGCATAAAAGACTATGTCATAACAATTTTGATAGCATCGTAAAGATAAGAAATGTTAAAGTAGTAAGAGATCTACCTAGCATAGCAAAGCTAGTTGATACTATATGCAGGGAATGTGTGATGGGGAAGCATGTGAGAAATTCATTCAGGAGCAAGCAGAATTTAGTAGAGAACAAGTTGGATCTGATTCATACAGACCTATGTGGACCAACTCAAACAAGATCATACTATGGTGAAAGGTTGTTTTTTTTTTTTTGTTGATGTATCAAAGATAAGGTTGAGAATGAATCTATATTAAAGATAAAATGTTTGAGATCGGATAGAGGAGGGGAGTTCACCTCTGATAGATTCTATGAGTATTGTGAAGAACATGGTATAAAGAGATAGTTAAGTGCACCTAGAACACCTCAGCAAAATGGAATTGTAGAGAGAAGGAATGGGATCATTCTTGATACATCACGCACAATTATGATAGAAGGAAAATTTGCACACACCTATTGGAGAGATGTGGTCAATACAATAATCTATACAATCAATAGAATTTAGTTAAGGCTTGACACTAACAAAACACCTTATGAAATATGGTTTGGTAATGTTCCCACTATAAAATACTTCAAAATCTTTGGAAGCAAGTGCTATATCAAGAGGGATGAAGCAGTAGGCAAGTTTGATGCAAGAAGTGATGAAGGTAGTTTTCTTGGTTACTCTACTAAAAGTAAAGCTTATAGATGTTTCAATTTAATATTGAAAAAGATCATTGAAAGTTCTTATGTAAAGATTGATGAAAATTTTATGATTCAAGAAAGATATCATGATTACTAACCCATGATTGAAGAAGAACCTAGACCCTCCGCTAGTGAGACAGTTATTGAGGAAATGTGTGACAATGTTGATGTGTTGTTCAAAGACCCTGAGACAAGTGAAGAAGGTACTCCTAAGGCTATTGAGTCAGCATCACCTAAAGTTACAAAGTTTACATCAAGAAATCATTCCAAGAAAGACATCATTGGAGATCAGAGGGGCAAAGTCTTAACAGGATCACAAGCAAAGAACTCAGCTAGCAATGATGTGGTATGTTTACTATCTCAGATTGAACCTTTAAGTATTGAAGATGCTTGTAAGGATTAAGATTGGCATGATGCTATGAAAGAAGAACTTGATCAGATCATTAAGAATGACACTTAGGAACTAGTCCCAAGACCTAGTGATAAGAATGTGATTGGAACAAAGTGGATATTCAGAAACAAGATGAATGAAGATGGTACAGTAGTAAGAAATAAAGAAAGATTAGTATGTAAGGGATATGCACAAAGAGAAGGCATTGATTATTCAGACACATTTGCACTTGTGAGTAGATTATAAGCTATTAAGTTGTTTTTAGCTTATGCTACAGTTAAAAACTTCAAAGTTTATCAGATGGATGTCAAATCAGCATTATTGAACGTAGACTTAAAAGAAGAATTATACATTGAGCAGCCTAAAGGATTAACCTTATTAGACAGACCTGATATAGTATGTAGATTTGTAAGAATTTGCAAATAGCAAAGATTGAACCAAGGATCTAGAGGTTGAAGAAAAGAACAAGAGATATAATATAAATGCAATGATGGATTGAATAGATCCGATGAATTCACCTTGAATGATTGATTACATAATAGGCCTCCGTATATAGGAAAGGTGATATGAGAGAATGATAAGGAGCTGATAAGCTATCTCCTATGCTAGGTGTAATCACATGTCCACCAGATGTGGATCATCCTCCATTATGAAATAAAGTATGTGCAATGGGATTAGGATGATAATGTGATAAGAGCACTAAAGGTGGATCTAGCACCAAAAGTAGAATTCCTCCTACACCATGTGCTTAGTGAGGTGCACACTCCTAGGTGTCTCAATCACTAACTACTATGCAATGCATTATCCTAAGTAAGATTAAGTAAAGTGTAATTAGAAATATTTAATTACACCAACACCCCCCCTTAAGTGCAACTTAGGGGAATGCACTTAAAATCACAATGCAAGATGGGTCCCAGAAACTAGGCCATGTTAGGTAGCCATGTACAAAATACAATACATGAAATGCATAACTCTCATAAAGTGGAAAAAGAGGGAAAAACTCATGGGAAAAACCCTCCCCAAAAAGAGAGAAGAAAACAAGATGCATGGATGGATGGAGTGCTCAAGATCCACCAAGAACTACATACATCATGTATATACAAATAATTACCCCCCCATAAGAAGGATAGTTGGAGACATGATATCCCCCCCCCCATAATGAAGAATCTCCTACAAAAATTGTGAGTGATTGAAGAAAAAGTATATTCCAATGACTACAAACAACATTTCTCCCCTTGGGAAGAAGATATACCAAGTACAAATGTAGGTGTGGTTCCTATTCTGGATAGGAACTAGGAAGTGGAATCCAAATGAAGTATGATGATGATGCCATGAACCAATCCATATCCAAATGAAAGAAAGAAGAAGGTCTCCAAATATGCATCTTTGAAGACTGAATAGGCCTCTCCAATCTCAAAGAATCTATCACATCATGTGACAAACCAAGTGAAGAAGAAGAATCAAGAATGTCAATCTCCAAAGAGTGTGAAGAAGTATCTCCAACTGTGATGAAACTATCATCAAAGAGAAGAGAAACCCCTTCGAGTATGTCTCCCAAATTTGAAATATGAGACTCCACAAATAATGAACCAATATCTGGCAAGTAAGAATCTCAATCATGAAGACAAATAGATATCTCTTGCAATGAATCACTGGAATCACCAACAAGAGATGATTGTGTGATGTCAACTAGAGAAGTAGGAGCTATAGGAGGAGCCACTGGATCATCCTCACTCTCAATTGTTGAAAATTCTTCAATTGCATCTAAAGTATAATCATCATAGGGAATATTATCTGCATCATCAAGAGGAATGAGGCAATTTGAAGCAAGATCATCTGGGAATGGAGGAACATGTGGATCACCAAAAATCTCCCAAATGATTGTCCAAATTATGTGTGGACATTGAACACCTCTAAATCTGGGGTAGATGTCATAGAAGAGACACAAACTGATGCTACCAATAATCAAATTTATAATATGAGCATTCTTTTCTCCCCAAACATATTGCTTACCCTGTGACTTTGGCTCAAGAATGAGTCCATAAAGATGAGGCAAGAGATTAAGCCATCTACAATGTGTGATGATTCATTTTGCCCATGACTCATAATTATACTCAGTCAAAGGTACTACTATAGGATGTGTTTCATAACCCATGATTACATTAATGATACACTTCTCTCATTACAAATTGAGATCAAAAAATTATTATACTCCAAAATCAGGCTATAATAGACTTAGATCATTATGCAAAAGACTAAGCTAAGGCTTATGCATTACAAATGAAAAAACTAAGCCAATTACTAAAAGTACAATTTCTAATCATAGTCACTAAAATCAGATTCTAGATCTAGAAAATAAAGAAAAAATTATGCACTTTCAAAAAAAATTGCACCTGAAAAGGAGTTCATATGAGCTCAAACGAGGCCTTGGAAGTTGCAAAAACTAAGATTTGTGATTTTTAGAAAAATTCAAGAACAAAGATTAGAAACCACCTAAACCATTGTGTAGATCATGAAATTCTACCCCCAAATTAAAAAAAATTCCTCGAAAAAAGGAGTCCAGATGACTGAGATATCGTTGTTTGAAAATCGCCTTTGAAATTATTTTTTCTGAATCACCGCCACTGCACTTCCAAAATTCAAATAGATCTAGATTTGGCCTTGAGTGTCCGATTTGGATGAAATAAAATTTGATTTAGTGGTTTTTGGACCTCCTTAATATGATGCCAACCTCTAATTTGCACCAGCAAGCACCAATATTGACCTGCAATAGAAAGCCACAAAATACAAAACCCAAAATTTTCTCTGAATAGACTATGCAATGGTGATGTCCAAATACCTTTATTCTACACCCACAATTGAATCAAGCCAAGATTTCACTTCTTGAGAAGAGGTCTTCACACCTTGAGAGCTCTGATACCATGTAAGAATTTGCAAATAGCAAAGATTGAACCAAGGATCTAGAGGTTGAAGAAAAGCACAAGAGAGATAATATGAATGTAATGATGGATTGAATAGATCCAATGAATTCACTTTGAATGATTGATTACATAATAGGCCTTCTTATATAGGAAATGCGATATGAGAGAATGATAAGGAGTTGATAAGCTATCTCCTATGCTAGGTGTAATCACATGTCCACCAAATGTGGATCATCCTCCATTATGCAATAAAGTATGTGCAATGGGATTAGAATGATAATGTGATAAGAGCACTAAAGGTGGATCTAGAACCAAAAGTGGAATTCCTCCTACACAATGTGCTTAATGAGGTGCACACTCCTAGGTGTCTCAATCACTAACTACTATGCAATGCATTATCCTAAGTAAGATTAAGTAAAGTGTAATTAGAAATATTTAATTACACCAACAAGATTGAAGAATGCCCTCTATGGACTTAAGCAAGCCCTTAGAGCATGGTATGAGAGACTACATGGATACTTAATAAAGATTGGATTCAAGAAAGGAGCAATAGATTGTAATCTATTCATTAGAGAGACATCTGAAGGTTTATTAGCTATATTTGTTGATGACATTATCTTTCGAGGTAATGAAAAACTCATTGTTGAATTTGCCAAAGAAATGTAGAATGAGTTTGAGATGAGTATGCTTGGTCCTATTAAGTACTTTTTGGGATTAAATGTGTAGCAGACAAAAAAAAGGATTTTCATTAATCAATCAAAGTATGTTAAAGAGATACTGAAGAAATTCAAGATGGATGATTGCAAGCCAATAGGAACCCCTATGATTGCTGGATGCAAGCTTACAAAGGAACATGACTCACCAGTAGTTGATATAACATTGTATAAGTCTATAATTGGTAAACTCATTTATCTTACTCAGACTAGACCTGACATTTCCAATGCAGTTGCTATAGTTGGAAGATTTGTAGTAGAGCCTAAACAAAGTCACCTCATGGCAGTAAAGAGAATATTCAAATACTTGCAGGGCACTATAGATTATGGTCTATGGTATCCTAATTCAAAAAATGTTGAGCTTCATATGTACATAGATGCAAATTGGATAGGATGTGGTGATGACAGAAAAAGTACTTCAGGTGGAACAATGTTTCTTGATGATAGACTTGTCACTTGGACAAGCAAAAAACAAAACTATATTTCTCAGTCAATAGAAGAAGCGAAGTATGTTGTAGTAGCCTTGAATTTTTCTACAATTATTTGGATCAAGAAGATGATAAAATATTTTGGAATTTAGATTGATTATCCTATTGTTATTCACTGTGATAACACTAGAACTATCAATATGTCAAAGAACCCTATGATGCATGAAAAGAAAAAACACATGAGATCAAGTATCACTTCCTAAGAGAGAAAGTGGTAGAGAAAGAAGTCAAGTTGGACTATGTGAGTACTAAAGAGTAGTTGGCAGATATATTCACAAAGCCCTTGCCTAAGGATACTTTTGAGTATCTCAGGGGGAAGTTGGGAGTAATTCCCTTCCCTAATTCTACTTAGAAGGAAGTAGGAATGACATCAGTCCTCAGGGACTGATGGAAGGTTGACTACTCTACCTCAGGAGTAGTACCAGTGCTTAAAATGAGTGGCACCATTTTCCATTGATGTCAAAGGGGGAGCATATATATAGAGTCATGAAAAAAAAAGTAAAAAGAGGAGTAATATATTAAGGGGGAGCAACATTTAGTTATGACAATAGTATAGTTGAGGAAATGGAGAATATTAGAAAATATCTCACCAGATGGAGGATTCATCTTTGGGGAAGTTTTGAAGAGAAAATGGAGAATGTTATAAAATAAATGTTCATTTGGGTTGATGGTGGTTTTTCATTCCACATGTTTCCATCAATGCCAGAGGGGGAGATTGTTGGAGATTTTCCAGTAGGCCAGTACTGACTATATGTTTGTCATTGATGACAACATATGGAAAGTAGCATGCATGGAAGTCTTATGTAGTAAGCCTTTAGTATATGATGCATGGACATGATATTAGCATGATAACATGGGCGCAGAGGTTAACTATAAGTATAGACAATTATATAGCAGCTTGTGTCAGTAATGTTCCTGACAGAGTTACAGGCAGTGTTCTATGTATGGTTGTCCGTATAGTTATCTTATGGGCATGTGCCCTAGGATATATGTTGAAGACATGTTAGTGATGTTTTATTTATGAAAACATAGTCTAATGATGAACAGAAGTGAAGTTATGCAGTCGCTATTCACTAGTAGCATTTTCTTGTGTTTGTTCAGAAGAGTTGACAAATATTTTATTGTTTCTTGAGTTGCACCTGTCTTGAGGATATGCACCCTTGGAGTTAAGCTTGGAGAAGTGTTACTGATGTTTTGTTAAGAGCGCATAAGTTAATTCATCTTACAGAAAAAATTCTAGTTGTTTTGGTAGACCCGACAGTGTGTGGCGTGCGTCTATGATTATTTTATTAGACAGGTCCCAGAATGAGTTACGTGCATAATAGAGCTAACAAAATGTTTGTTGGAGTTTATTATGGTTTCTCTAATACAATTCAAGGTGGTTCTAATAGGCCAACTTTATTATATCATTGGGAGGAAATATATTTATAGGCAGTCATTTGTGATTGCTTGAGTGTGGTTCATGGTTGATTAAGTAGACCAGAGCAGAGTGTGCAAAGTGTTGAACCATCTAAAGAAGGTCTATGTGACCAAGTAGAGAATGTGTGCTATTCATTGGAACTAATCTAGATAGTAGGTCAAAGTACAATTCACCAAGATCTAGATATAGTGTGTATCTATTATTCAGAACGTTGTAGCCTTTTCCCATTTGAGCAGTGAGCTCTCAGAGAGTGCGTCCTCTCCCCTAATAGGGACAATTGTAAAATAATCCTAATAGGGTCCAACTCTTAACCAGGTCTACTATACTTAATATATTGTAAAGCTACTCCTAACAGGGAAAAGGATCTTCTAGCAAGGATGATTATACACTAGTACAGAATATTAGTGGGTATCAAGTCCCACCGGGGTTTTTACCTATTTGGGTTTCCCCGTAACCAAAATATTGGTGTTGTGTTCAAGTGTTCCTTCATTGTGTTTATGCTTTATGTTTAAGTATACTTAATTGGATAAAGAATTGAAACTTGTAGATAACTGATTCACCTCCCCCCTCTCAGTTATCTCTTGGGACTATTCCTAACACTTAGTACACCGACCTAGAGATAAAAGTGTTATCGGTACTAAGTGGATATTCAAGAAAAAACTAAATAAAAATGATGAAGTGACAATAAATAAAGCAAGAGTGGTATGTAAGTGATATGCATAGGAAGAAGGCATTGACTATGGTGAGACATTTTCACCTATTGCTAGATTGGAAGGAGTTAGGATGTTACTTGCATCTGTTGCACACAAGAAATTCAGAGTTTATCAAATGGATGTGAAGTCAGCATTTCTAAATGGTATACTTGAAGAAGAGGTCTACATAGAACAACCTAAAGGATAACATGGTATGTAGATTACAAAAATATTTATATGGTTTGAAGCAAGCACCGAGAGCCTAGTATGAAAGGCTGCATACTTACTTGTTAAGTATTGGATTTGTAAGAACTAGTGAAAACAATAATTTGTACATAAAAGGTGATACTGATGACACTATTCTTATTGCTAAAATTTTTGTTGATGATATTATTTTTGGAGGTCAAGATCAAGTATGTAAATCTTTTTCTGATAACATGAGGATTGAGTTTGAAATGTCTATGTTCAGTGAGATTAAATTCTTTCTTGGACTACAAGTGATTCAGTAGAGTGATGGGATATTCATCACACAGTCTAAGCACATAAAGGAAGTCTTGAAGACATTTGGCATGGAAGATGCTAAACCTGTGGGAACATCGATGGCTAATGGATGTAAGCTGACAAAGGAAGATGAAAATATAGAGGTAAACCAGACACTTTGCCGATCCATGATTGGTAAGCTAATGTATGTAGTTCACATTAGACCAAAAATAGGACATGTTGTGGGAATTGTTGCTAGATTTTTTGCTAATCCTAGAGAATCACACATGATTTCTACTAAAAGGATCTAACGATACCTAAAAAAAATAGAGGATTATGGTTTATGGTATCCTAAGGAAGGTAAGTTTTAACTAATGGTCTATCCTAATGTTGATTGGGTTGGAAATGTGGATGACAGAAAAAGCACCATAGGAGGAGCATTCTTCTTTGGTGAAAGACTTGTAACCTAGACAAGTAAAAAGAAGGCTTGTATTTCTCAGTCTACAGCTAAAGCGGAGTATGTTGTTGCTGCTACTAATTGCTCAAACATTGCATATATCAAGCAAGTGTTGGAAGGAATGAATGAGGTAATCATTGACTCGGTGATTGTATACTGTGACAACACAAGTGCTATCAATATTTCAAAGAATCTAGTGATGCACTCTAAGACAAAGCATATATCAATTAAGTATCACTACTTAAGATAAAAAGTGAAAGATAAGAAAGTGAATTTAGAATTTGTTACATCTAAAGAATAACTTGTAGATATCTTTACAAAGCCTCTATCGGAAGACACATTTGAATATTTGAGGACTAGACTTGGGCTCCATCCCCTGTCTACCGGTCACTAAAGTGATCTAGATGTTGCATCAACTTAAACTTATTAGAAGATCACACATGTTGATGCAACATAGTTCACACTTTGGATAATGTTCAAGGTTGTGATTAAGTTTGAAGAACTAAAACAGATTGGGATATCAGTATATAGAGATACAGAGAGAGTATTGGACAATAGAGAGTTACTTAGCTACTACAGAGCTGATTATTTATTTGTTTCTTTGGAATTTTTTTCAAAGGGAGAGATAAATAATATGAAACAATATGCACTAATGAAAACTATCTAAGGGAGAGACAAATAGAAGCAGAACATTGAAGATCAGTTACTGAGAATAGAAGAAGGAATCTGAGAGCTTAAAAGATCATATTTGTAGAATGTCAAAGTTGCATTGATAATGTTGTTTAGTAATGTAGTAATTAAACATATTAAGCTAGGGAGAGCTTTTACAACATTTGTTTATAGAGTTGTAGAATACATGTTTGGTATGTGTATTGTATACTTCATATTAGTTGAGTTGCCATCAATGCCAAAGGGAGAGATTGATGAACTACAACTGATTTAGAACAATGAATGAAGAATTTGTGATTTAAGATCACTAAGGAGTTGCTGATTAGATATGAAAGATGATTAAATCAGTATTAGGTTGTCATTGATGTCAACTAGCTTGACAATACTTATCTTGTAAGTTACTATACTATTACATATGAAGAAAGGTGAAAGAGATGAAGAACAAAAATATCTACATGAGGAAGATGCATATGTCAGATGAGGATAAGGAATACACTGAGTAACTTGTTGATGAGTCTATGACTTGATGATATCGACTTTATTATGTTGCATTCATCTATGATGAAGAATAGAGCAGAAAGACACAAAGTAGTGTTGTCGATAAATGAAGCATTCCAGTATACATGGATGGAGTGTATTGTATACCAAGTGTAGTGTTAACTAAGCTTGTGTTCACCAACACATTTCTTTGTTAACCAAGAAAAATAGAAAGGAATTAAATGATAAGTTTAGCTGATAAAGTGATGAGCTGTAAATTGTATGAAATTGAGGTAACAAATAAGGTTTATTATGAAGATCGAAGGCTAACATAATTTGAGGAAGATCTAATGGAGAAGATTGAAACATGTTACTCATACATCAGCTGAAGAAGGTTAGAGTGGCAAAATCAATGAATAAGATTAAGCGGCAAAATTTGATGGACAAAAAGAAAATGACTTACTCGTCTATATAAGAGACATTGGTTTCATTGTTGAAATGATGCTACAAGAAGAAGATATTGCAAAATTATCAAGTGAAATATTTTTCATGCATTCTGATCATACCGGTTAGTGAGAACTGAACTACAAAACAATTATCGAGCTATAGAGAGTAATTAGTGATAGATGGTAAGTTGATATAGTATTGAATCTGAAGTGATATATTGATCAGAAAGATTTGAATGAGCTGAACATTGATATGTAAACTACAATTGAATTTGTTTTAAGGTAGATCATCTATTGTTACATATTTAACAATTGTACATAGTCAAATTTCTTAACTGAGTGGACTAAGAAAGTCTTTTTGATGTCTCATTCATAGAGTGAACATCATTATCATGTCAACCCCAGAGTGACTGCTGGTTGGATGATAACTTTTGGTCTAAAATCCTCTAACAAGGTCACACCTAATAGTGTGTTTTTAAACCTTTAACAGGGTTGGGTCTTCACCGACCTCACTTTAGAAGAGTGAACATTTTGGGTTGCCGATCCCAGGTGGTTTTTCCCTTCATAGGGTTTCCATGTTAAATCTCTTGTGTTATGTGTTGATTGTTATATTTTTTTGTTATCATACTTTGCATATTGCATATTGCATGTTAGATTTGATTGGTAACTACTATAAGTTTTAAATTGATAATCGGTAAAAGCACAGATAGTGAAAGTATTTTTTGTTTACCAAGTAGCAGAAGTTGAAGAATTTTTTTTGGATTATACATTTTGTTTTGGGACACTGGATAACTGATTCACCCCCCTCTTAGTTATTCTAACACATAGTGGGTAATAAATTCCCACCATGCATGCTCTTTTAGGAAGAGAGTGGGGTGAAATGAATGCCCAATATGTATAACCACTATGCATTAAATGCACAATTTTTCTTGAATGGATTATTCTTGATACCCTTCCTTAAATGTGTTGACTTTGACTTGAAGAATCTTTTACTAACAGATGAAGATGATTTTGTGCCATGTTAGCTTGCTGAGATTTGGAGAATATTTTTTAATTGCATCATTTTGTAACTAAGCTGCACTTTGATTACTTCTTCTGAAGATATCTTCCTTTGATCACTTCCTTCCATGTACTTTCTTGAGACTTCATCTTCTGGAAATGGATCAAATTCCTTTGTTGATGATTCTGCCAATTTGGATTTTCTTCACATGGAAATTGCCTGGTTATGTTGTTGGACTTTGAGAAGGAATTTCAAGATGTGACATTCTTCCCTTTGTATATTTGCACTTGAATTGTGATCTTTGAACCTTGGACGCCTTGAACTTGATCACTTGGATCGTGGTGTCTTCAACACTACAACTAGAGACTTGGAACTTGAATGTCATCCTTGATCATGCGAGACTAGAATCCTTCCTCCTATAAAATGAAATAATCAACATAAGAATCACATAAAAAATCTTTTGTATTTTCTCTTTGAAACTTTCCCTCTTTTTCGACTTTACAAATTTCACTTTCCATGAATTTCTTGAACTCTTCAATGTTTTCCAAAATTTTTAATTTCCAAGAGTTTAAGAATTTTCAAGATTTTAAATTTTCAAAATCCTCCAAGATTTTCATGCTACGGAATTTTGCCTTGATGATTGATTTGTGACTTCCTTTGAAATGTATTTCATTCTTCACATCCTTCATGGCCAGGTGGATATTGTGCTCTGAGCGCACTTTACATGGAATTGAGGATTTTTTATTTTTCAAAATCTATAACTGCCTCCCTTTTGCACCCTGAGCGCACTCTGACATGGGTTAAGGATTTTCCATTTTACAAATTCTGCCACTGCTTCTATTTTGTGCTCCAAGAGAGCTTTGTGAAAAGTGGGGGATTTTTATTTTACCATTCTCAAGAACTATGATGAAAATGCACTCCAAGTGCACATTGTGGTGAGTTGGGGATTTATTAATCTTTCATATTCCTTCACTACCTACATTTTGCACTCTGGGCAGATTTTGGATGAGGTCGAGGATTATTCCTTTTCACAAATTTTGTGTTGGGTATCCTTTGCACTCAAATTAAGGAGAAGTCAAGATTTTAGACTAGTCACAGATTCTATCCTTAGCACCCATTCCATGATCAGCTCACTTGTGCTTCCACTCTCCTTGGAGCAGGAATTTGGATGGGTAGTAGATTTTTATGCTTAGGACTAATTCCATTACCCCATGATATTTGAGTTTGCAAATAAACCAGAGTGGGATTCTTCTTGGGTGTCAAACTTTTCATTTTGCAATCTTCCTTTGACTGTGCTGACTTACACTTGAGGGAGGCTAGGAGCGGGATTTCTCATGAGTGATGGATTTTGTCATTAACATTCATTCCTCCACCAGTGTGTATTTGCGCTTCTGAGGAAAGGGGAGCGGGATCTTGGGTAAGTAACAGATTTTATCCCTCAACATACAAATTTTTGATTGCGTGAAACTTGCACTTTAAGGATTGCGGGAGCATGATTTTCTTCTTGCAGATTTTTCTATTTTGCAGTCTTTGTTGTCCGCATTGACTTACGCTTCCACCATCCTTGGAGCAGGATTTTGCGGTAGTGAAGTATTTATTCCTCGGCACACATTCCTCCATCGACTCATAGACATGTGCAAGAAAGCACATGAGAGGTATTTTTTATTTGTGAAGGCATTTGTTCTCATGTAGATTCCTCTTTCCTTCATTATTCTACAGAATCCCTCCTCCTTGCTCGCTCTAGGAATCCATTATTTTCAAGAGGCAATGCTTTTGGGTTTGACACTTCTTCGCAGAGAGATTGCTATTGATAGAGCACAAGACAAAAGGGGCCAGGCTAGACAGGAGGGAGAGGGGTCCCATTACTGATGGGCGAGTTGTGCAATAGGTCACAACATCTGGCAACTCCATGGGTGAAATGTTGAAAACATTTCAAGGATAAAAATTTAGTTGGAACCTAGATTCCTTGGTTAACAAAATTACGCTATCACAAAGAGAGAAAACATAACTCGAAAGGGGAGGAGAATAATATATTGGATCAAGAAACTATCATCCTTCAATTACCTAGGTGTGTGCAAATGCATTAATTCCCACTCAACAAGACCACTCAGAAACCTTAAGATCGGCCATGGCGAGCTATATATTCCTCTAAACTCCAAAAGCATCCTAGACAATTCCCCACTTCCAGTTAGGCATCCATAGCCCCGACAGGGTTGTCACTGTAAACCAATAGAGATTGCTCCACTTTCGATGAATTATTCTTTTGAACACCTATGGAGATTTCTATGTACCCCCAAAATCCAATTATTTCATCTTTTCTTTTATTTTCTCTTTTATCCTTTTCAATAGATATTTCATTTCTTTCTTTTCTTTTGGCTCATTAGTAGTGAAGCTCACTATGGATTTAGGAATTATAGTGGCACTAAAGAAAGATTTTAAAATTTTAACAAGCCACGACCTCTCCTAAAGAAACTAAGATGGACTCGGAGAAATAGTTAGGTGTGAAAAATATAGCAATCTCAGAGTTTGAGTGTCAAGACATAGTGTATGATTAACCTCCCGAGTCAAGTTATACTCCAAGTTACTAATGAACATAAGAAAGACAACCTTAGTTCCTAAGGATCTTCATAAACAGTTATCCAGGAAATGAGATAAACAAGACTTATTGGAATCTTCAAATGAAGTTCAAAATCACACAATGCCGCTATGTAAATGGGAACACCCAAACCTCCAAGCCACGACAAAATTGAAACCAACCAAAACCAAAAGAAAACCAAAACCACCTGAACAAACCAAGCCCGGGGAAGATAAAACCTTAAACTAACAACTAAACTACAAGAAAACAAAATCCCAACAATGAGAAAGAAACTACAGGAAAGGAAATAAGGGAAGAAAACCAAAATCCCCTCTAAACTAGAAGCAAACCAATGAAAGCATGAAGAAAAAGGAAAACCAAGATGAAGGAAAGGAAGGGAAACCTAGACTAACTATATACAGGGTAGGCTTCTAGAGGGAAATCTAAGGGCAAAAATAATGCTTGAGGAATTTCCCATTAATGGGCAATGGGACTTCCTTTCCTGTTAGAGTTCTCATCTTGAATGCATTGTCTCCCAGTATCTTAGAAATTTGAAAAGGCCCCATTCATAGATTATCAAACTTGTCGTGACCACCTTTCTTTTCATGGGCCTTATCCCAACAAAGTACCAAATCTAAAATTAAAAAATCCTTAACTCTGGCCATTCTGTTGAACCATCCTTTTACCACAACTTGATGTTTTGCAAACTTTTCCAGTGCCTAATCTCTTTTATCTTCCAGGATAAGAAATTGTGTCAATCATGTGCATGATATGTCTTCACCTTCCATGTATTCCTCCATAAACTGCAACATCCAACTGAATGGGAAAAATTGGATCTTGTCCATAAACCAGATGATAGGGATCATGTCCCTATAGAGCTCTTGATTCTTATTCTGTTTGCCCAAAGTGCAAATCTCAGCTACATATGCCAATCCCTGGGATTTTTGTCCAACAAATTCTTGATAGCACTTAATAGATTCTTATTTACTGACTCAGCTAACCCATTTCCTTGAGGATAGTAATTTGATGAAAAATTTAGGGTAATCCCATAATCAAATGACCATTTTGAAAACTTCAAAGATTTAAATGTAGTACCATTATCACATACAAGAGCATGTGGACATCTGAATCTTGTGACAATATTTTCTTCAAGGAACTTGATAACAACCTCCGTCATGCAATTCTTTAGTGCTTGAGCTTTCGACCAGCGAGTGCAATAATCAGTAGCAGCTAGGATGTACCTTTTTTGTTGTGAAGGAGGTGGATTAATCGAACCAATAAAATCTAACCCCCACTTTGCATAAGGTCTTACTTCAATAATAGGTTGCAAAGGCATTGTAGGATTTCTCTCATGTGTTGTCGCTACTTGACAAGTGTGACAGGTTTTTACATGTTCATAGGCATCTTTAAATAATTTAGTCTAGTAATATCCTACCCTTGAAATATGGTGGGCCATAGAGAGACTACTTCCATGACTGGTCCCATACTTGCTATGAAAATTTTCAAGTATCTGCTTTGCTTCTTCTTTTCTAGCACATCTCAAATAGATTCCCTCATGATTCTTCCTGTATAGAACTACTCCTTGAAGCATAAATTGTTCGCTTTTCATTCTCAAGGAACACTTTTGGATAAAATTTAGGTGCGTAGGAGACTTTTGATTCAGGAGGTAGTAAATAATGTCCCCATACCATTCATCTAGGGATACTTCTTCCATCACATATACTTGTTGGACCAATCCAGGACCAGTTGTTGTGATTGTTTGTGTCAGAGCTTGTCCTCAAACTAGCTTCATAGGTTGTATCTCCATGTTGTATTCTTAAATGATAGACACCCATTTTCCTCTTCTTTCTCCCAATTCATTTTGCATCAATAGTGTCTTCACTACCACATCTGGGATAATTGCATAAACCTTACTTCTCAAAATATAATGTCAAAATTTCTTGATTGCTTTCACCAAAGCATAGGCTTGGTTCTCTATGTTTGGATATTTCAATTTTGCATCCTTCAATGGTGAGATCATAAAGGCAATAGGATGCTCATCTTTCTCCTCTATACTCTTAGTAAGGATAGCTACATAGGTATGCTCTGATGCAAATGAATAGATGTAGAATGGCCTAGTGTAATCTATACTGATCAAACTAGGAGCATCCACAATTGCTTGGTTTATTTCCTCAAAATCTCTCTTTGTTGCAGGTGTCTAGTCTATCTTTGCACCTTTCTTCAACATGTCATTTAGTGGCTTGACTATTTCTGCAAATCTTGATATGAACTTCCTTATGAAGTTGATTTTTTTGAAGAATGACTTTAACTCTTTCTAACTAGCTGGCAGCCCCAACTTTGAAACTTCTTCAATGTGCTCAGGATCGATTGAGATTCCACACTCTGAAATCACATGTCCCTACAATTTTCCCTTCATGACTATGAACATACACTTTTTTGGGTTCAATGAAATCCCATATCTTCTCCATCTCTAAAAGATTCTCTTTAAATTAGTCATATGATCTTCTCTGTGCCGAGAAAACACAGTGAGATCATCCATGTATATAATCATATATTTAATGACTAAATCCTTGAAAGCATATTCCATGGCTCTCTCAAAGGTGGCTCTGGCATTAATCAAACCAAAGGGCATTCTTTTGTCTTCTTCTTCTACCATCACATAGTTATACCTAGAATAACCATCTAAAAATGACATCATTTGGGATCCATTCATAACTTGTATAACTTTGTCTAGCGACGAAACTAGATAATTGTCCTTTTCCAAAGCTCTATTAAGATTTTAGAAATCCACACACAATATTATTTCTCCACTCTTTTTCTAACAGGAACCAAGTTGGTGACCCATGTTGAGTGTCTGACTAGAAAAATTATCTCGGTAGAAAGTAATTTCTTCACTTCCTGATGGATCAATGGCTCTAACAAGGGATTTAACAGTCTCTACCTTTTCCAGAATGGTTTACTATTTGGCTTCAGTGGAATTGTGTGTGTGATGAGGGAGGTATCATAAGTTTTCAAATCTTCGTATCCCCATGAAATCACATCTGGGAATTCGCTCATAAGCTTCAGAATATCTTCCTTTTCCTACTGAGTACAAACTTTACCAATAAAAATATTCTTGACATTCTCCTTAGTCCCTAAGTTTACTTTTTCACATTCACCTCCTTCAGTTGTTTGATACTTGAGGGCACTCAATCTGTCAAAATAAAAAATTCTTTCCAGCTCAATCATCCCCTTAGGAATAGTATTTGTCCCCAAGTTCATTATCTCATCTATTTCAAACTGAGCTTGTTGTGGTTCTCCCTCATCGATGACTTGTGCATCAAAGACCCTTGAATTTGTCAAGAAATCAAGGATATTCTTATCATCTTCAAATACTTGGAAGTTTGTTACATTGTCTGGAACAAATGGCACCAAAGTCAATTCAACTATGAGCTTCTTCACACAATCCATGGCTAATGGTTCCAAAGAACTTGTAGACTAAGCCAATGAATTTGCTACCGGATTGCATGCCCGATTTATTATTTTAATGTTGAAGGCATCAAATATTTCAATCAAATCCCAAAATTTGTTGTGATAACAACCCAGTCTTTTATCATGATATGCATACTATTTTTGAACTTGTCCTACCACTATGTCTGAATCTCCATGCACGTACATGGTCTTGGCACCTTTTTGGATAGCGAGGAGCAAACCAATAACCAGTGATTCATACTTATCCACATTATTTGTGTAAGGAAACTATAATATGTGTGCTATGAGATAGGCTTCCCCTATTGGGCTAACAAGTTCAATGCCGGCTCCACTTCCTTTCTTTGATTTTGATCCATCAAATGATAAAGTCCAGACTTGATTTTCAGCTTGTGTACCAAAAGGTTCACCTTTTAATTGATTGACTTTTTTCTCACGTTCTTCTTGAAAAAAATTCTTCTCATCCCTTTTAACTTCTTTATATTGTGGTTCTGAGGTCGCTACTTGAGTTGGATATTCCACATTGACAACTTCTTCAAAATTTTGTGCCACTGATACTTGTGGGACCATCTTTGAAACTTGTACAACTACAGCTCTACACATCATGCATGATATTTTAGAATGAAAAGCATTATGTATTCTGCACCAATTAGGAAGTAATAAATTCTAAATATGAGCATCTTTCCCGACCTCAACTTCTTGCTTAACACTTTTCAAGACAAAATTCATATTTTCAAATATTCCTTTTGTCATTGATGGTTCTGAACCATCATCAGTTTGTGTCTCTACCAACCTAGGCATCATGTCTAGGCATCCTCCTTGGTTTTAACCTTGTAACATCAAAATTTCCTGAGTTTTAGGTGCATAAGATCCCATACTTGTTTCCATGAACAAGATCTCATTATCTCCCCCATATTTGGTTATCAACAATTAGAACCTTGGTGTGATCTCAATCCTTATCTAATTTGGGATTCCTCTCCATGGAAGCCACATGTGTGAGAAGTTAGTTGTTATGTATCCATTCAATTTCCTTGCTCAATCTCTATTTAAAAGCATTCCATATCCTTCTGGAATGTCCACAATTGATATGTCGATACAAATCTAAACTTGTGGATCTAAAGCCAATTGCATATGAATATTATTTAGTTCTCCTACAACTAGAACTTCTATTTTATCTATCCAAGTCACATTCTTATCTATTTGTAACGGGACTAATCCCAATTTTCTACATATATCAAGGGGAATTACATTACTCGATGCTCCAGAGTCAATTAGACAATTGTGCAACATTTTTCCAAAAATCTAGACTGACACAAGGAAAGGGGTAGATTCTTATTTTCATTGGTAGGAAACAACAAATTTTTGTGCTCTAGGGTTGAATTCCTCATTGTTCACATTCTGTCGGGTGTTTCTCCCATTATGAATAGCACTTGTCATTTGTTCTATGAGAGAAGTAGGATCTTTGATTGTTTCTCCTCTTTGAAGTGATGGGTCATTCTCTAGGATTCCTTCCTCAGAAAATTTTTGTACCACCCTGACGAAGCTTGAACTTTGCGCATTTTCAACAAAGTTTGTGTTTTGTGCAAAACTAGATTGAGGATTGCTAGGGGGACCTCTAAGTGGGTATGAGGTATTCTGCAAGATGATCTTCGGACATGCATCATTTAGACTCCCCAACAATGTGTCCCTTATCTTGTGAATTTTCATTAGTTCATACAATGGTAGACTTACCTTTATCTTCTTGAATTCTTCCAATACACAAGAGCTCATTCCCTTGAATTCCTCCCTAGGAGGATTTTATTTCTACCATTTTTCTTGATTTTTCTTTTGTCCTCCATTTTGTATAGTAGAATGTGTCACAAGTTGCCCTTTCTGACTTTGCAAAGCATTGGTCGCAATAGACTGACCTCTTTCTCCGTGCACATTACTAGGCTGTCGATACTCGGATGAATCCCTGAGAAGACTTGGAGTATTATTGGCAATGGGATGTGGAGGAGTTGTCAAGTTATTTGGAGGAGTTGACATTGTCAATGGCTCATGATTTTTATAATTTCTCTGGTAAGTCCTTAATGGAGCATTCCTAGATGTTTATTGAAAAGCTTGAACTTCACTTACTCCCTCCAATAAGACACTATTGTAAAGTGGAGGTAAAATAAATCCATCCCTCTGTAGTGGCTCATTTGGGGAAACAAGTGGAAGTTGATTCTGTGGTGAAAATTGATATCATGGTGCCTCCATGGGACCATTTGCTGATGTAGGTGGGAATTTTTTATTAGTTTGTATAGGCATATAATCCTAAGAATCGGGAGGTGGAAACTTGAAATCATCAAAGACCAACACCTGGTCGTATATGGGAGTAGACACTATCTCATAGCCTGTAGGTGGAGTAGTGTTTCTTACTTCTCCTTTGAAGATATCAGCTGCTCTTTGAAAATCTTGGCATTGTAACTGAAAATGTTGATTAGTCTCATGTAGTGTGCACCATCTAGACAATGTTGCTTCTATTAGAAAAACTTTATCAACAGGTCAACTTTCAAAAGTTGATGGATTGTCCAATGGTGAAGGAACTCCACCATTGTTTGGATTTGTATTCCATGATCTTTTTTGGTACCCTTGATTGTTATTTCGATACCCAAAACTATTTTCTTGATAAATTTGATTGTTATTCTAGTATCCTTGATTGTTATCTTGGTGATTCTCATGGTGAGTTGGAGGATTTCCTTGATACCCTCAGTTATTTTCTTGACGTGACTGATAATTTCTTTGTGAATTTTGTAATTGATTATTATGGTTTTTGAGGTAAGTAACATTGGTAGACAACTTCTTGACTTGTTCTATTAAGTATTTCATTTCATCTTGTTCATCTTGAGTCCTTGTGGAAGTGGTCATATTCTGAAGGTAGACAGGTTCTACAAGTTTCACATGAGATATCAGAGCTCCCAGATGTGGCACTAGCTGATTAGAAGGAGCAAGAATGGGATTAAAAGGAGCATGGCTCAAAATCCCTTGATTATATGTATTAGCATTCCTAAAGTAACTAGGTTCTCCACCAATGGTTACTGGTGACTATAAAATTATCTTATTAGCTTCAGCATATGCTTGGATCAAATTGGTGGGGCCCGGATGGGTCTTTTGGATGGATATGGAAGTGAAAAAATCTAGGGCTGCATAGTAAATAGGCCTTGCAGTGTCATCATTTATGCGGAAAGGATCACATAGCTGAGAGTAGGCCCTCTGAAATCTATTGTTGAAGCCACCAATAGGTTCACGCTCTTGTCTTCTTATCTCAATGAATTGCCTATACAATTGAGCTGGGGTGATAGGCAATTTGAACTTCCCAAGAATGCATCCTTCAATTCTTTCCATGTTTGGATTGAATTCATGGGCAAATTAATATACCAGTAACATGCTTCTTCACCCAAAAAATATGGGAAAAATTGGCATGTCACATCTTCATCTTGAATATTTCTATTTTCTAGAGCATCTTCAAAAATCTTTACATATTCATCTATAGTGCGATTGACGTCATTCACAAAGAACTTAGAGCAGAAATGTTCAAGATTCTTTGGCATTTGACTGTAAGCAGCAAATGTTGAAAGAGGTGAATGCATTAGGTGGTTACCATTGTTGTGCCATCATGGGAACTTGTTGTTGGGCAGCTGTAGGTACAATGGCTTGTATAGGTATTTGTACTATCAACTATTGGATTTGTGTACCTCCTTGTTGAAATCCTTGAGTGGTCCCTTGTGTTTGACATTGTTGAGGTGGAGTTTGAAATTGTCTCATAAGATTAGCTACACTTGGTGAGTACTGACTTGTAGATGCTTCTTTCTTGCCTCGCCTAGGCTTTGGATCAAAATTTAGTTCTTCTAGTGCTTTTGCTCCCAGAGTGGATCTCAAGATTCTTTAGTGCACCTTAGGTGAGAATGAATTAATGTTCTCCAATATGTGAAATCTACTTTAATTCCTTCTTACAGGTGCTGGAGGTTGTTGATCCCTCTAAATGACCAATGCTCTTTGAACAATTGCTTCAATTCTTTGAGCCTTCTTTTCTTCTTCTTCTAACACAAAGCTCACTCGCATATATTCAAATACACTTCTCTTATCTTTCTAGACAAGTAAGTTCAATCCTGCGATGATGTCTTCTTGGTCATCTCCAAATCCAAGATTAGGCTATAAAACTGGTATGGTCTCTCTATACAGAAGCACCATATCAATTCATGACATGCAAAATTATGTCTTGCAGTGTGGGCCCTCCTTCTAGCACCAGTTTTTGTTGATGCATGTTTTATGACTCATAAAATAGTAGAACAAAATGCCAAAATATCCTATCCTCTCTTGAACAAAGTATTGTGTATGCTAAGATTGCAAAAGATCATACGACAACTCCAAGGTTCCTCGACTTGTGGATATGCTCAATGTTGATGTGATTTGTTGATGATCACAAGGGGCCTTACATTTTCAATCCTTTATGTCATGATGGATATGGGTACTATCAAAATATTTTTAATTAAGTACTATTTTTTGGGTTTTCACTGAATATGCGAAAATGAAAAGGGTTTAGGGTTCAGAGATCCTAATCTAATCCTAAGGGTAATGAAAACCAAGGAAAGTATGTTGATGGATGAGTTCCTCAATTACCAAGTCTCACTTTGCTAGGTCAAGCTACAACTACATGTAGACTGGTGCAATCTTCAAGGGTTTGTACAAATGATTGAATTTAGGCACATGGATAAGGGTTTAGGCTAACTTTACACAACCCTTTAGAATCACTAAAACGTCGAAAGCATGAACCAAAGAAACTCATCAAAACATCTTCATATTCTCCAAAAAATTCATCACACTTTATCTATTAAAATTAATCTAATTGAGAGATTAATGAAACCAAGCAAGCATTAAGGCACATCAAATGATCACCACACTTCAATGAAAATTCTATTGTCTCAATAGCTCATAAGAAAAAATCTCAAAATTCACTCCCTTATAAATGAGAAGAAGAGGCCTTTATATATGTCCTTGAAAACAATGAGAGGCCCAGATCAAAACAATAACCGATGGCCCAAATTTTTCAACCTTTTCCCTAATTAGGGTTAGGGCACAGAAATGAGAATCTAAATCAATGCAAAAAGAATCCACTACCATAGTGGGTAATAAATTCCCACCATGCATGCTCTTTTAGGAAGAGAGTGGGGTGAAATGAATGCCCAATATGCATACCCACTACGCATTAAATGCAAAATTTTCCTTGAATGGATTATTCTTGATACCCTTCCTTAAATGTGTTGACTTTGAATTGAAGAATCTTTGACTAACAAATGAAGATGATTGTGTGCCATGTTAGCTTGCTGAGATTTGGGGAATATTTTTTAATTGCATCATTTTGTAACTAAGTTTCACTTTGATTACTTCTTTTGAAGATATCTTCCTTTGATCACTTCCTTCCATGTACTTTCTTGAGACTTCATCTTTTAGAAATGGATCGAACTCCTTCATTGATGATTCTACCAATTTGGATTTTCTTCACATGGAAATTCCCTGGTTATGTTTTTGGACTTTGAGAAGGAATTTTAGGACGTGACATTCTTCCCTTTGTATATTTGCACTTGAATTGTGATCTTTGAACCTTGGACACCTTGAACTTGATCACTTGGATCGTGGTGTCTTCAAAACTACTCGCTGTGGGAATCCATTATTTTCAGGAGGCAATGCTTTTGGGTTTGACACTTCTTTGCAGAGAGATTGCTACTGACAGAGCACGAGACAAAAGGGGCCAGGCTGGATAGGAGGGAGAGGGATCCCATCACTGGTGGGAGAGTTGTGAAATAGATCACAATAGGTCCCTATTACAAGAATTAGGCTATGGATCAGGTTGTTCTTGTATTGCACTACAATGTTGAAGTTTCACAATCTTTGGGATCTTACATTATCAAATAATTTCTTTCTTTAATTGGGGAAATTCAAGAAAAATATCACCATCGTAGTTAAACTAAACAAAGTTATATAAAGAGCTTCCTGTATTGAAAATACTAGATTGGATCAAATTGTTCCATTACTTATCAGTTTTCTTTTCTAATTTTATGGTCTACCAAGTAGCTCTCCCTTATTTTGTTCTACCCAAAATTATTTTGAGCTGTCCTCCAAAAACTACCAATGGAGAAATAGATTATACCTAAACTATTAAAGTTGTTACATGCTGGCTAGAACTCTACCAAGTATTTTAAAACTTTCCATGGAATGTTGGGGTTTCATCATTCCATGTGTATAGTGAACCAAATACAAATTCAATTCAGGAAAATAACAAAATTAGATTACTTATTGCTACATATGTTTTCCCTTGGAAAGAAGTGAATTGTTTTGCATATACATTTTGAATTGAACCATTGTTTTGTTCATTCATATTATACATGTTCTGTAATAATTGCATTGGAAGAGCTGAAATAACTAGCACAATGTTTGTCATTTGGAGCATCCAATATCTTGAACAACAAAGAACATATCTATTGGTTTTTTTCAACAGATTTATTTGCCTCAATTAATTTTATGTTTACCACATTCTATTTTATCAACAAAGAAAACACATTAAAAACATTAGATATCCACAATCCATTATGATGCAATTAGTTTTTGGATTCGATTGTGTAATTTTTTTTAGCATCGACGTTTCGGATCACACTCCGTGATCCATCATCAGGAATAGAGAGTGAAGAATGAAAAATAAAATGAAGAAAAATAAAGAAAACAAAACCAATTCCTCTATGAATTTTCAAAAAATTAACCTTTATCTAGTGCAAAACCATTCCTCTAGCAGACATATAGGTCTATTTAGCGAAAGACTATACAAAGTTAAATTCCTTATAAAGACCTATTAAACGAATAAAAAGAGGAAATTTTCTATGATAGATAATCGATCAGGTATCCCAACAAATAATTTAGAAATCAATTAAATAGGTTTGCATAGTTTATTAAAATAAAAGAAGCAGCAGAGGGAAGGCGAAGGTCACATTTGTCGCACTTCAAATTCCCCTATATTTTTATTCCAATTGTAAAACATGTTTCTAGAGTTTTTACAATATTGAAACTCACATGCAACACAACATAAATTTTAGCTACTTGATAGTATATCTAAAATATTGAAAATTAATTCAACAATCTCTGTACAAAATAGAACATCAAACACAATCAAATCCATATTTGATCAGTCTGGGAATCTCCGTGAAAACTAGAACCCCAAACTCTCAAGTCTTCTACAGTCTCTAAGCATTCACAATTTCATTATACATCTCAAACCATCTCCTTGTATCATCAACTCAAATGCCTAGTTGATATATATAAAGTCTATTTCATGGGTGATAAAATTTTCTAGTTCAATATCCTGCACCAAAAAGAGACACCTCAGCTAAGTCACTTTGGTAAAAAACTATGTATTTTTCTTTGACATTTTGGATTACATTTTGTGATCTTTTATTATTTCCCTCTTTTCTCTTTTCGATAAAAGATCAAGAGTATAATCCTAAACATCAAAAGAAAAAATACACAGGTTTTACCCAAATACTTGTATAGTAATAGAAGACAAATATTTACAAAGAAGTCATTACCTGAAAAACAATGGGGAGAATAACAAAAAATTGTATTACCTACCTTGTTCATGTATTTTCCACCAAACCTGATAGATAATACCTAGGCTTATAGTTCCCCCAAAAATGTTTGTTTTAGTATTTTCTCATTCAGGAAATTTGGGGCTGTTGAGGAAGACCACATCAAAATGAAGCACTCCCAGCAAAAGAGTCACACCCCACCCCTTTAAATGCATATATAGGTTGTTTCAGGCCAATTTATGCAACACATACATCTTATTTTACTATGATGGACACATCATTTCCTTACTATAGGGGAAGAGTATATACATCATGACAGGAATTGATGCATAATATTTCCAGTGCTCTTGAGACTATATAGTGTCATATCAAAGCAGACCTACTAATATTTGTTAGGAACTTCACTACACTACAACCTTGTTTCAAGTGACTATTTGCAATTAATCTGTGCTTGGAAAATGGTGCTATTATTTTTTATTCTATGGTTTGAACTAATATTTTAATTAAAATTATTTATTTTTTATTTCTACATTTTTCTGATTGATCCCTCTTATTTTTCTGGGTTTTTTTAATTTTTTGTATAAAATTGGAAAAAATATATCAACTAGCCAATGAATTAGGAAATTTTAAAGCCATTAACTAAATCTTTCTTCCTATGAAATGTAATAACACTTCAAGTGCCTCCACTGCGTATCCTACCATCATTGCAGTCTAGGAGACCACATTCCTTAGAGGTATTTTCTCAAATAGTTGACATGCTTTACCTGTAATTTGGCTTTACACTTGCCAATTGCATTCTGTTGTAAGTTTGCAAAGTTTTTTCAATAAATACATTTTCTACCAGTACATCAAACTACATTTCTTGAAATTTGTTTTGCTAAACAGTTCTTATGCATTTTCCATGCTTTCACATTTTTCATTATTATCTAACAGGGCACTTGCAAGTACATTTGACCAAACACACCCTTTCTATATCTTCTTGCAATCTTCTATCTTGGAATATTGAAAAAGTATGCTATAAAAGGTCACAAAATTTGTCTTTTCACGTGTGCATTTATTTATCTTGAAAGTTTTCAAAGTCTTTTCAAAGAAATCCATTTTATCATATATCCTACAATCATGGCATTCCATGAGCCTAGATTGCTTTGAGGTATTTTGTCAAATAGTTCACATGCCTTGTCTATGATTCCACATCTTCCATACAAGTGAAAAAGCAAGGGGCTTCGATCGTTGAAGAAGAAAAGCTAGTAACACCCACTTACTCATGACCTCCCTCACCTATAGCTTTAATAACTATATATACCCTATTTTAGGGCTCCCATTTCAGCACAAGCTATAAGCATGTTGGCTAATGTAAATTGATGATAGATGTAGAGGAAGATGACAAAGGAATGGATTCAATTCAAATTTGTTACATCCAACACTTCACCACTAGAAAATTCATGAGGTTTACTAACAAATGAGTCATCAAAGTATTCATAAAAGAAATCATACATCTGGAAAGTAAAACAAGCTATTTATAATGAAATGAAATACAATCAAAGAAAGATTTTATTTTTATGTTTATAAATGTAATGCATATAAAAGAAAAATCTAACTACCAATATCAAACAATGAGGGTTCATGTTAGGTTCACCAAAATATTCAGGGGGAAAATGGCATCAATGATCTTAACACTTTCTCCCTAATCTATTCAATACAAGACAAATAGGGGCTTCCATGCATAACTCTTGATATAACCTAGATTTGCAAGGTCCCAAAATGAAGGGTGCCAATACTAAACCCAAATTACCTCAAGGAAGTACACTAGCAAGGCCTCTTTCATGAAATGTTATAATTTATAAAAGGATAAGTAAATGTATGTGTGAAATTGAACTTATTGAGATAAACAAAGTGGATCTAAATGCAAGATATAATAACTCAACCCAAATGAGACATATAAACATATCTTTATTAACAAATGAAATAAGAGATATGATATTACCTTGAAATGTGTGATGGAATGTGATTTTATATTTTGAAAATAATAGATTTGGACCTATAACTAAATTTTTGACCGCGGATCCATGATAATAGATGAAAACCCAAAAAATTATGAAAATCTCAAGTTGTCGAGAATAGGTCGACCATGTCACCATGTTTCAGAACAAGTCAAACAAGTCAGTGTGTTCCTGGGGTACTATAACAAATTTGACCTAAGTTTTTTTGGTAGCTCTCATTCTACAACTTCTAGATCTATAATCATCTAGTTGATAACCTACAAATCTATGACAAAAAATGTGTGTGTGGGTGGCTATGAAGGGGTTTTCATTTGTCAACCCCTTGTTTTAGTGGTTTCTACCTCCATGAATAGCCAATAGAAAGATGTGTGTGTATGTAGTGCTCATGCCATCTAGATTATAGATCCAGAATATAAACGAGCTAAAAATGTTAATAGTCTACTATATATAAAGTGAAACCCTAGCATGTATCTATATGTGTAAGTGTAAATGTGCAAGATATGGATAGTCAAAGATCAGATCTGAACATAGCACATAAATAATACCAATCCCCCATGGTTAAAGTAATCTAACAATCTTCATGATCTCCTTGCATCTCCATAATGTCATGTAGTTGCTTGAAAATGCTTGAATGCTTGAATTGTTGATGAATTCCTCACTTTTCAATGAAAGAACACGATCTAGTCCTTAGCCTCCACCTTTCAATTTGTCTATGTTAGATTTGGGTGTCCATATGCACTTGTACCTTGCTTCCATTATGTGCAAATGATGCTTTAAATATCATTTTATAGTGAATTTGAAAAATTACCCCAGCGGGAGCCAACTGCAGTGAGCAAGAATCAATGAAACTTTGCAAATAGGTCTGGGACCAAAAAAATCCAACCAACTAGGATTTTGGAATAGGTTGACATGGTTGACCTATTCCCCAAGGTTCCAGGATCTCAGGCTCAGAACCCAGCTTCTAGATCTATAGGGATTCTGGTTGTAATGTGTATTAGGGATTTCCAATCTGAAGCTAGATTCAAGAAAAATGGGGTCAAGAAAGAGGAGGCTACATAGAGATTAGATCCTACCTCATCCTATGATCAAAATAGGGAAATCTAGGAGAAAGTGTTAGGTTGTACCTTAATTTCACCTAGGAGAGAGAGAGAGAGAGAGAGAGAGAGAGAGAGCTCTCAGAGTGCAATTATGCTATGCAAAACATACTAAAGAGGATATAAAAGGTCATAAATTGAAGTGCATCCAATTTAAGATGGTACATAGAGTCATACAAGTAGGCCCTTTGTGTCCAAAAATAAAATAAAACCAAAAATCCCTTTTTTGTCTCTTTCTAAACAGGAGAAGAAGCTTCTTGAAGAAGTAAATGATATCTCTTTGAAAAAACTCCTTTTGATAATGACCATTAATAATGGCACTAATGTCCCAAAATCTCAAAAAATAATCTTTCATAGATTTGAAGTGAGATTTTCCATGAGTAAGCGGAGTGTGAATAATCTTTTAGAGATTTGAAGTGACATTTCATAGATTTGAAGTGACATTTTCCTTTCCCTTATAAGTCCTCCAATAGAAAAGGCCCATGGGTTCCCTTTCACACAACCATCGACATTACATTTCACCCAACCAATCTCAAGAGGAATCCAACTAGTAAGCCTTCTTTTCCAAATATTCTCCCAAATTATATTGAGAAATTCTTGGTGCACATTCCATATTTGTTTGATTCTGAAGTAAAGAAAAGTGGAGAGAACTTTCCCTTTTATAAAATAAGTAGCGCTAAGGTTTTATCTAACTTTCTATTTTATGATCTAGACTAGAGTAGAGATGGTTCTAGCCTCATTCCTAAAAGTTCTATTATTTCTCTCCTTCCAGATATTCTAGGCCACAAAAGGGAGAATTTGGGCCCAAATATGATTAAGAATCAGGTGATTAAGAGGACTAAAAATCCATTAGAAAATCATCATTAACACATAGTATTCGACATAATACAATCCACATTAGGGGAAGAGAGGACAAGGTGCCAAATCTCTAAGGTGAAGGGGCAATGCTTGAAAATATTATGAATATATTCCCTGTCATTTGGCTAAGGATACATCTGTTAAAAAAATTAAAACTATGCCTATTCAGATTATTCACTACAAGAATCCTCCCATGAAAAATAGCCCACCAAAAATACTTAATTTTTAGGATAACATTGGGAATCCATATATGTTTCCAGAATTCTTCATTATCTTCCACCCTATATTAAGCCCAATAATCCAAGCTAACAAAGAAGGATCCAGAAGAGTTATACCTCCATATCCATCTATCCACTTGAGATTGGAAAAAGACAACAAAATTTTGCAATAATAAAGATAAAGATCTTAGATCCCTAATGATAAAGTTAGAGGGATCAAGACCACGTTGAAACTGTCTTATAAAGTCTTTCCAATTTTCTCTAGCTTCCCTCCAATAAATAAAGTTCTTCACATAGATTCCATATTCATTAGAAATCCTTATCCTAATTTGAGATAAGGAATTAACATTAGGCAAAGGTGTATCGTAATACCATATATCCTCCTAGAATCTAGCTATTTTACCATTTCCTATGATCAAGTTGCTAGCTTTCTTAAAGATATTCTTGACATTGACTATACTTTTCCATAGAGGGAAACCCATAGAGGAGATTTTTTCATATAAGGAATCAACACACCCATTACCAAGATACTTTTTCTTTATTAGAATAGCCCATTCCTTTTTACATTCCATTAGAAACCATCTTATCTTATCAATAAGATCTTTTTAAAATGTCCTTATTCTTCTAACTCCCAGCCCTCCAACTTTCTTTCAGGTACACACCTTGTCCCATTTTACTAAAGCCATAACTGCCTTATCCTTCGTGCCTATCTAAAGGAACTCCTTTTGAATTCTCTCTATAGCATCAACAACTAATCCAAGGATTTTTAAAAGAGAAAGAATAAAAAAGAATATTTTGCAAGAAATATTTAAGAAATATAATTTTGCCATCTAAAACTAAGCAATTTTCCTTTCCAACTAGTAAGTTTCCTCCTTAATGTCTCAATAAGACTATTCTAGTATTATGGAGAAATAAATTTGGCCATAAGGGGAAGACCCAAGTAGGAGTTAGGAAAAGGATCAATCTTACAGCCCAATATTCTAGAAATCTTGTTTTGGAGAAAATAATCAACATTGAAAAAATAGATCCTTGTCTTAATATAATTTATCTGCTAACTTGAAACCTTAGCATAACTATCCAGGAGCTTCTTCCAATTTTCAGCTTAAAAAATGTAGGCCTCCTGAAGTATGATGGTATTGTCAACAAACTATTGGTAGGAGAAGGGATGAGTTTGAGAAGCAATTCTCATCCCTCTTAAGACATTATAATCACTACTTTTCATAATGTTTCTACCCAACACTTCCACCACCATTATAAAAAGGTAAGGTAAAAGAGGATTACCATTCCTTATCCCTTTCCTAGTAGAAAATAACCCACTAGGAAAACCATTAACCAAGACATGGTACTTAGTAGTGGTAACACAATTCATGATCACATTGTGAAATTTACCTTTAAATCCAAACTTCTTCATAATAAAAACCATAAATTGCCAATCAAATTTTTCATAAGCTTTAGAAACATCCATTTTTAACATCAAACCAACTTTTTTATTAGCTTAAATTGAGCACACAATCTTAGGGGTAGTTATAACAGCATTATTCATATTTCTTCCTCCCAAAAATCCTTTTGGGCTATGAAATATAAGTTTTTCCAAAAAATTCTTAATTTTCAATTGACCATTACCTTTGAAATAATTTTGTACATAGTAATATAGAGACTTATGGGTCTATGGTCCAACATAGTTTGGGGATGTGCCACGTTGGGGATCTGAAACCAAAGTGGAACCTGAGGACTTCCTCAAAGGAATTGAAACTAAAGGCTTGAGGGATAGGATACATGAGACTCGATATGGTCCCCCATAGGTTTCCCCATGGCAGGATCATGGAAATAGTAGGATGCAAGAAAAAAAAACTCAAAACCCTACCATAGCGATCACTACAACAAGTTCAATGACTCTTTCAATTTTATTTTAACCTAAAAAGTAGTGAAATTTTGGTTATCTATGGTTTTTTTTCATGGTTTTTGTATCCATTGTGTTACTTAGCTAGTTAGATATAATTTTGTTGAGCACATTATTCAATCCATGCACAAACAATTTCTAATGATTAGAAGAGGTTCCTTTAAGACATTTATGTTCGCAACCTACTTGTGTCATCTTCTTCTAGAAAAATATTGTGAGATATTCGAGACTAACAACTTTGAGATTTAGGTGTATAATAATTATAAGAGAACAATGTCTCCAAATATGAATGGACCCCTAAGATGAGGATGTATGATAACATAAGAAACTACACCCATTTTGTATACTTATTTTTGGGACAAATCTATCATACGATTACACACATTCCAATGACTAGATTGCATGTCCTATAGAGATTGCATTCAATTGAAACCTCAAATACAATTATTTAACTTATTCCTCATGAAAGAGTATATAATTTTAAGGTTTTATGGATTGGGAGTAGAACCCCATAAAATTCCAATACATGTGACAAAGAGGCTTTTTTCATTGGAATATGTATGATAGATGGAGAGTACATATGAAATCTTTCATAGTTAGAGAGAGAAGACCATATTTAATTCATTACCTTTCTCATGTGGAGGGTTCACATTTGAGAAAAAAACATTCAGTATGGTACATAAAATTTTCAAAATATTTCATTTGATGTTGATATTTACTAGCAGTATGATCCATGCAATGTAATTCAAGAAATGCTTCTAGTGAATAAGCAATCTATAAGTAAAATTCAATATAAAAGTAAACCATTGTTAGAAATGTTAGAAAATAGGGATTCCTCGGATGAAGTCAAAAAAGTGATGGAGGAAACTATTGGTGACAAAGCTATTTCTCTAGAATAATTGTGAACATAAATTTTGAAATTGCATCAATAGAGAACCATAGAGGACAATAGAGAAAGGAATCCAAATGAAGAGGTCTGACTACTAAAAAAATATGCTAGAATCTCTATATAAATTTTGTGTGGACATATACAGCACTAAAAAACAAATAAATAATTTTTAATTTATGAGGAAGAATGTAGGTGAACCAAAGACTAGTGTAGATTTTAAAGATATCTTAGAGGATATTGATTGTAGCCAATTATGGAATAAATAGAATCCCACTAAAATATATATTGATATTATTAAGGATGTTGATTAAGAGATACCCTTAGGTCCCACTACAATAACTACTGCAGAATCTGCAAAAAAATTAGTTTTGAGTGAGTTTGTGAAACAAACATACACTAAAGGGGAAACCATACTGGAAAAATGGGTTATTAAGGTGGTGGTTTAGGGCCCAAAGGTCAAGGGACTTTGAAGCCACTATTGGTAGAAGTTCCAAGAAAACCTAGTGAACAACCAACTATTAGAGTTCAATTAAAAGGGAAAGGTATTACTATTACAATTGTACCTCATTCTATTAAATATTTAAATTCAAACTATCTACACACTAAAATTTAACTAAAACTAGTACATGGTGGTGAATCAAGTGCTACTACCACTAGTGGGGATGGTATGGGTAATAGCACTAATTATGGTAAACAAGTGTAACAACAAGAAATTTATCATAAGAGTCAAACAATATAAGATACTATACAAGATCCCAATGATCAAGGCAATGTGAAGACAAAAAAGGCTATGATAACAATGATGAGTACAACTCCATCTCCACCAATTTCCAATACGAAGGTATTATTTGTAGCTTTAGAATAAATCCCTCAAAAGAGTCTAATAACTCTAGTTGTAATTGATAGTGAGACAAGACTAATAATGGGTATTGATAATCCTCAAAATGCATGTTTCAACCATAGGAATAGGTGGAGGCTCCTACATAAGTGAAAGTTCTATTACCATTTAAATGTTCAATTGCATTAGCAACCCTAGATTTTCATTACAATAGTTTCCTTGATAAATTTATAGATAAAAAAAATATAAATAAACAAAATGAGAAGAAAATTAAGAGGGCTATGGCTACTACAACTATAGATGAACAACATGCATCATATAGGGTATTTCCCACATATGAACCAAAAAAAGAATTTATAGAGCACATGGTTATATTACACCCCCAAATAAAATTCAAAATGAGCCACAGAGTCAGTTATATCCCTCTAAATTTCACGTTAGCACCATCCAAAAAATATTTTCCAAAGTTAAAAGTGTGAAAAAAATTAATGTGTCAAAAAATATGAATGAAGTGGTCTACACATCACTACTCAAGATGGAGAGAGAGAGAGAGAGAGAGAGAGAGAGAGAGAGAGAGAGAGAGAGAGAGAAGATGTAGAGATAAATAGAAAAGTTATAGGTAGACTTGGAAAATGAGAAAGAAAAGAGGAAAGAAACAAATAACAAGAGCAATGAATTACAAAGAAGGATAAAAAATTATACCTCTACATCTGCAATTACAAAGAACAAATAGATGGAGGTAGAATTGAATGAACTAAATAAAAGATTGGGTGGAAGAATAAATAAAATTGATAAGGAAAGATCATATTCAACACAATTATACAAAAGAGTGGATAATGTTTTTGCCTCAAAAAAAAATTTACAAAACCGATTGGACAATCAGTCAGAAAGAGAAAAATAGTGGTAAGAAACCGTAGAGGAAGAAAAGAAAAAACATTGAAACACTAACACAAGAGTTGTAGAAGGGAAAAAATATATAATTAAATCTTCCTAGGATAAATTGAATGAAACTATAAAACATACAATGATGTATATAGAACAAAAAAATTGGGGACTTGAATAATACAGAGGAATGACCAATTACCTTAGCTATTTGAATTGAATAAAAGTATGAGAGTACATTATGGGAAGCTTAATGAATATATTACTTAGAACATAAATGTTTATTCAAGAGAGAAAATTGCAAAACAAATTTCACAAATAGTCTACAAAGATAATGAAAACTATTTAAAATTCAAGGGAATTCACAACCGCATTGATGCCTCAGTATAGACATCATCTATCATTCAAAAATGTGTAGAACTATGAGAAGAACAAGAATGTCTAGATAAGGATAAAAAAAGGTGAAGAAACTATTGGAAAAATGGTTAGTGCTCCCCTCGGGATTCATGACATGGCTTAACTGCCTCATGTGTCTTGTATAATTCTAGTGGTTATATCAGGCATTAACAAGTCGATCTTTTAGTGCAACAACAACTACTACTTGTAACAAGTGGTATCAGACCTTGGTCACAGGTTCGAGTCCCCTCGGGTAACACTGAGGGGGAGATTGTTGGAAAAATGGTTAGCGCTCCCCTCAGGATTTATGACATGGCTTAACTGTCTCCTTTGTCTTCTATAAGTCTAGTGGTTGTATCAGGCATTAACATGTCGATCTTTTGGTGCAACAACAACAACTACTTGTAATAGAAACTGCATAGAATGGTATATAAATTGATAAATCTTAGTTTTCTTAAAACTTTGACACAATAAATCTATACATTAGAAATGACGCTTTAAAAAATAAAATGGAGGAGAAAATGAAGTATGATTCATACTAGTTCCCTAAGAACACAAGTGAGGCAATCTTTTTGGTTTACATCAAACCATTAATAACCTTGAATGCAATATTAGATGAAACATTAGTGTCAAGTTCTTCTTCCAAATATGAATTGTTAACAAATTTACAGGTCACTTACTATACATTATTAAAAATTGAGGGTCAATGCGCAAAGTTGGGTACCAATTCCACAAAAGTCTTGTAGAAATAAAAGATGTCACTCGAAACGGGTGCTCGATCCTAAATTTAAAAAACGGGTGCCCATTTTTTCAAAATGGATGCCCATTTTTTTCAAAATAGGTGCCTATTTTTTTTAGAATGAGTACCCATTTCTAAATTTTTATTTTTTATTATTTATTTTTTTAAGAATTAAAAATGTATTTTAACACTTTGATTTTTTTTTTAAAAAATAGGCACCCATTTTTTGAATTTAAATAGCGGGTGCCCGTTTCTTAAGACATGAGTGGGAAGCACACATCCTCCTCAAAATTCATTCCAAAATCAGTTTTGTTTAGGCTTGGTAGAGCCTAGCCTATGCCTTGACCTCCAAAAATTTGGTTAAGGCACTAGAATACCAGATTGTTGCCTTGCCGTAATTTTTTGAAGGCCTTCCTGATCATATTCTTTATGAAGCACAAACCCATTAGATAAAAAATTTAATTTTGAAAAAGTATGAATTTCTCATCAAAATTTTGTCGCCGTAGACCAGAAGTTTTAAAAATGTGTTTTATAGTCAATTAAAAATTAATTTAAAAAGTATATTCAATAAAAAAATAAGGAAAACTATGCTCATCAATATTTGGTGTCTTAGGTATATTTCCCCAAAAGGATTTCTAAAAATTCATTTATTTAAGTCAAAATATGGTCGTCGTACACGACTACGATATGGTCCTGAAACAGATATTTTGAAAACATGGTTTTTAAACATTCCCACTAAAAAACAATTTATACTATATGGGTATTTAAATAAATTACATATTTGAAAAGTAGGCTCCGAGAACTACATTTTCTATTACTAATTTTATTTGAGATTCAATCTCTAAGTGCCTCAAATTTAGACATCAATTGACAAGAAATTTGAAAAAAGGGAAAACACTTCCAGTTTTTGCCCAAAAGTGGTACTCAACTTCTTGTAGCCACCCTTGGACTTCCATCAAAAGGTGATTGGAGCACCCTACAAAAAATGGCACAATGATTTGATTATATGTATTCTATAGTTTGTATTCCTAAATTCTTTCTGGTTTTCTTCTTTTCTCTATTTGTAATTTCATGGTCATTTGCAAAGGCTTTTGAAAGTTTGTATTGAATCTTGAGGGCAGATAAAATATATATACTTTTTTTATATAATGAATCACATGGAATTATGTAATGAATGAACTATATAGTAATATTTGAAAGAATTAATGAGATTATCACTATGTATAAGTAAATATTACTCTATCAATAACATATTATCTTGTTTCTTATTTTTGTATTTTCCAATTTCATGTATGCTCTATTATTATTCTATTTTTTATCTGTAAATATAAATTTGAAAAATGCAATTACATATCAATATTAAATGCCATTGACAAAAACTTAAAATATCAACCACATATTTAGGATTTTGTAATATGAATGATGAAATATAGTAATAAGTTTAATAAATACCTAGTAACTTATAGTGGTAATTAACTTAAACTTGAAAAATCATCTCACCATACTCATCATAAAATTGAGATATTCCTTGATTATTGTTTGTGTTTTCTTCACTCTGCATACCTTCACATAACTTCATCTTAAAGCTACCATTACATGTGTCACTATAATTCATTCTATCATTTTCAATTTTCCCACTTTGGTTTCAAGTGCATCCAAAACCTCTTCTTTCACATTTGCACTTCTAGATTGCCAGTGCCCTATCACAAGGAAAAACACTCATATCACACCTAGATGATTACAACCTCAAGAAATTTTCTAAATTCTTGTCCAATTTTATTCTTATCTTTGATTTTAGGAACCCCAATGCACTGAAAAATCTTTCATCCTCAACCAAACCCAATATCATATTTAGAAATAAATCAAAAAGTTTGTAAAACATTGATATTGAATCACACAAAATTTGACTCTGGCCTAGAATTGTCCAAAGCTTTGTTATTGACCCCTCTTCCTAAGGTTTCTCCATTCTTTTATATTCTTCCCTCATAGTTCTTACAAAATAGGCTGATTTCTCTCTAAGCATAGTTATTTTACTCTGACCTAGAATTGTCCAAAGCTTTGTTACTAATCCCTCTTCCCAAGCATTTTCTATTTTTTGATATTGTTCCTTCATAGTTATTGAAAAATAGGTTTATTTAACTCTACGAATAGTTTCATTTAAACTTTCATTTCTATTTTCTCCATTGAATTGTACAAATTAAAAAAATTGGTGTATCAAAGTCATTATCTTCTCACAATAATTAGCTCAATTGACACAATAGACATGGATTGATGTAGATTCTCATGAGATAATTAGTATCTAATCTCGTTGGAAAGATAAGGCATGTAATTTTCTTTACAAAATCAGTTATAAACTTAACAATCTTGCTAAAATTTTCTCTTGTAACACCTACTTCTTTCTTCTTAAGGCACTTTCCTAGTTCCATGGTCATGAAAATGTAGTACATTGGTATGTCAAATTCACATACAATGACATATAACTCCCCCTTTGCGTTGATGTAAGGAAAAATACAAGAATTGTTCAAATCTATTATTGTATACCATCTAACAAATTTTTCATCAGATAATGTTGGTTGAGATTGATAGAGATTATTAAGGGTCGTGCATGTTAGTTTATGTATCTTAGCATATTCTACAATATACATATCTCTTTTTTGAGATTTTTTCACAAGAAAATTCATTTCCTCTAGTATGAGGAGAAGACCTACTAATGTTAAGATTGTCTCTATATAACTTAACCTATGAAACTAGTTAGAAACTTTGTCTACTATGTGGAAGTGTTCCTACTTTACTCCAATCAAGGATGGGTATTCTAAATAAACTTGATGTGCTAGTCCATCCAAGGAGATCCATCTAGAATCAACATCCTTAAGAAGCTTGTTCCCATTAGTTATTCCATTAGAAGATATTTGAAATTCCAAAAACTATTTTGGACTTTGACAAATGTATGAATAGAGCTCTTTGACTAAATCTTCAACATTTATTACTAGAGGATACTTTCACACAATTTTAAAAGATAGATTCATTATTTGGGCCTTGCAGTGAGTCAAAACCATGTAGAATAAACAAGAATTTTGTATCTTTATGCAAAGACCATTCATCTGACCTTGCATTACTAAAGCTCCATTTTCTCCTTCACATACCAACTTTTTGGAAATCATTAAGTCATCCATACATTAATTTTATATTAAAGAACTCATAACTAGTTAAAATAGAGTTTCCATTGTTCCACTCTCCTTCATTCTTGAAAAAAATAGTAGATGATGCATACTTAAGACATATTATTACCATAACTTTTTCTAAAGACAATGTAATGAAGTTTGAATTTCAAAATTTTTCCTTTATATATTTTTTTTCAACCACAAAAGACAACTTTCCCAATCTGATGAAGGGTACTCCCCTTAATACCACAAACACATAATGAAAATAGAGAAATGACAATAATTTGCAAGAACAGAAAATAGGCTACTTATTATCTCCATAAGTGTGGAATTAACAATTTTAGAATTACAATATGCAAAGCTACATGGTTATTTTTCTTACAATATTCTGTAGGACAAAGCATCGAATCATTACCCAGAATTGCCCTAGACAACTCTACGAGCCTTCCTTATATAGGCAATTTTTCACCACCCAAGAAGGTTCTAGAATTTTAGCCATTAAGGCCGACCAACCCTACAATTAGTTTATTTTTATTTTTATTACATTAGAGTCAGCTCAAAATAAATTTCAGAACTCAAAATAAATTTTGAAGGAAATTTATTTTTCTTCCATTTCAGGTAGCCCAACTTTCGGAGACCATAAGCCATCACCCGTTGATGCAATTGGATATTATGACCCCATTTCAAAAAGGGCGTGGAGTGCTATACAACACTTCACTCATGCAAGCTCTAGTAGCCTAAAGTTTTGACCTCATTCAAAGCCTCTAAAGCCTTCAAAACTGAGTTCAAAGTTTCTTTACCCTGCTGCCAATATCAAAAATTTTCAATATCTTCAAAACTAGACATGATCTTACACTGAAACTTTATTGGTGGGCTGATATGACCAAAGTGAACCTTCAGGAAACAAAATAGATCATTCTGAGCTTCAATGAAAAACTTACTAAAAATAGTAAATTTCAAAAAATAGAAGCTCTGAACAAGATAGCCCTTATTGAAAAGAAACTAGAAATATTTTTGGGTGATGCAAGATTGCCCTTACACCCAAGATGCTCATGCATCACAATCCCATCCACCGTTTACTTACTCATGATTATTAGGATAGTTAGGAACTTTCAAAAAGTATAATAAATAACTCATTTATCGGTAGTCTTCCATAGCATGCCCTCAACTCAAAATATGAAATACAATATTTAACTAGACAAGATTCCAAATTCTTCTATTACCATTGCTTTTCCAATAATAGATTTAATATAAAATTTACATTCAACATGATCCACATGTCTTTTCAAATGTGCATTATACTCTAAGGCATTATTAATATGCTGACATTACTCCTTGATTTTCCATCTTATTACTAATTTTTGAATCCCATCTACAATTTATTTTTCATAAACTTTATCAATATAATTTTTGATGGTGTCAATTTTTAGCTACAACCTCTTTTCCTTTTTATGTTTCTGACTAAAAATATTAGACCTATATTTTATTAGAGAGACCTTTATTTGGATTATCCATGTTAGAGTATGATTATAACTAAGAGATGGGTGAATTAGTGACATTAGAAAATAAATGTATCAATTTTTAAAGTTAGATATATACAATAATTTATTTGTCACAAATGAAACAAGGAGATAGAGACAAGATCAACACAAAAGAGAATAACACAAGATATGTCTTGAGTGGAAAATCCTTCAGGTAAAACACCACTCAAAATGCCTCACTGACTTAATCTAAAATATCTTTTATACTGCCTCACTGATAGTCTTATATGTCTCATCGACCTTTCTATACTTTTCAACTTTCTTACACACAAAGATTAGAAAATCCAATTGTCATGTAGGTCCTATAATTCTATCATATGCATCATTAAATACAATACATGAGTTTGTACCTACCAATGGACAATATACAATCATGAACTCCTATATCGATCATGAATTTTTGATAAACTGATTGTGCACAATAATGCAATATGATCAATCAAAACTCAATATATATCCTCTCTATCTTCACGTGTTAAAAATAATCTGGCTCTGTTCAATATATAAACACCATTGAATTGAAAATAAAAATGATATCAAACTGAAATCAAACTAATTCTCCTAACTAATGTTCACATGTCCCATGTCATGCCTTTTGACAAATTACAAGTCCTTATAATAATATTTATTACAACTTTCTTTCTTTCTTTATATATATATGTATATGGGTGTGTGTGTGTGTGTACATATGTACATATACATGTACACACACACACACACACAGAATATATATATATATATATATATATATATATATATATATATATATATATATATATATATATATATATATATATATATATATATATATATATATATATATATATATATTTTGATCAATTAAAACAATTTCTATGATTTCCTTTTTATATAAATGGCAGATCTCTAAACAATATTCATTTCACATAAAATGCATCAATGATTAACTGTAATAAAAATGAGCCTTTGAATCTGAATAATATTGAACATATTAATCTCTTTCATACCATGTCTCTATAGTTGATCAATGAAACTTCACCATGTATCATGTTTCATGAATGTATCAATGCTCAAAATTGTACCATACACTCATGGTAAACTATAAAAACTTATAATGTACTATGGGACAAGATACCTATAATGGTATGACTAAATATATCATCATTGTCACTATCACTGTCAGTTTCCACTTTTCCTTTGTACCAAACCGTGCTTCTAAATTTTAACTTTTAGATAGAGTTGCCAACCTTCATTTTGGTGAAGGCACCTTTAGATTTCTAAGGAACAAAACACACCATTATTTCAATCCCTAATAGATTCACCAAAAATCTTGTTAGAGTAGTCTTATGTTAGCTAATAATTAAATCATTTAATTATTAGTTTATCATACTCTAGGCTTAAGTTTCACTTAGGCGCTTTATAATTCTTTAGGGTTTTAGCCTTTAGGGTTTCGTGTTTCCTTTTATAAGGATTCACTTCTTTCATTTCAGTAAGGAGATTGTATTTTTTCATCATTGTTAATAGAAGATTATTTTCTTGCAACATGGTTTTGCAGTCTCTGGCCTTTTGGCCGCCATAGCTTTCTGTCTTTTTGCTTCTTCTTTGTGACAGTCTTGCATGCAGGTGTTCTTGGGAAGATTTGATGGTTATCAAATCTAACATGGTATCAGAGCTCTCCTGTTGTTCGCTGTTCGAGTTTCGTTGAAGCGTGCCAGAAGCAGAAGGTTTTCAAGGGTTTCAGAAGTTTTTTTTGTGGATCTGGGGGGGAGCCGAAATTTGGCTCATCTTAGGCAAAAACGGACACCACCATTGTGTCCGGAAGGCCCAAGAACCCTTAAATCCATATAAAACTTGTCCATTTTGGACACAGTGGCATCTGAGGCAAAAAATTTTTGCATACCAGGGCCGTACGGCCCTGGCACGCACTCCGAGGCGGGTACAAACGGCAATTTTTTTTTTAAAAAAAATATTTTAGAGCGCCGCCCAGCGGCCACCCCCGCGCCGCCCAGCAGCAACCGCAGCCGCGGCCACCGCAGCCGCGGCCCCCGCCACTGCAGCAGCCACGGCCCCCGCCACCGCGCCACCCGCGGCCCGCCCAGCTGCCGCCCACCCCGGCTCCGCCACAGCTCCGCCCACTTCCGGCTCCGCCGCCCTCCGCGGCCCCGCTCCCCTGGCTCCTCCGCCCGGTCGCCCCTGCGGCCGCTCCGCCCCCCGGCCCACAGCCGCCACCTCCTGCGCCGCTCCGGTGCTCCGCTCCGCCGGTGGCGGGTATTTTAAACCCCTGCGGGCCTCAGCGGCCGGTCCTATGACTGACCAGGAGCTCCAGCTCCAGCCCCCTGCGTGCGCCATGCGCCCAGGGGCTTTGTAATTCCAGCCCCCGGGGCTTAAAAATATATTTTTTTTGTCTTTTTAGAGCTTTTTCTAGGGGTAGTTGGGTTTTTTGGCCGTATCTGGAGCATACGGGGGCCTTTTTCTGACTTCTTTATATCGTCGGAAAGCTCTTTCCGAGATCTTTCCGATGATAGAGGTTAGGGTTTTGGGTTCTACCATTTCAATAGATTTTTTTGCTGTTGAAGTCTGATGTCTTTTTTTGCCTTCCGGGAGTCATATCTGGCTCATCCGGACTCCTTTTTCGGCAAACGAGATATCGTCAGAAAGATGATTCTGTGTACTATTCAGTGGCAGAGGTATTTCTTCCAGATTCTTCTCCAGGTTTTCACTCCTCCGAGTTATGCAGTTTATGCCCTCTGGTGGTGTGCTTGGTTCTACAGGTCCGGGGATCTCTTCTTCTGGTTTCTTAGTGCACTCTTCTTTCTGACTTCTGAGCTTGCATGCTCTTTCTGATGTATCTTTGTTCTGTAAACGCACTAAGATAAAGTGCCCTCTTCTGCATTTCTGGGATCTTTTTCACCTGGTTCAGTTTTAGTATTCGCACTCAGTTATAAAGTGCCATGGGGGGATTCTGATGCATTTGCCACTATAGGCGCATCCACTCTTGTCAAGTGAGCGTACCTTCCATGACATTAGCCCATGTAGACTGTGTCTATGACACCGCCCTTTATCCTGTGTGTGTGCTTCTGTTGCACTGTTGGTGTTCCTGGTTCTTCTTCTGCAGCTGTTTCTGGTACTGCATTTCAGTGTTCCTGTCACCTCTCCCAGTTCATCATTATGGGGGGGTTCACCTGTTGGTTCTATTGCTTCCTGGTTCGATTGATCAGCTCTTCAGACACTTGTCTTCTCTACCTGGTCATGCACTTCAGTGGGGGTTCCAGCAGTATCTTCTGACAGAGTTTTCAGACATGCTTCAGAGGAGTTTCTTGCTCTTTTCTTGTTCCTTTCTCTGGGACATCTTTTGCTTTATGTTTGGGTACCTAATCAGGCCTAGTTGCCGGGACCCATCTTTCCTGCTTTCTGCAGTAGTTTAGTTTTTTTTGCTTCTCCCTAAGTTACACTTAAGGGGGGGTGTTAGAGTAGTCTTATGTTAGCTAATAATTAAATCATTTAATTATTAGTTTATCATACTCTAGGCTTAAGTTTCACTTAGGCGCTTTATAATTCTTTAGGGTTTTAGCCTTTAGGGTTTCGTATTTCCTTTTATAACGATTCACTTCTTTCATTTCAGTAAGGAGATTGTATTTTTTCATCATTGTTAATAGAAGATTATTTTCTTGCAACATGGTTTTGCAGTCTCTGGCCTTTTGGCCGCCATAGCTTTCTGTCTTTTTGCTTCTTCTTTGTGACAGTCTTGCATGCAGGTGTTCTTGGGATGATTTGCGTTTGTCAAATCTAACAAACCTATTGGTAAACAAATTTATTACTACATTTGTTTCCTTGAACCTGACCCTATTTTCCCTGTGAGAAGTGACAATTGTGCCAACAGTTGGAGTGATTGCAACTTGATCACAATCTAATAAAAATCTTCCCTTGTGTTTGAGAGGGGCATCTCCCTCGTATGATATGGGTATTTATGATTTTATGTGTACTTTTCACCTAAAAGTACAAAAAAGATAGAACACAAAACTGAAGAAATTAGACAATATAAACCCCAAAGGTAGACATACGAATACTATTTGAGATTGTAGATAAATAATAATTACAAAGGGAATTTAAGCACCAAACAAGTTTTAATATGCAATGACCAAACGAATCTCAACATATGAGGAAATAGGTTATTTTGACACACTCAACTCAAGATACCATGAAATGAATATGTCTGTTATATCAACTACACACATTATAATGATTTATATAAATGCATAAAGGTATCACCAATTTAACATATGAAAAGTCAACAAGCATAACTCGAAAGAACATTCAGGACATACAATCAAATGTCTCCTTTATTATGTTTTTGAGATTGTACAATCTCAAACCCTTCTATGCATAATGCAAAACTAAAATTGATTTAGAGTTCTCTTTCGATTTTTCCAGAGTTTCCCCTCATAGAAGTTCCCCTTTACATTACAAATAACTTTGTATTTATAGGCTTCATAGGATAACTACCTTATTTTATGATTTCATAACTAACTTCTTTTTGCACAATTTGAACAAGATTATTAACCATACAAATTTTGCACAAAAATAGTCAACTACTCAACTTTGACCAAAAGTGACAAAAGTCACTATTTAGAAAAACAACAAATTAAAACTTATTACATCATATAAAAAACAAGATATTACTCTTGTCTAAATGGCAATGTGTCTTCTCACAATAGCAAACGACATGTTCTTCAATGAAATCCATCCCAATTGTGTCAAATGACCAACTTTTCCATTTATCTCTATTACCACTTGCATCCGTATGACAGGTCACAATTATCTTCTACCATAAATTTGCATCACGGAATATTTATAAATTTAATTCAAGTACTGCCACCACATGTCTTTTGATGGATACCCAGGGATAAATATTCTCAAAAACACCCATGTTAAAATTCTTCTTCATGCCGTTCTTTGACCATAACCACATGTCAACAATTTTCCTTGCAATAATCACATAATGATGACAATAATGCCCACTGATAAATGAATACAAAGTTTTATATTTTGAAGGAATCTGGTGCATTTATATCACACTTTCTTCGCACCGCTTCTCTGCTAACCCTTTGGTTATGTGTGTATTTTTATATCTGAATTTTGAGGTCAAAATTACCATTTCCGCTAGCCCGATTCATTATCCTTGATCTTGTGTAATCGCACTCCTGCATTTTATTATGCTCTATGGACGCCCATCTACCATTTTAAAACTATTAATTTGGGCAAACCAAGAGCAAGTTGTACATGTTCCAATGCTCGTAGTCGTGTGTATGAGCAGGGGAGATACCAGATAGGTGCTTGTAGATTTGGTCTTTGCACCTGTCGTTTGCAATTGGTAAAAGTTTTTAAAACCTTTTCAATCAATCGATCCTATGTATGTTCTACTTTCACCGCGTTTTATGATAAAACATCATTCTGAAATGTCTTCCCAATAGTGCACAACTTTGAATATTTTCCTTATTTTGCATGGATATATACGAGGGCATCTTGTACAGTAATTCTTATGTAAAGTTTGTTCCTCCACATTTTCCATAACTTTATGGAATAGAACATTTGTTTCACTAAAAGAATTTTCCCATACTTGCATAGACTTACCATTTTTGTTTCCATTATATTTGTACATGATTCACACGCACCAGAAAGATTTTTCTGCACTCACATAATTGCCACATATTTGACTAGCATCCTGACCTTATACGGTTTGACACATCCTCAAGATAGCCACCACAGGCATGAGGCCAACTGCTTAGCTCTTATCCAATACAAAATACTAACACAACTTATAATGTCAGGATGGTCTGATTGTTAGATGTGAAGGCCAACAAACAATCTATTTTCTTATGTATTTTATTATGACCTTTTGGTTCTACAAACCTTTCATTGTATTCATCTGGAGCCTTTATATATTGGCTGCTCTTGTTCATTTGTAATTAACTTTTGAGATATAATCCAATACTCTATAGTCTGGACGTAGCCACAATTTGTGGTGAACCAGGATAAATCGTGTCTTTGTGTTTGCTATTTAGTTTTTTAAATCTGCTTTATAATTTTCTCATTTTTTCAATCCTTTCAATTGGTATCAGAGCACAGGTTGTGCAGGTTGGAAATCGGGGTTGAATTTTCAGAGAGATGGAGGATTCAAAAATAGAGAAATTCACAGGCAAAAACTTCAGCCTATGGAAAGTGCAGATGCATTCTTTGCTGATCAAGCAAGAACTTGAAATCACAATAGATGGAAAAGCTAATAAACTAGCAGCGATGTCGAATGAATATTGGACGAAAATTGATGATAAAACAATGGCATCAATTTTTCTTTCACTGTCACAAAATGTTCTGTTTAATGTCTACAATGAAAAGACAACAAAAGCAGTCTGGGATAAACTTCAGAGCACGTATGAAATGGCATCAGCTGCAAATAAAATCTTCATTATGAAGAAATTCTACAAGCTGAAAATGAAGGAAGGGATTACGATGTCAAATCATGTAAATGATTTGAATACTTTATTATGCCAAGCAAGCTTGGTTGGAATGACTCAAGATGACGAAGCCAAAGCTATCATCTTGTTATGTTCTTTACCGGATAGTTGGGATCTCGTATTTACAGCGGTTAGCACTTCTAATTCCTCAAAGAAGTTGGTCTATGATGATATGGTTGCTACTTTACTTAGTGAAGATATGAGAAGTAACAAAGACACCCCAGCCGGTGATGCCCTTACCATAGTGAGCACCGAAAGAAGGGGAAGAAGCTAGCATATAAACAATAATAATAACCACAATTACAATCAAAGGAAATCAAGATCACCCAATCAATCAAAGTCAAGAGGAAGAAATGGAGAGTGTTGGTTTTGTGGCAAACCAGGTCACTCAAAATGAAATTGTAGATTCTACAAGAAAAAGTAAAGAATAGTCAAGCTAATACAGCCTATGAGGGAGATGACGCTGCTCTAGTTCTTTCTACAACTGACTCAAAATCAGATTCTGGGGTGATAGATTCCGGAGCCTCCTTTCATGCTACTTCATGTACAGATTATTTTAAAAACTATCAAGAAGGTGAATTTGGAGAAGTATTTTTGGGAGACAATAAACCATGTAACATCATTGGGAAAAGAGAAGTTCTTTTGCATCTAGAAGGTGGAGCAAAATTGCTGCTCAAAAATGTTAAACATGTTCCTTAATTAAAGAGGAATTTAATTTCAGTCAGCCAACTCTACATCCAAAGATTTAAAATAGAACTTATGGATACTTGGAAAATAGTCAAAGGTTCATTGGCTATTGCTAAAGGAAAGAAGACTGGTAGCCTCTATATTTTGAAACTAATCAATGAGGTGGGAGCTTCTATGACAGTTATAGGCAGCAATATGACACTTTGGCATCAAAGATTAGGCTACATGAGCAAGTAGGGCCTAGAGGCATTACTCAAGAGGGATCAACTACCGGGTCTCCAATCAACGAACTTGGAGTTTTGTGAACATTGTCTCTATGGCAAGAAAAAGCGGGTTAGCTTCTTGAAAGATGGGCACAACATGAAAGAAAATTCATTGGAGCTTGTGCACTCAAATGTATTCGGTCCTACCGAGGTAAGCTCTATAGGAGGAGCTAAATATTTTGTCACTTTTCTTGATGATTGTACTAGGAAAGTTTGGATATATATGATGGCAAATAAGTCAGAAGTTTTCTCTAAATTCAAAATTTTCAAAGCTCTTGTTGAAAACCAAAGAGGCCACAAAATTAAATGTTTAAAAATGAATAATGGAGGGGAGTTTTGTTCACTGGAATTTGATAACTATTGTGTAGATAATGGCATTTGTAGGGTGAAAATTGTCCCCTATACCCTTCAAGAAAATGGGGCAGCAAAAAGGCTTAATAGAACAATCCTTGAGAAAGCTTGCTGTATGCTTTCTTATGCAGGTTTGGGAAAAGAGTTTTGGGCTGAAGCGTGCAATACAGCGATTTACTTGATCAATCGAAGTCCGTCATCAAAGTTGAATTTCAAAATTCCGGAAGAAGAATGGAAGGGAAGAAGAATTTCCTACTCTCATCTTAAAGTTTTTGGTTGTCAGGCTTTTGCACATGTTCCTAAAGAAAAATAGAGCAAGTTGGATCTCAAATCACAACCTTGCATATTCGTTGGATATGGGGAAGAACAATTTGGTTACAGACTTTGGAGCTTAACTGATAAGAAAATTATCAGAAGCAGGGATGTAGTCTTTAATGAAAATATATTTCCTCACTCTAAAGAAGAAGAAATTTCTACAAAAGAATATATTCCTCTACTCGATATGATAAACAATGGCAATCAGAATACATCTAGCCATTTACATGTGAATCCTATAAGCAATTCTCCAGCCTCTGTTCTATCTTCAATGCCTCATCATAGCTCTTCATCAGAAGACTTGATGAATGAAAAAAAGTATGATTATGATTATGGTAATGTACACTATGACATTAGACAAAACAGAGAAGAAATTGGTCATGAAAGTCACAGCAGAGAGCAAGCTCTTGGCAGAGGAGTATATACAAATTGTAGTAGAGAACAGGGTGTTGGCAGAGATTATACTCTCAGTGGTAGGAACTTTGAAATTATCAGTCATCCCCTGCCTCCGTCGTTACACACCAGTTATGGTAGAGAATGCGGTGATAGGGCATATGCCAGTTTACAACACAGAATTGACAGTGGTCACGAACCTGGAATTTATAGTGGCAAAAATGGTCATCATGGTATAATAGATAATACTAACGTTTTGGACAGAATTCACGATGGGAGTTTTGAAATTAGCACCAGTCAAATTGGCGGTAACCACAGCGGCACTAAAGACTTCAACAACAAATCTCATGCTCTCGACAAAGCACTTGAAACTCATGAGTTTCAAAGTCATGAAATTGACGACAATGTTCACAGTCGAATAGCCTCTCAATTTGCAAATAGAGAAAACATAGAAACTCACGGTATTAACCACTGTCATGAATTCGGTAATAAATTCAATCATAATACACTCGGTGATGAATTCGGTATTAACAGTCAATACCATGGGAATCATGCAATCAATGATCAAGTCCCATATGGGAGCAGAGAAAATAGTGAATTTGATATTAGCAGTGGTAATAAATTTGGCATTGATAGTGGTAATGAATTCGGTATCAACAATAAACACAATCTCAGTCAAAATGATCGGCATGATGAGCCTCACGGTAGGCATGAAAATAGAGATGTTCAATTAAGCAGAGACTCTCACAATTTCAACAGTGATACTTGTTGTGAGGTTTTCACACCATCGCCCCAAAATTTTGGAGACCCCCATTTTTTGACTAGCCTTGGCTTTTCCTCTAGATCCTGATGCCTTGACGATTTTGTGGGACTTAGAAGCATGATATTGAATTTTGAAAATTGATGTAATTGAAAAACTTGAACATCTTCAAAATTTAATTGTGAATTTGGATTTTTTTTTTTTTTGAGAAAACCTTGTGAATTTTGTTTGGTGGAGAAAAATGGAAATTAAAGAATAGATTTAAAATTGCCAAATTTGAATTAAATTGCAAAATGATTTTTGGGTTGCAAAATAATAAAAAATTAATTTTGGTTGTCATGATTAAATGCACATTAAAATCATATTTTTGGGCTGAGTGTTTGTAATTTTAGAAATTTAATTTGGGCCCCCTTTGTGTGTTAAATTCAATGTATTTTAAGGCCTAGGAGGTGTGAAATTCAAGGCAAGTTATTGGGTCCACAATGGGGAAGGTTTAAAACTATATTAGAGGCCTAAATGACCTTTTTTCAAAATTTCAATTTTAGGGCCTATGCTAATTTCGGATTTGGCTAATTTAAACCCATAATTTTGCATTAGACTGGTCCAATTTTAAATTAAAATTAAATCCCCTAGCGCTGGGCAATTTATTTCATTTAATTCATGTTAAACTTGACAATTTTAATTTATTTTTTTCCCTCCTCCTACAAAGTCGGCCCTACTTTTTTGGAGGCAAAAATTTGATATATAAGGGGAGCTCTCCCCCATTTCATTTCACCATCTCATTCACTTCTCTCCATTTCTCTTGGCAGCAAGGAGCATATCAGAAAAAATAGTCTGAAAAAGCAGATCCGAAAAAGTAGATCCAAAAAAGTAGTCCAAAAAAGCAGATCTGAAAAAGTAGTCTGAAAAAGAAGATCCGAAAATAGCAAGTTGAACATTTTAATATCAGAATTTGGGGAAAGAGGGAGTTTGTTGCTTGGCAAATTAGAGTTTCATTTCCAGATTTTGTAAAAACTGGAGTTGATTGTTTGAGGTCTCATTTCAGAATTGTGAAAGACATTTTGAAGGAAGATTTTGATCTATACTTGGAAGCTATATTTTCAGAGTTTTAACAAGTGTAGAGGGTGATATCAAGTCTAAAAGATCAAAGAGGAACAATTATCAGGCTAAGGCAAATACATCAAGGTAGAATCCAGAATTTCATAACTAGTGAGTGACTTATCTTATCTTCTTCTTAGTTATTTTCACTTCATTGGTATTATTGTTATGTGTCGAAAACTAGTTTCAAAAGTAGAGTTAAGATTTTGGTTAGTAGGTTGATTACTCGATTGTCTTGATTAACTTTTTTCCCTCAAGTTCTTGCTTGCATTTCATCATTTCATTTCATCATATTAGGAGGAAGATTGGAGTGATATGTGTATCCCATCTCATAGGAAACGGTGGGGAGTGATAAGTGACAGTCCCACCCCTAGGGAGAAGATTGGAGTGATAAGTGTAGTCCATCTTAAGGCAAAGGCAGGGAGTGATAAGTGTAGTTTTCTTCATCACCATCATAAGAAGAAGATTGGAGTGATAAGTGTAGCTCATCTCTTAAGGTAATGATGGGGAGTGATAAGTGTAGTATTCAATCCCATTTAGAGGAAGTTTGGAGTGATAAGTGTAGTTTCACCACCATTGTAGAAAAGGTGGGGAGTGATAAGTGTTTAGGATGGCAGATGCCAATGCAAGAAAGTGACCCAAAAGAACTAATGCTAAAATAGGAGACAAGGAAGTCATGATACCCAATTCCAACTTCCACTCAAAATTGCAACATGTTGGATGTAATACCTCTCCTACAGTGATACTATGATTTGATACTTTTTTTTATTATGATGGTTAGAACTATGCACTCATGTTTATGTTTCATGGAGGATTATACGTTCATCAGATGATATTTATATGCTCAGTTATAGTTACATTGATTATATGTTTATGAGATCCTAGAAGAATGTATTAGTTTTACATGTTTTATCTCATGAATTGTATACTAACCCTTATCTCAATTGGTTTATGGATACATATGTCTGATGTGTTTTCATGACTCAGGATGAAGTCGTAGTTACTCAGTCAGTGAGGTCCACACGATGTATCGATCCTAGTCATCTGTTTGCATATATCTGATTTGTATATCTATATGTATATGTATCTCTTCTTGGTGATGCAGGATTTGCAGGTACTGGGTATCGTCTCCACCTGGCTCCTGTCAGGTCTGAGTGATCCCTTAAAAATCTTCGATCGTTGTTGTTGTCATGGAGATATCACCAAGCTTCACAAAAGAAAACCTTTATCCTTGATCATCCACCTTAGGTGGGAAGTGCCGGATCAGTTCCTGGTAGGGAGGTATTATGTGGTTTATCAGTTATTAGGGTTTGGATCTTGTTCTTGCTGTTAGGGTATGCTCGACTTTGTCAGTAGGTTGTCTATGTGAATCCTTGTTGGTCGATTTCTGTGTCAGTGACTTATCCTTGTTAGATTATCATGTTAGTATTAATGACAAGCTGTTATTTGTACCCTACATCTTCTGGCTATATAGTTATAAAATGAAAGTAATATGAATAATGAGTTATTTATACTATATGTGTCATAAACATATGGGTGCACACATATGCTTATGAACACATATACGTATATTAAGGTGTGTATATATATATATATATATATATATATATATATATATATATATATATATATATATATATATATATATATATATATATATATATATATATATATATATATATTTATTTATTTATTTATTTATAAATATAAATAAATATATGCTTAATTATATTAACAGGATTAGCAAAATAGCACTAGCTTTATAATTAAAAGCATATTAAGAAATAAATAAAATAAAATAATAAAATAAAAATAAATTGCCTTCGGTAATAAAACTAACTAGCTAGGAGGGAGTTGAACTTGAGACCTCCTAGAAGTTGGGCTAGTTAGTTACCAATTGGGCTATGTGAATTCTTTGTGAGGTAATTAATTAAATTTGTTATTAAACCTTGTTTTGGATAATATTTTAATTAAAATTATCAAAACTTTATTATGTTACGGGAGAGATTAGTTTCTCCTCCAACCGACTATGGAAGTTGGAGAAGTTTCTTCCCGTATAGAAACTTCTCCAACCATATAGTTGGAGAGAAAATTTATAAGTATGATGGTTGGATTCAAGGAAAGGAGGAGGCTGGAAAACGTATGAAAATAATATTAATATTTCAGTTGAACCTGGGAGAAAGCGGGGAGTTGCATCCAGGAAGAAATTTCAGATGGGAGGCCGAAGAAATCATCTGCAACCGACAATCTTCGAATCCAGGTTGGATCCTGAATCAAAAATTGATTTAAAATTTGTTAGATTTTAATGGAAAAGAATTTAATACTCTATTTGTCTTAGTTGTATTAATGCATAAAGTATTTTTACAATAGAAAAGAAATTACAATTTTATTGATTGCAAAGTCTATACGCTGTAGTTGTAATTAATATATATATATATATATATATATATATATATATATATATATATATATATATATTAATGTTCATGTTTTGAGAGAATATGGATATAGTTTTATAAATTAAATTATTGGTTGTTGTTAGAAGCATTTGTTTCAAAATAAAATAATATATATATTGTAAAGTTTCTGTTTTTATAATATTTCTTTTAAAAAATATATATATATATATATTTTAAAATAAACTTAGTTCAAAAAATATATATTATATTATATATATAATACATATATATATATATTATATATATAATATAACGTCTACATATATATATATATATATTATCTTTTAAAAAGTTTTTATTTTGTAAATAGTTTCAAAAAAATTACTTTTTAAACAAAAGTTGTTTTAGAAAAAAAAATTTTGTGTTGTAAATGCGCGGGGAAGTGGGGCCGCCGCGGTACCTTACGGTACCAACGACAGTGACCCCACTGCCGCCGGCACCGTAGGGTGCCGTCGGCAGTGCGGCCACTGCCGGCGGCAGTGCACCGCCCGCCGTGGAAGTTTAAACAAAAAATGAAAAACTCAAAAAAATTATATTTTCGATGTTTTAAAAAAAGGTTTTCTTTCATTTCGATAATACATATTATATTATATATATAATATGCATGATATTATATATATAATATAAGGTGAAAACATATTTAAATGTATGTGGATAATTTATATTTAAGGTTATATTATATATATAATATGGTTAATATTATATATATAATATAATATATTTTATCAATTAATTTAATATTATATTATATATATAATATATAATATTATATATGTAATATAATATATGTCTTTTATGGATTGTAATCATTATTTGATTTAAAAATTGAGTATTATATTGTATATATAATACATGTAGTATTATATATATAATATAATAAATGTACTTTTAAATTTATGGGTTATAATGTATTATATATATATATATATATATATATATATATATATATATATATATATATAAAATATAATATATGGTTTTGAAATTTTAAATCATTTTTCTAAGGCATATGCAATTTAATCAGCAAATTATATAATATGTCATGTATATTGCATCTAAGATGAAATATAATTCAGAAGCTAGAGATATTTTAATGTAGTGAGTAAGTCATACTTATTTTATTTGCGAATATATAGTGAAAATTTATTTCTATACTTAGTTAAATGTCAGGATGGGGATTAGAAAACTAAAAACGAAACCCTTTGCTACCTAACTTATCAACAATCAAACCTGCTAAACTTTAGGACCTCCTAAGTATCCTAGGGTAGAACTGTTAAAGTGAAAATGTTGGACATGTTAGTAGGTTGCTAGGAAAACCTAACAGGAATAGGTTAGGGTTTGGAAACCTAGGAACCCTAAGTGAGTGGCTCTCGGTGCGGGGCCGGGGCCCTAAAGTGGCTAGACCAGGATAATCGACTGATGAGTTAATTAACCAAGTGATAACCTAATAAAATTTAAGGGATGGGTTTAAAACATTAAAAAGATTAAATTTTGCCTCGCCCATGCCATTAGCGCTAGGACAGGCTATGGATGGGAGTGGGAGAAGGTACCTATGCGTAGGTACGATCGAATGACGCTTGTCTGTACGAAAGGCATTCAATTCCGCATGTGCCTACTTGGGGGCCGGGGCCCAGTGTGGCTAGTACCAGGACAACCCAAGGGGTGAGGGCTATGCGATAACACTCACTTAGGTTGTTGCTTAGGATTTCCTACCCAAACCCTAGAACCCTTGTTGAATAGAATTGTACTTATGGAATTGTTATCCAACCCTTATGGTAAAACCTAGTAAGTTCCTTCTTTGTGGGCTTGGTGTTTATCTCCTAGCATGGAGGGTGAAACTTTACCAGTTTCACATAGTTGGGTGGAAAATATTTCTATCGAGGTATCTTGTGCAGATGTAAACAACTGAAGATTCATATTTGTCTAAGCACTTGTTGAAGAATGAAGACTTGTACTTATTCATGTTGTTGTAAACTTATGTATTCTCCTATGAGGAGTTTAAATGGAATGTAATTTTCAAATGATGTAATAATGGGTAGACGTAGGAAAAGGGTTATATGGGATGTTTATTTAATGGAAAGATGTAATCTTGTTATGTATCAAGTTATGTAAAATGTTGATGAATCATTTGTTGTACTATTGCAATATGTTAGTTAGATGAAATGGAATTATAGTAATTGATCTTTTAAAAGTTTTAGATGGAAATTAACTATGAATGTGTTTATGTATTTTCCAATAAAGAACTTGAAATAGAACTTGTATGGTTAGTAAATGTTGTTAATGGTTTATCAGCTTCTCAATAATTTAAACATTTACATTTAAGGGAACCTTGGAAAGAAGTTAGAATATGTTTTGTTTATTTGCAAACTTTAAAAGTTCAAAAATCTTCGTAAAACTCTACTTAGGTTTTCTTTTACAAAGTAAACCTTTGTACATTTCCCTGGTTCCCTTGTGGGGCATGACATTGGAGACACGAACATTGGTAACCTTGACTTGATTCAATTAAGAGAGAGGTCGAGAGATAGCCAATCCCCCATGGCAAAGATCGAACAGTATGGAATTGTGCAAGAGGAGGGTTCAATCTACCCTAGCAGCAGACATGATACGACAGAACTAGTTCTACCAAGTCATCAAGCCTCCCCAGGTCAAATTGAAAATCAAAGCGCACCGCCTTTATTGTGCTTCTCAATCAGATCTAGGGCTATACTAAAGGAACACAGTTTGATGCTTGGATGTTTTATTTTATTGAAGAAATTGAGAATGGTAAAGGAAAATTGATTGGATTAGGATCATTAGCATGAATTTGGAGTTGCAACTTAGATGGTACAAAATCGGGGGCAAATCTACATGGGAAGATGAACCAAATCCAATTGGGAAGATGCACTGCACCACTATGGTTGAGGTGGATGCTTATGCCAAGAGGAGAGGTTGTGGCAGTTCAACAGTTGGGGTATCCAAAGATGAAGGTATTAACTAGGAGGTAGTGGATGGACTTAATGATTATTTCAAATCAAGTAGATGGGTGGGTTGTGGAACAATCAAGAAGGTATGGCCAGGGCAAGTGCCCCAAAATGCAAGAGTATTGAAACAAAGGTGCATGCATGCAAATCAAATCCAAATAGGAAGGTTAAAAATGGCAAGGATAGTAAAGAAAGAAAGAAAGACGAAAGGTTGAGAGAGGTCATGTTTGATTTCAAGGGAGTGGCCAAGAGCAAGGCTCTCAAATTGCAAGAAGGTTCACATTTAGGCAAGCCACCAAGGTCAAGGGAAGATTACCCCAAGTGCATGGAGACCTCACCATTTCGAGTTAGGACATCAAGTACAAGAAAGTTCAAGTGGTGGTGCTCAAAAATTTCTAAGGACAAGCTCAAGCATCCAAGGCTTCATCTCATCTCAAGGATTAATGAACTTTATAAGACAAGGTTGATGAGGTGGCAATTTCATGTGCATGCAATCAAATCATGCCAAGTGTCCTATGTTGTCATTGGTTGACAGATTATTGTAATTTTCTCATTGGCCCACAAAGTTGGTGCCCTCATGTAATTGGTTGAAAGATGGTAACCCTAATTAGGGTTTGTAAGGTTTAATCTTGGCCCTTGATTTTGCCTCTTAATCTTGGCCACTCGTTGTAATTTTGAGCCTCTATATAAGGCCATTTGTACTCATTTGTAAGGGAGTTATGTTGGAGAATTATTGCCAAAATACTATCAAATTTGTTCTCTATTCATTGTTGTGGTTTGCATGGTGAATATATGATGCAGGAGCATCCTGGGTGTAAGAGCAATCTTGCATCACCCAAAAAAATATTTCTATTTTTATATTCAATAAGGGCTATTATGTGTAGAGTTGCTATTTATGAAAAGTTACTATTTTTGGTAATTTTTGTATGTGCTCAGAGTGATCTGATTTCTTTCTTGGAGGTTCATTTTGGTCATATAAGTCTGCCAGTAAAGTTTCATTGCCAGATCAAGTGTATATTGGAAGATATTGAAGATTTTCGGTATTGGTAGCAGGGTATAGAAACTTTGAACTCAGTTTTGAAGGCTTTAGAGGCCTCGGATGAAGTCAAAAATTTGGGTGATGGGCGCTTGTGCTAGTTAAGCCTGTAGAGCACTTTGTGGCATTTTTGAAATGGGGTTATAATAGCCGATCAGGTCAACTGGTGACGACTTATGGTCTTCGGAAGTTGGGCCACCTAAAATGGCAGAAAATAATTTTTTTCAAAATTTTTGTTCAGGTTTCAAAGGTTATCTTGAGCCAACTATGATGTAATAAAATGTAAAATATAATAATTCTAAATTTGGTCGGCCTTATTGGCTAAAATTCTGGAACCTTCCCAAGCGGTGGAAAATTGCCTATATAAGGAAGACTATATTATTGTCTTAGGCAGTTCAGAATAGTTCTGGGTAGTAGATCTGGGTAATAGTTTGAGGCTTTGTCCTATAGAATATTGTAAGGGAATGCACATGTGGCTTTGCATATTGTAATTCTGAAAGTTTGTAATGCCACATTTGTGGAGATAATAAGAAGCCAATTTTCTGTTCTTGCATATTGTTGTTGTTTCTCTATTTCTATTATGTGTTTGTGGTATTAAGGGGAGCACCCTTCACCAAGTGGTATCAGAGCAGGAGTTCCTGAGTGTGTAAATAGATCACTGACTATGAGGTAGTTTGCACCAGGACCGTGGTTAGTGTTTTAGTGTGCATCACAAAAATGCCTCCACGAAGGGAACATGGCGGAAGAGCTGGTGTTGTAACACCTGAGGTTAGGGCACTGCAGAGACAAGTGTGAGCATTGCAAGAAGAGATTTGTAGAGGAATGAATCTTAATGTCAAAGATGAAAGCGAGGATGAAGCTGAAGAAGAATATCAAGAAGGAGAAGTCAAAATTGTGAACCAGGAGGAAGAATGACTTTTTCGGGCCATTTCTAAGATTGGGAAAAGACCTAAGATTGAGGTTCCTACATTTTCTGAAAATCTTAACCCATAAGAATTGATCGACTGGATCAATGAATGTGAGGAATATTTTGAGTATGAAGATGTTGAGGATCCTGATAGGGTCAAATTTACGAAGGCCAGACTGAAAGGTCATGCGAAGATATGGTGGCAAGAGATTCAGTTGGAGCAAAATAGAAGGGGAAAGGAGAAAATAACGAGATGGGATTGGATGGTGGATAAATTGAAGCGATAGTTCATTCCTGTTGATTATGAGCTTGACCTACTGAAGAAAATGCAGAGTTTGAAGCAAGCAGGAAGATCTATTCAGGAGTATACAGAGGAGTTCTATCGACTTCTCATCAAAACAGGCCATGCAGAAGCTGATAAGGAAAAAGTTGCCCGATACCTTAATGGGTTAAGGCCAAGAATTCAGGAGGAGCTGAATCTGGTTTGAATGAATAGTATTGAAGAGGCATACCAGTTTGCCCTAAAAGTAGAGGAAAAGCTGAACAAGAAGTTTGAGAGCAGACAAAATGGAAGAGGTCGCGGTGGACGATCTAGTGGACGGTCATATGGTGGCCGAAATGAAGATCCAAAAAAGAAGGATGAGGCTAGTAGCAGTCAAAATCAGGGAGGAAATAATTCCAATCGCTTCCAGGATCAGAATAATAAAGATCAGAGAGGAAGAGGAAGAGGACAAGGATCTAGAATACGTGGCTTCCGTGGAAGATGTTTTCACTGTGGAGAAGAAGGTCATAGGGCATTTGAATGTCCTCAGCGCCAAGGTAGAACAGACAAGAGAAATGAAGGCCAGACCAGAGTTGCACATGTAGATGAAGATGCTAGATCATCAAATTTTGAAAATGCTAAAAGAGGAGAAATGTTGATTAACAGAAGAGTCCTGTTGAGTGGTGAGAATGAACCTGAGCAAAGGAGGAGCCTGTTTCGCACTAGGTGCAAGTGTGAAGGTAAATGTTGTCATGTGATTATTGATAGTGAAAGCAATGACAATTTAGTGTCAGAAGAGATGGTGACAAAGTTGAAGCTCAAGAGATAGAAACACACACATCGATATCGGATTGCCTTGGTACAGGATGACCACAAGGTCATGGTCAATGAACAATGTCTGGTGAAGTTCAAGATTGGCAGATACCAAGATGAGGTATTATGTGATATTATATCTATGGATGCATGTCATATGTTGTTGGGTAGACCATGTCAGTTTGACAGATGTGTTGTACCTGATGGTCGTATGAATACCTATTCTCTGACAAAGGATGGAGTGCGACATAAGCTAAAACTATTGAAGGAGACTGAAGAAAAGGTATATGGTAATGCAAGGATAACTTTTGTTGATGGAAAAATTTTTCTAGATGGTATGAGGCATGAGCATGTATGTTTTTCTTTAATTCCAAAAGCTGGTAAAGAGGAAGTAGAAGATGTTCCTGTAGAACTTGCAGATTTGTTGAATGAGTTTCAGGATATTGTATCTGATAATGTGCCTGATGGATTACCACTAGTCAGGAAGATCAGTCATCAGATGGACTTGATCCCAGGAGTGAGTTTGCCAAATAATGCAGCACACAGAATGACACCTGTAGAAAGTGAGGAGTTGAACAGACAAGTACATGAACTATTACAGAAACGATTGATCCATGAGAGTTTGAGTCCCTATCCTGTACCAACGGTATTAGCTCCAAAGAAGAATGGAGAATGGATGATGTGTACAGATTTTAAGGCAATAAACAAGATCACAATCAAATACAGGTTTTCATTGCCACGAATGGATGATATTATGGACTGTTTGAGTGGAGCTGTGTATTTCTCAAAGATAGATCTGAAGAGTGGATATCATCAGATTCAGATCAGAGAAGGAGATGAATGGAAGACTACCTTCAAGACAAAGGAAAGACTGTATGAGTGGTTAGTCATGCCTTTTGGGCTAACCAATGCACCGAGCACTTTCATGCAGCTCATGAACGAGGTTATGAAAGAATTTTTAGGTAAGTTTTTCATTGTTTACCTAGATGATATTTTGATCTTTAGTAAGACATTGGATGAGTATATGATGCATATTTGTATGGCATTTGAGAAGTTGAGAGAAGAGAAATTGCTGATTAATTTGAAGAAGTGCAGTTTTGTGAAAAAAAAGTTGGTGTATTTGGGGTTTGGAGTTTCAGGAGAAGGTTTAAAAATGGACCCAGAGAAGGTATAGGCTATCCTTGAATGGCCTACTCCAAGGAGTGCTACTGAGGTAAGATCGTTTCATGGTCTAGCTAGCTTTTACAGAAAGTTTATCAGAAATTTTAGCAGTATTTGTGGACCCTTGACTGAAACAATGAGAGGGGATAGAAAAGAGTTTAAGTGGACTAATGGGGCAGAAAAGAGTTTTCAATTGTTGAAACAAAAAGTTACAGAACAACCTGTTTTAGCACTTACAGATTTTAATAAGGTGTTTCAAGTAGATTGTGATGCTAGTGGTACTGCAATAGGAGCTGTTATGAGCCAAGAAGGTAAACCTATTGCTTATTTCAGTGAGAAGTTAAATGATGCCAAGAGGAAATATTCTGTTTATGATCAGAAATTTTATGCTATAGTTCAGGCATTAAAGAAGTGGAGACATTATCTACTTCCTAAGGAGTTTGTTTTGTATACTGATCATCAAGCTTTGCAATATTTGAATAGTCAAAGAAAATTGAATCAAAGGCATTTGAAATGGGTTGAGTTTTTACAGAGTTATACATTTGTTTTGAAACATAGGAGTGAAAAGTCTAATAGGGTTGCAGATGCTCTTAGCAAAAGGCAACTATTGCTAACAGAAATGCAGATTGAAGTGGTTGGGTTCAAGGAATTCAAGAATTTGTATCCAGAGGATCCTGATTTTGCTGAAGCTTGGAAAGCTTGTACAGAACCTGTTACTCTAGATAGGACGAAATGGTTGGATTTCATCATCTAGGATGATATGCTATTCAGAGGGTGTCAATTGTGCATTCCACGAAGTTCTATGAGGGAGAATCTCATCAAGGAGAAGCATAGCGGAGGATTGGCTGGACATTTTGGTCGTGATAAAACCCTTGGTTTGGTTAGTGAGAATTATTATTGGCCACAGTTGCAGCAAGATGTGAAGAAGTTTGTACAGAGTTGCAAAGTATGTCAGATGGTGAAAGGAGTGAAGCAGAATATAGGGTTGTATCAGCCATTACCCGTACCAAAGAAGCCTTGGGAGGATATCAGCATGGACTTTGTTCTTGGTTTACCGAGGACTCAGCGAGGACATGATTCAATTTTTGTGGTGGTTGACAGATTTTCAAAGATGGCACATTTCATTTCCTACAAGAAGACTAATGATGTTGTTCATGTAGCAGAATTGTTTTTCAGAGAAGTAGTGAGACTTCATGGTTTGCCAAAGACCATAGTTTCAGATTGGGACACTAAGTTTGTTGGATATTTCTGGCGTACATTGTGGAAGAAGTTGAAGATAGATTTGAAGTTCAGTTCATCACATCATCCACAGACTAATGGACAGACAGAGGTGGTGAATAGGAGTTTGGAAATTTTGTTGAGATGTTTGGTTGGAGATAAGCCAACAGGATGGGATTTGATTTTACCACAGGCGGAATTTGCATACAATAATTTTGTCAACAGGAGCACTGGTAAATCACCATTCCACATTGTATATGGAAGTAGTCCAAGAAATTCATTTAAATTGAGGAAGATAGATAAAAGAGAAATAAGTAGTGCTGAAGCTGAGGATTTTGCAGAACACTTGAAGAACATCCATGGGGAGGTGAGGAAGCATATTACCAAGATGAACGCACAGTATAAGGCTAAGGCAGATGAGAAAAAGAGGTATAAGGAATTTCAGGTTGGTGATGAAGTCATGGTTCATTTGTGGAAGGAGCAGTTTCCAATTGGTACATATAACAAGCTGAAAATGAAGAAGTTTGAACCATGTAGGATACTGAAGAAACATGATTTAGGAAATGCATATGAGGTAGAATTGCCTATTGAGCTAAATATTTCACCAGTGTTTAACATTTTAGATCTGACAGAGTATCATGAAGGAGGTGTTGAAGATGAGATCACAGCAGCATAGTGGAGTATTCCAGCAACTAGTTCAGACACTAAGGAGATCGAAGATATACTGGACAGTCTTGTTGGCAGAAGCACAAGGAACAGGACATATGAAGAATATCTGGTCAAGTGGAAAGGATGACCTATTGAAGATTCATCATGCCTGACAAAGGAGGAGGTTAGCCGTCTTGGTTTTCCTCTGCACACCCGAGTCGTGACAGGGTCACTTCTCAAATTAGCCTGGGTGTCTGATGTAGGAGCATCCTGGGTGTAAGAGCAATCTTGCATCACCCAAAAAAATATTTCTATTTTTATATTCAATAAGGGCTATTTTGTGCAGAGCTACTATTTATGGAAAGTTACTATTTTTGGTAATTTTTGTATGTGCTCAGAATGATCTGATTTCTTTCTTGGAGGTTCATTTTGGTCATATAAGTCTGCCAGTAAAGTTTCATTGCCAGATCAAGTGTATATTGGAAGATATTGAAGATTTTTGGTATTGGTAGCAGGGTACAGAATTTTTGAACTCAGTTTTGAAGGCTTTAGAGGCCCCGAATGAGGTCAAAAATTTGGGTGATGGGCGCTTGCACTAGTTAAGCCTGTAGAGAACTTTGTGGCATTTTCGAAATGGGGTTATAATAGTCGATCGGGTCAATTGGTGACGACTTATGGTCTTCAGAAGTTGGGCCATCTGAAATGGTGGAAAATAATTTTCTTCAAAATTTCTGTTCGGGTTTCAAAGGTTATCTTGAGCCGACTATGATGTAATAAAATGTAAAATAAAATAATTCTAAATTTGGTCGGCCTTATTGGCTAAAATTCTGGAACCTTCCCAGGCGGTGGAAAATTGCCTATATAAAGAAGGCTGTATTATTGTCTTAGGCATTTCAGAATAGTTCTGGGTAGTAGATCTGGGTAATAGTTCGAGGCTTTGTCCTACAGAATATTGTAAGGGAATGCCCATGTGGCTTTGCATATTGTAATTCTGAAAGTTTGTAATTCCACATTTGTGGAGATAATAAGAAGCCAATTTTCTGTTCTTGCATATTGTTGTTGTTTCTCTATTTCTGTTATGTGTTTGTGGTATTAAGGGGAGCACCCTTCACCAATATACATGATCATTTTGGTGTATTTGCATGGTTCTCATCTCTCAAATTAAAATAGGATTTTATTTCATGTTGTTAGAATAGAAGTAGATGGCTAGTTATATGGTGATATTGATAAATGTTTGATAGAGATCTATATACTAGGCCACTAGCATCCTAGTGGCTTGTTAGGAAGCCTTGTGTGGTAATTGAGTCCAATTTTTCCCAAGTTCAACTTTCATTTCATCTTTCCACTTGTACTTCAAGTTGGGTTGGAAGATAGGTGTTAGTGTGAAAATCCTAAGAGTATGCCTCAGAATCATCGCACTAATGGAAGTAGCGCTGCTGGAAAGCTTTCATTTGGTTTGATCCCCATCCATTTGCCAATATTTCCATCCTTAGGAGTAGAAGTAATCAATAGCTTAGTAGTTGAAGTTGAGAATTAGAAGTTGGAAAGTAATGTTCGAGAGCTTGAAAAGAGAAAAGTTGAAAGTGATATAAATTGAGATATCATTTGAAAGGGTTGCAAAAGCTAGAAGTCTTATCATCATCATAGTAAGAGTTGAGATATTTCCAAGTGAACAACGTAAGCCCACCAAAGTGATTACCAGAAAATCACATTAATATAACTGAGTTAGTATCCACATGTGTAGGGAACCTTGGAGTATCCTCATATACTTTTCAAGAGAGGGTTGAGTGTTTGGTACGCTGTATCAAGTATTCAATTGCTATATGTTATGTAGTGGTACAAAACTCACATCAACATTATTTGGTGCTAGAAGGAAGGCGAACAATGTTCATTCATGGAATTGTCAACAAATAGTGGGCTTTCATGTTATATTTGAGATGTGATAGTTCTCATAAAAGTCCAAAAAATCCAAAAAAAAATAAAAATTCAAAAAATTGAAAAGAAAGATTTCTCAATGGATAGACAGGTGGACGTTCTTCCCATTTGGCTTGATTTGAACAAGAGGTTACCTCCATGGGATTTGTCTCAACTTGTAGTAGTAGGAAAGTGTAGGATATATGGCACTACAGATCATGAGGAAATGAATTGTTTCTCTTAAGAGTGGACTTGGCGTTAAGAGGAAGATTTTCTTTTTCACAAATACATGAGCTTGCGGTCCTTGTCAATTCAGAGGAAGATTTTCTTGATTTCAAAGAAGATATCAATAGGGAACCAAAAAAAATATATGGAAGAAGTTCTTGGTGTAGTGTACATAGTCTCTCACATTCAGAATCTACTTGCCCATCTTGTCAAGACACCATTGACTTGGTCAAGTTTCAATTTGGTTGTTATGAGGAAATATCAGTGGGAGGTGGTAAGGATTTCTTTCAGCTTTTAAGTTGGACACCAAAAAATGAAGAGGGTAAGATGCATCAGGATGATATGGTTGATTCTAATATTCAAGATAACCAAGTGGATGAACCTTCACACATTATATCACAAGGTGGAGAAGTTGACAAAGAAATTAAGGAAGCAATTGAATTCATCCAAAGAAGAGGAGGTGTATCAAACAAAGATCCACACATTGAAGAGCTAGAAGAAGACCATAAAAAATTTGAAGAGGTGGTCCTTGGTGAACTTTCCCTCATGCTACAAAGTTGAATACTTGAGGATGAGTTAGAAGAAATCTCTAGCACCCTTCATGAGAGAAGTAATCAAGTGGACAAGTTGAACAAGGAATTGCAAGTTACTACAAGTGAATCAAGATATGAGGAAGAGTTTGATAAAGCATTCCAGGACATCATCACCACCCTATTCTTTGGGGGGATGCTTAGGGATCTTATGGAAAAAATACAAAAGTAGTCATTTCCCATAACCTTTCAAGGTGATGAAGTTGTTGCAAGTGGTATGATTCACCATCAACTTTGACCTCCAAAAATTTTACCACTCAAGATGGAAGTTGATGGGCAACTCACAAAGATGTATGATGGTTCTCCTATCAGTCTTGAGGGTGCTATGTTTGGTGAGAATCTATATAAAGAAGTGAAAGATGTTCCTAAAGAGATTTCAAATGGAAATTCCATGCTAAATGATGAAGCTCCTAACGTTGATGATATGCAAGGATTGTTAAGTGGTGATCAAGTTGTTCTCATGGAAAATGAAAACAAAGAACAGTTTGGGTTGATGTTATAGTTGGATATTGTGTTCGAGCAACTTGGAGAGGGGTTTGATGGGGAGAATATCAAGAAATCCTTTATTTTGAGGATACACTTGAGGAGATTCACAAGGATGCATATTTCATGTTGTGCAAAGACAAGCCCCCAAAGGTAGTTTTCGATGAGCTTGATCCCATGACTGATCCTGCCTTGACTGCCAATGAGTTTGATACTGATGTTAGTGGGGTGATTCATCACCAGTTGCAACCTCCCAAAGCTATGGTTGATCAATTGAGGTTTGAACAAGAGTTACCACATGAATCATACCAGGTTGTTTCTTTCCCTGCTCTTAAGGATGAAAGGTATGAAAGTCTTTATTTTGATTATGGAAATTTTGGAAAAACAACTTGTTTACGGATTGATCATGGACCCTATAAGTTGCCTCAATTGTTGATTTTTCATGATAATTTTCTTGAGTTTGAGTTTGAGGTGACAAATTTTTTTTCAGAGTACAAGGATGAGTTTGCGAGATTGAGAACTATCACCCAAGCCTTGTTACTCTTGAGCATCCTGAGAAGCCATGTTAGATCCAGTGTATATGTTAGATCGGTTAGTGTTGTCCCTCTAGAGTCTTGTACATAGTTAGGGTAGGTTTGGCTTGGACCATTTGGTTCAGGAGAGCAGTTTAGTTTCCTTCCAGTTGTTAGTTTAGTTTGCTTTCTATTCATAGATTAGAGTTTGTCTTGGACCACTTGGCCCAAGTGTTAGTGTAGTTTTGTTTTCTATCAGTTAGAGTAGATTTCCTTTCTGTCAGTTAGAATAGATTTCCTTTTTTTGGTTACAATAGATTTCCTTTCTCTTGTTTAGTTTAGGTGTTTGAGGGAACTTAGTGGTTATTTTGCACCAAGTCACTTGACTTGGAATCTTTTAGCTTCCCTTAGTCAGTTTGAGTGCAGTTTTGGTTTTGGAGCTTTGCAAATGCAAAGGGGGTTCATATTATCACTTGTGGGCGAGTTGTGTGGAATCTTACACTTTGGTGTCAGAACCTAGAGTCTGTCTTGTTCATTTCTTGAATATATTTGATGAGGTTCAGAGATTTAAGGATGTGCTTAGTCGTTAATCTATGGTAGGACTTGTACTAAATTCAGGTCAGACTCGATAGTGGTTCTTGAGTTGCCTTTGACATGGTTATGACATTATGCTCACACTTAATTGCTCTGAGTTCTTGGTGTTTTGAAGTGAAGTTGGAATTAGTGAAAATCATACACCTACTTCAGCACCACTGTGGTCTTCCAAACCCTCAGTAGGCTTCATTGCCTGCAAGCCAAACAAAAGATTGAGAAGAGAAAAGAAGAGAAAGAAATATCAAAAAAAGAAAAGTGCAAAAAAAATGAAAAAATGAAACATTGAAAAGAAATGTCAAAGTGAAAATAAAGATGAAATTTGGCTTTAAAGGGCATGCAATCACCTCTACTGGTGCTACTAAGTAGTCACTAAAGGTAGAACCATGATTGTGGTGGCACAATGATAACTCCGTCGGGGCTATGGACACCTGACTGGCAGCGGGGCTCTATCTAGGATGCTTTTGAAGTAAGGATATTATAATAACTAAGCCTCATGGATATGAGAGATTATGAAGTTCTTATTGAGCGGGGAGTAAATCATTTGCACACACATGAGTAGCTTATGGTTAGGGTGCTTAGGTTCAACTTGAGAGTTCTTTCCCTTGTTGACTGCTTGTCCTTAAGTGGATTTTTGGGTGGGTCATCTTGAGGTTCTTTGTTCTAAGTTACTTTATTCTTGATATGTTTAGGAACATTTCTTTGGGTTGATGCTAGATGTTGTGAGGTTTTCACACCATCGCCCCAAAATTTTGGGGACCCCCATTTTTCAACTAGCCTTGGCTTTTCCTCTAGATCCTGATGCCTTGACGATTTTGTGGGACTTAGATGCACGATGTTGAATTTTGAAAATTGATGTAATTGAAAAACTTGAACATCTTCAAAATTTAATTGTGAATTTGGATTTTTTTTTTTTTGAGAAAATCTTGTGAATTTTGTTTGGTGGAGAAAAATGGAAATTAAAGAATAGATTTAAAATTGCCAAATTTGAATTAAATTGTAAAATGATTTTTGGGTTGCAAAATAATAAAAAATTAATTTTGGTTGTCATGATTAAATGCACATTAAAATCATATTTTTGGGTTGAGTGTTTGTAATTTTAGAAATTTAATTTGGGCCCCCTTTGTGTGTTAAATTCAATATATTTTAAGGCCTAGGAGGTGTGAAATTCAAGGCAAGTTATTGGGTCCACAATGGGGAAGGTTTAAAACTATATTAGAGGCCTAAATGACCTTTTCTCAAAATTTCAATTTTAGGGCCTATGATAATTTCGGATTTGGCTAATTTAAACCCATAATTTTGCACTAGGCTGGCAGAATTTTAAATTAAAATTAAATCCCTTAGGGCTTGGCAATTTATTTTATTTAATTCATGTTAAATTTGGCAATTTTAATTTATTTTTTTTCCTCCTCCTACAAAGTCGGCCCTGCTTTTTTGGAGGCAAAAATTTGGTATATAAGGGGAGCTCTCCCCCACTTCATTTCACCATCTCATTCACTTCTCTCCCTTTCTCTTGGCAGCAAGGAGAAGATAAAAAAAAGTAGTCTGAAAAAGCAGTCTAAAAAAGCAGATATGAAAAAGCATATCCAAAAAAGCAATCCGAAAAAGTAGATCCAAAAAAATAGTCTAAAAAAGAAGATCTAAAAATAGCAAGTTGAACATTTTAATCTCAGAATTTGGGGAAAGAGGGAGTTTGTTTCTTGGCAAATTAGAGTTTCATTTCCAGATTTTGTAAAAACTGGAGTTGATTGTTTGAGGTCTCATCTCAGAATTGTGAAAGACATTTTGAAGGAAGATTTTGATCTATACTTAGAAGCTATATTTTTAGAATTTTATCAAGTGTAGAGGGTGATATCAAGTCTAAAAGATCAAAGATGAATAGTTATCAGGCTAAGGCAAATACATCAAGGTAGAATCTATAATTTCATAACCGGTGAGTGGCTTATCTTATTTTCTTAAGGTAGCTCATCTCTTAAGGTAACGGCGGGGAGTGATAAGTGTAGTATTCCATCCTATTTAGAGGAAGTTTGGAGTGATAAGTGTAGTTTCACCACCATTGTAGAAAGGGCGGAGAGTGATAAGTGTTTAGGATTGTGGATGCCAATGCAAGCAAGAGACCCAAACGAACTAATGCTAAAATAGGAGACAAGGAAGTCATGATACCCAATTTCAACTTCCGCTCAAAATTGCAACACGTTGGAGACACCAACATTGGTACCCTTGACTTGATTCAATTAAGAAAGAGGTTGAGAGATAGCCAGTCCCCTATGGTAAAGAAAAAATAGTATGGAATTGTGCAAGAGGAGGGTTCAATCTAGCCTAGTAGCAGACATGATATGGTAGAACTAGTTACACCAAGTCATCAAGGCTCCCCAAGTCAGATTGCAAATCAGAGTGCAACGCCTTCATTGTGCTTCTCAGTTGGATCAAGGGCTATACTAAAGGTACACAGTTCGATCCTTGGATATTTTATTTTACTGAAGAAATTGAGAATGGTAAAAGAAAATTGATTGGATTAGGATCATTAGCATGAATTTAGAGTTGCAACTTAGATAGTATAAAATTGGGGGCAAATCTACATGGGGTCCTACTTCAATTTGAATGCAAGACTAATAGTGATGTTTTGTCAGTTGAACCAAATCCAATTGGGGAGATGCATTGCACCACTATGGTTGAGGTGGATGCTTATGCCAAGAGGCAAGGTTGTGGCAGTTCAACAGTTGGGGTATCCAAAGATGAAGGTATTAACTAGGAGGTAGTGGATGGACTTAATGATTATTTCAAATCAAGTAGATGGGTGGGTTGTGGAACAATCAAAGAGGTATGGCTAGGGCAGGTGCCCCAAAATCCAAGAGTATTGAAACAAAGGTGCATGCATGCAAATCAAATCCAAATAGGAAGGTTAAAAATGGCAAGGATAGTAAAGAATGAAAGCAAGACGAAAGGTTGAGGGAGGTCATGTTTGATTTCAAGGTGGTGGCCAAGAGAAAGGCTCTCAAATTGCAAGAAGGTTCACATCCAGGCAAGCCACCAAGGTCAAGGCAAGATTACCCTAAGTGCATGGAGACCTCACCCTTTCAAGGTCTGGACACCAAGTACAAGTAAGTTCAAGTGGTGGTGAGAAATTTTCTAAGGACAAGCTCAAGCATCCAAGGATTCATCTCATCTCAAGGATTAATGAACTTTATAAGACAAGGTTGATGAGGTGACAATTTCATGTGCATGCAATCAAATCATGCCAAGTGTCCTATGTTCTTATTGGTTGACAGATTATTGTAATTTTCTCATTGGCCCACAAAGTTGGTGCCCTCATGTAATTGGTTGAAATATGGTAACCCTAATTAGGGTTTGTAAGGTTTAATCTTGGCCCTTGATTTTTCCTCTTAATCTTGGCCACTCGTTGTAATTTTGAGCCTATACATAAGGCCATTTGTACTCATTTGTAAGGGAGTTATGTTTGAGAATTATTGCCAAAATACTATCAAATTTGTTCTCTATTCATTGTTGTGGTTTGCATGGTGAATATACATGATCATTTTGGTGTATTTGCATGGTTCTTCTCATCTCTCAAATTAAAATAGGATTTTATTTCATGTTGTTAGAATAGAAGTAGATGGCTAGTTGTATGGTGATATTGGTTAATGTTTGATAGGGATCTATATACTAGGCCACTAGTATCCTAGCAGCTTGTTAGGAAGCCTTGTGTGGTAAGATAGTCTAATTTCTCCCAAGTTCTACTTGCATTTCATCTTTCCACTTGTACTTAAAGTTGGGTTGGAAGATAGGTGTTAGTGTGAAAAGCCTAAGAGTATCCCTCAAAGTCATCGCACTAATGGAAGTAGCGCTGCTAGCAAGCTTTCATTTGGTTTGATCCCCATCCATTTGCCAATCTTTCCATCCTTAGGGGTAGAAGTAATCAATAGCTTAGTAGTTGAAGTTGAGAATTAGAAGTTGGAAAGTAATGTTTGAGAGTTTGAAAAGAGAAAAGTTGAAAGTGATATAAATCGAGAGATCATTTGAAAGGGTTGCAAAAGCTAGAAGTCTTATCATCATCATAGTAAGAGTTGAGATATTTCCAAGTGAACAATGTAAGCCCGCCGAAGTGATTACCAGCAAATCACATTAATATAACTGAGTTAGTATCCACAAGTGTAGGGAACCTTGGAGTATCCTCATATACTTTTCAAGAGAGGGTTGAGTGTTTGGTATGTTGTATCAAGTATTCAATTGCTATATGTTATGTAGTGGTACAAAACTCACATCAACAATACTCATGACATTGCAAGAGAATGTGGCAAATTTACTAAAGCTCATGGTGATAACAATACGAGTGATAGTAATCAAGAAACTAGTCATGATATAGAACAAAGAACAATGAATTTTGAAGGAATTTCACACAATTTGGGGGCTAATGAATATATTGAAACAAAGAGACAAGGGCCTAAGCAAGGAAATAAACATCCCCTAACTATTACTTCTAGCTCCTAATTTGAGCTAGTTCAGGATCAGTCGGAAGGCATTGAACCTCAACCAAGAAGATCAACAAGATAGAGAAGAATGCTAGATAATTACTTAGATTATGAGCTACTATTTGCTGAAGAAGTAGAACCTTCAATCCTTGTCTCAGAATTTGCAGAACCTTCAACATTCAAAGCTGCTCTCAAAGACACCAATAGTGATAAATGGCAACAAGCGATGAATGAGGAGATGAGTTCCTTACTAAAGAATCACACCTGGGAATTGGTACCTCTTCCACCTAATAGAAGACCGCTTAGAAATAAGTGGGTATACCAGATTTAGGAAGAAGATGAAGGCAGAAAATGCTTCAAAGCTAGATTGGTGGTAAAGGGGTTTGATCAGAAAAAGGGGATAGACTTTAATGAAATTTTCTCACCGGTTGTTAGAATGATAACTATTCGAACAATCTTGGGATTAGCAGTAGCATGGGATCTTGAATTGGAACAGCTTGATGTGAAGACCGCTTTCCTACACGGTGATGTAGAAGAAGAACTATACATGGAACAACCTCAAGGATTCGTCAAGAAGGGGCAAGAACATCTTTATTGCAAGTTAAATCGGAGTTTGTATGGCCTCAAACAAGCTCCAAGATAGTGGTACATCAAATTTGATAGCTTCATGACTGAAAATAATTTCACAAGATGTGAATCAGACCCATGTGTTTACTTCAAGAGACTTCCTAATGGTGAATTCATCATTCTCCTTCTTTATGTTGATGATATGTTAGTGGCTGGCACAAACAAATGAATAGTCAATGAGTTAAAGGAGAAATTGCCAAGAAAATTTGACATGAAGGACTTAGGGGTAGCTAAGAAGATTCTTGGCATGATGATCACAAGGGACAGAACGAAGAAAGAAATTACATTATCTCAACAACAATACATTGATAAAGTTGTTGAGAGGTTTGGCATGGTTGATGCTAAAGTTGCTCCTCTTCCCCTTGCTGGTCACTTTCGTCTAAGTTCAGAATTGTGTCCTAAACAACAAGAAGAAAAGGACTTCATGCAGAAAATTCCATATAAATCCACAGTTGGTAGCATCATGTATGCAATGGTTTCTACTTGCCCTGACATTGCTCATGCGGTGGGAGTTGTGAGAAAATTCATGAGAAATCCCAAAAAAGCTCATTGGGAAGCTATCAAATGGATACTAAGGTACCTAAAAGGAACTTCAGATTATGCATTATGCTTTGGAGGAAGTCAGGATCAGCTACTAGGTTACACTGATTCTGATTATGCCAGAGATTTGGACAAATGAATGTGTACTACTGGATATGTCTTCACGTTTGCTGGAGTTGCCATCAGTTGGGCTTCAAGGTTGCAGCATTGCATTGCTGTTTCTTCAGCTGAGGCTGAATATTTAGCTCTTTTTGAAGGTGCAAGGGAAATGATTTGGCTTCAGCGGCTGTTTGGTGATTTGAAAGTGCATCAAAAGGAGTACAAACTATTTTGTGACAGCCACATCACTATCTTCATGGCTCATAATCACTCTTCACAACATCACTCTAAGCACGTTGATACACATGCTCACTTTGTTCGTCATGCAGTTGAAGAGGGAAAGTTGGAAGTGGTTAAGATTGATACTAAGATCAATCCAGGGGATATATTCACCAAGGTTGTCGGCAAAGAGAAGTTTGATTTTGCAAGGCCTTCTCTTGGCCTTGTGAAGAAATGGTAAGGCAGCACTTCAGTAGGGTATTGGGTGAACAGTTGCAGTATAGTTGTCCTTCAGGTGGGAGTTTGTTAGATGTGAAGGCCAACAGACAATCTATTTTCTTATGTATTTTATTATGACCTTTCAGTTCTACAAATCTTTCATTGTATTCATCTAGAGCCTTTATATATTGGCTGCTCCTATTCATTTGTAATTAACTTTTGAGAAATAATCCAATACTCTGCAATCTAGACATAGCCACAATTTGTGGTGAACCAAGATAAATCATGTCTTTGTGATTGCTATTTAGTTTTTTAAATCTACTGTATAATTTTCTCATTTTTTCAATCCTTTCACTAATAGTGTTTCATTACTCAATTATCTCAAAGAGTTTTCGTACAAGATACATTTTGTGATCATTGCGAACCATGAGATAATTCCATTTTCTCAAATAATCAACCTATCCTTTATTTGAAATATTTTGTCAAATAGATTGTGTTGATTGTCTATGCTTCCAATTCTTGCAAACATATCTACATTGTTATTTGCATCTGCATCGGCGACCTCTGAAATCCCTGACCTCTGAAATCCCTCTCCTATAATATGCTTTGAACAGATGTCGATAACCATTGTGAAACTTCATTTCAGTATGTGCAGCGAAGAACACTAATTCTATTTTTGCCCATTAAATTTGATGGAGATTTGTATAGTGCTTTTAACATACCAATCTTTTATAAATCTTGTAATTATTGCATCTTAGGCAACCCCATGCCTTCGACGCAATCTCAAAAATAATTTAAACGCATTGCCCGTGCTTTCCCATTATGCATGCATGTCTATGGGTTCTTCAAAACTATAATACATGACAAAAATCTCCCTGTCACATGCTTTGATGGGTATCTATAATCTGTTGCAATGCAACGAACTTTAATTGTAGCATTCTCTCAAACATATCATGTGCCAACTCAATACCTCCATATTCGCAACATTTTCTGTGAGGGCTTGATCTTGTTTTATCATTCTACACGTGCATCTAGCAACAAACACCTTATAAAATATTTTCAACACATATGATTTGTGTGCATAGAGCAATCGTTGCATTCTAAGAGATGGTATATCCTTGCGGCATTCTGTCAAACTGTCATCTTGTTTGTGGATTGTATTCAGCCTTAATAGGGAGCCTCAGGTACGGTGCTAGTGAAGGTTCTTGAATCAGCATATACCTCTGTTGGGTGTGAAGTCCAATGGCTGCTCTTTTGTCTTTTTTCTATTATTTATTAGATTTTTTCATATTTTATGAAGAGTCTTTTTTGTTAAACTTATATAAGGCTGTTGTTGTAATTGATTTCTATAGAAGAAGATAATAATAAGATTTCTTTCTAAATCTAGATGTAGGCATATTTGCTGAACCATGATAAATCTTAGTGTTTATGTGTTTCTCTATACTTGTTATTTTTGTTGAATTTTTCAATTATTTTTCAGCTATCACAATTGGTATCAAAGCAAGATAATAAATTGCTGTTGGTGTTTTTCGGTGATTAAAATTTCAAAATCATTGAAGAGCTGAAGGTACACAAATTCTCAGTCAAGAATTTCAGTCTATGGAAGGTGCAGATGGAATCATTATTAATTAAGCAAGATTTGATGCTTGCTTTAGAGGGGAAAACAAAGAAGCTAGCTTTGATGAAAGACGAAGATTGGGAGACCATGGACAAGAAAGCGAGGGCATTGATATTTCTTTTGTTATCAGATAATATTCTGTTTAATGTTACAACTTCAGTAACAATGAATGATGTATGGGATAAATTAGCCAGCACATATGTCATGGCTTCAGCTGGAAACAAAGTTTTAATTATGAAAAAAATTTACAAGCTCAAAATGAGGGAACGTGCAACCATGGTGAATCACCTTCACGAATTCAACACTTTAATCAGTCAAACGAATTCGGTTGGTATGATGCAAGATAATGCGAGTAAAGTTGTCCTACTCTTATGTTCTCTACCAAATAGCTGGGATGGTGTTGTTATAGCCATAAGCACTACGACTTCAAGCTTTAAAAAGTTGAATTTTGATGAAGTTTCAACTGCACTTCTCAATGAAGATATGAGAAGGAAGAATAATGAACCTTCATCTGGGGAAGCCTTGATGGTTGTAAGTATCAATATAGAGGAAGAAGTCAAAACAGGGGCATAAATAATCATCATAGAATATCAAAATATGCACAAAGATCAAAGTCAAGAGGACGTAATGGTGATTGTTGGTTTTGTGGAAAAATTTGTCATAAAAAAAAGACTACAGAAATTACAAAAATGCTTAGGAGCGAGTACGGGACAACAAAACAAACATGACTTATGATAGTACGGATAGTGTTTTGATATTATCAAAAAGTGAAACTATGTCAACTTCATGGGTTTTAGATTCTAGTACATCATTTCATGCCTCCTCATGCACGGATCTCTTCACGAATTACCAAGAAGGTAACTTTGGAAAAGTTGATTTAGGTGATAATAAAGCTTGTGAGATTATTGGGAAAGAGGATATTTTGTTGTGTTTAGAAGGAGGTGCTAAATAGATGCTTAAAGATGTTTGCCATGTTCCTGAATTGAAAAAAAAATTAATTTTGGTGAGTCGGGTCTACTCTCAAAGTTTTCTTACCTCTCTAACAGATGCATGGAAAGTCACAAAAGGTTGCATGGTTATTGCAGAAGGGGATAAAGTTGGTAATCTCTACATAGTAGAAACTATTGATGAAGTGGGATTTGTCATGACAGTTGAAGACAAGAACTCGGAGCTTTGGCATCAACAACTCGGTCACATGAACCAAAAGAGTCTCGACATTATGCACAAGTGAGAACAACTACCGGGCCTCAAATCCCTTGATTTACCTTTCTACAGCCATTGTATTTATGAGAAACAAAAGCGAGTGAGTTTTCTAAAAATGGGACATGAGAAGAAGGATACACCATTAGCTCTTGTATCCTCCGATGTTTTTGGTCCAATTGAGGTAAGCTCTATTGGTGGAGCTAAGTATTTTCTTACTTTACTTGATGATTGTACAAGGAAAGTATGGATTTATATGTTTTCTAAGAAATCAGAAGTATTCTCTAAATTTAAAATTTTCAAAACTCTTGTTGAAAATAAGATTGGACATAAGATTAAGTGTCTAAAAATAGATAATGGAGGAGAATTTTGCTCTTTAGAATTTAATAATTTTTGTGCGGATAATGGTATCCATGGGATCAAGGTTGTCCCTTTTACTCCTCAAGAGAATGGAGCAGCTAAGAGATTAAATAGAACAATATTGGAGAAAGCTAGATGTATGCTTTCTAATGCCAGACTGGGCAAAGAATTTTGGGCTGAAGCTTGTAACACGATGGTCTATATCATCAACCTAAGTCCTTCATCATGGATGGATCTCGGTATCCTGGAAAAAGAATGGATGGGAAAAAGAATTTCATATTCTCACATTCGGATATTTGGGTGTGAAGTTTTTGTTCATATCCCAAAAGAAACGAGAACAAAGATAGATTTCAAATCACAGGCTTGTATTTTCATGGGGTATGGTGAAGACCAGTATGGATTTCAAATTTGGGATCTAGTGAGAAAGAAGATCATAAGAAGAAAGGATAGTGTTTTCAATGAGAAAATATTTCTAGCTTTCCAGCTCGAATCAACATAGTCCAAAGAAGAAGATCCCTCAGTAGTATTCAGGCACATGATTTCACAGAGAATTGGACAGCCAATATCCTCAGGTAACTCACAGCCTTCACCAACATCAATTTTATTCCCTGTTCCTACCTCATCTTCCTCAAGTTCTGAGGATGATCAGAACATTACTCAAATTAACACAGATTCACCATGCTCCAGTTTTGAATCTTTGTCAATAAATATTCAACATCCCATGTCACATGGAGCGACAGACTATTACAGCCAAATCAGAACAGACAGTATTGAGACTGTGACTCACAACTTGGCATATCCTCCAAATGTCGTTCTACCTAATACGCACTGCACATCCACCGATGTTTTTCCTGTAGTTGAGGAGGTCCACAAAGTTATATTTTGTTGAGGCATTGTGTCAAACAGCTCGCGTACCTCTTTGCATCAAATTCCTTTGAGGAATTTAGTCAAAACAATTTGCGGCCTTGTTTAATCTAGGCTCCCACTACGCTGCTTGACAAGAAAGGGGTTTATTGTCAAACAGTTGCTGCATTTTGTCTATGATTCCAGAGTTTGTTTTCGATCACTTCCTCACTATAACATTTGGTAACATTTTTTCTTCCTGCGGGTTTGAATGGAAATATTTCATCGGCTTAATGATGTCTCCTTCAAACTCATAGAATTCCTATCAAACAACTTGGGTACTTTGTTGTGGTTCCATGTTCAATCATTCCATTCAATAAAATGCCTTCTATCTTTAGGTTTTCTGTTAAACATGTGTTGTGCTCTGCCTTTACAGAGATGGAGATCGCACCTGGTGAGAATTGGTGCATTGAACCTGCTCTGCAATCCACACGTTCACAAAATTATGTTGTTAAAGTCTCATCTACAGTGTCCATGTATCAATATTTAGCATGCATTCTGAGCAAAACATTTCCAACCTGCAATTTCTAACAAGAAACTGTCCCCAGGTTTCTTTGATAAATGTCCATATCCTGCTTCAAAACACCATTCAAGAATCTCCATTCCATTAAGCTTTGGTGGACGTCCGTACCTTGCCACATTTGACTGGCATGATTTCACTTCTGCAAATTACGTTTGCTCAAAGAATAGCCAAAAGGTAGTTATAAAATGGAAAGGTTGATGAATCTTTCAAAAACACCTAGGTGATTGCTTAACTAAAAGGAGGTTAATCAATTTCTTCTTTTTTGTCTCTTTTGTGAGAGTTAATTAACCTCTATTTTTTATTTCTTGTATTATTTTGAATCTGTCTATTTTGCATATTTTCTAAAGGTTAATTAACCTTTTTTTTGTTTTGTAGGCTAATGAATTTTGGAAAAATATGTGAAAAGTGGAACGCGATTAACTAGCCATAATTTTTGACTTGGATGAGATTTTTAAGAAATTTGAATTGTAGGCTAGAGCTGGATAACACCCATACTCAATTAATCAATAAAACCAACGTGATTCTAATAAATCATTTGATGATTTATCGATCAAACCTAAGTGACTTTTCTTCACAAAAGGACTAATGACACAAATTTGGAAAGGTTAAGCACAAAAAAGCTAGTAGAAATTGAAGACCACTAAGTGAGAAAAACATAAAGCCTTTAAAAGATGTTATTTCAAAGTAAAAGTTTAATTTTTGGGCATATAGATATCAAGGCAATAGAATGTCAATGCAACTTAACCAAAAACACCTTTCTCAAATTATATGATTCAAAATAAAAAACAACTTCATATGACTGTCAAGACCTGACATGCATATGACTGAATGCATTTTAAAAATGTCTATGATTCTATACATCTACATAAACAATAGGCAATTATGTATACAATAAATAAACACAATTATCGAAATGAAGAATTTTAACAAAACAAGGATTATACTGATAAAACTTGTATTTCACCATGAGCCACAAAAACAACCTAGATATCTTGGTGATTTCTTTGCTTTGCAACTCCTCAAAATTCCACTAGAATCAAATTCCCAACTGTCATTACCTTCTTTTCACCATGGAGGCTACATTCTGAAACTATCATGACAGCCATGCCCTGACATGGATAGTGATGCCCTAGCTCAATTGAGCTATGGTTCTCATATTATCACATCTTGAAACCACCAAAATGGAAGCACCAAAATGGTGTACCAATAAATGTCTTTTTAGCTTGGCCCTTAATCAACACAATTAAAGGTCATTAATGCTGATAGATGTGGCATAAATTCCACATCTATTTAAACAATCTATAACTTGCAAAATGGAGGATGGCTAGGGGGCCGACCAAAAGGCCTTCCTAGCGGCACAACTTTCTCATGCCATGGTTACAATATTGAGCATTGGTTTAAAACTTGTGATACTTAAACCTTCATGTCAAGATCTAATATGGATTAATTTAAAATTTTCAATTAGAAATAAAAATGAACTTGAAAATGTTGTTAACTATTACCGAAATTTTCATATGCATTCAAATTTGGCTGAAAGCCATACCCAGGCCTTTGTTTTTACCATGTCTAGCACCCCAAAAAATTTCATGAATTTATACCCGGTTCTCTGGCGTCTACAATTTATTTTACTCCCTGGTCTGCAGTTGAAAGGTTTGAAAAACTAGCTGTTGGTATTCAAAAATCCAAATAAACCCTAAGCCTTGTTATATTTTTATGTTACCTTTTTGGCAACTTAAGTCATCCCAATTTGCATATGCGCAAAATAATCTCTAAGTCCGGCGATTTAATTTTTCCTAAGTCTCGGCTTATAAATATTTAGCCCTGAGGTTAAGTGTCCATTTGATCTGACAACCTTCGCCATTCCGAAAGCCAAAGATGCATGTGTGTTACGATCAGCAGTATAGAAAGAGTCGTCGATCTTGTTTTTCTTCCTGCGTTGCAATGTGTCAGTGGGACTGGTGCCACCTCAACCTATTTGGTAGCTCCTGATTCATCGACGGTCTAGTGATTCGGCATGTGTCAATGGGGCCGGGCCCTTTTAGTGGTCAGGAGGTTCTAACATTTGTAGAGGATTGACGACTGACATATCTTCACAAAAATTTGTGTCAGGGCTCGCGATCCTACGAAAGCCACCGATCTTGGTTTGTGTCAGAGCTCGCTTCAATGGGTCCTTATATGCTGACATGCTCAAATTTGATTGGTCTACATGGTGATGACTGGATCTGTCATGGGTCTGTTTGTCAGATGGGTCCCGATGGTAAGGATCTAGTAGCTGGTGTAAAAGAGTAAGGAATATTCTGGGGCTACAAGATCATATGCCCGCCATTAGATCGGTATCTCAAGCAGTGGGTCCAATGTCAGAAGGTTGCTACGTGTATCCGAAATGGCATAATTTTATTGGTTGTTTGATGTGCAACATGGCCGATGTCAGTGGGTTGGTGGGGTCAGGGGTTTCTAAAGAAGGTAAAGCGCCGTTAGATCTCACGGCTGTTGTTATACTGGGGATCCAAAGTGCTCGATCGTTATCACAATAGTATAGCGACAACCATCCGATGGTGTTCTCAGGGATGTGGTTCCAATGACTTGTCAGGGATATTGATCTGCTCACTTCTTATTGGTCGCTGACTACCGCGGTGGTGGTTGACTTGTCAGAAAGGGTTTTAAAGCTATTTTTAAGGGTGCATCATGGCCGTTCATCTGCCAGGAAGGGTTTTTTCATCGACAATAATGTTTTAAATTTGCTGCTAGTCGTTATTTTTAAAATTCAAATGTCTCTACAAGAGTTTTGCGTTCTTTCAGCCATGCACGACGTCGATTAGCTCAGGAATTGATTTCTTAGATGGTTGTTCTTGAGAGGGTGATGGAGGTGACCGATGATCGGTGTTGCAAGGTACTATGCCACATTTTCATGCCAGGAAGTGCTAGAAGGAGTTGGCGCCACCTTTTCAAATAGTACCTCTTCTAGGGAAATAGATCAAATTTGAAGCCTTCATGGCTTAGTGGAGTTGTAGGTGGGTAGATGGGTCGAAGTTGTTGTCAATCCAGGATCAACATGCAAAGAGAAAGATCTCATTTGTTGGCCGGTGTTGTCAGAGATTTTCATGATGGGTTATTAGTACCTTTAGGGTTTGATATTATTGTGGATCTGTTACCCTAGTTAGGTTAATTTTGACTCCTGCCTACGTGTAGTTGAGTACGTATATATTGTTTTGGAGCCTTTTGTGCTCAAGAGTTTGACAATTTGTAGAAGAAATTCATACTTTCTTAAGGGCCATCTGTGGTATCATTTCTACCCTCTGGCTTATACAGTTGTATTTCTCCCATTGATGATTCAAATATTGCAGAGGTATTTTGTAACAATCCTTCATGTCCCTATGCTTCCTTGTTCAGATTATCTCTTATTGGATTAAAGTACATGCATGTTTTCAGTGATCATTTTAGGGTTCCTGATCCCTCTTGCTTTTTGTAATTTTGTGTGTTACTATGTTTGATCTGATTTAGATGTTCTTGTGGGTATACTTCAGCCCCCTTAACAGTCTTGTCTCAATCCTACATTGAGCTGTAGAAGTTTATGTTTGTTTGTAGGTCATAAGTTGTGTCTTATTCACAGGCCCTCTTATGAAATACTTATGCAAGCCTATTTAGTAAGTTGTGACCTACTAGACCTGAACTTTTCATTGATTTCACTCCTATATACTGAGATCCAAACCTTAATTTTGGTGCATCACCTAGAAGGTAGTTTTCTTTTCAAGTCATTTCCCTTACAAGCATTCCTTCTATCCGTTTCCCTCAAAAGTTTTACTTTCATCTCTAAAAGCAAACTAGGGTGATTATCCAAGAGGAACCAGCCTAGAACCTAGAGGTTTCATCTTAGTTAGCAAAGGTCCCATAACCTAGAGATTATTCCCATGTTATACTAAGTTATCAAGACCAAGAGAGCTTGAGACAAAGGCACAAACTTAGTGTATAACAATTTTAGCACACCTGGTGGGACCACTAGAAGTTAATCAAATTCAAAGATATGCTATCTCTGATATACAGACTGTAGAAAACACACTTTTAGAAGTCATTTTACCAAGTATATCTAGGGACTCCATTGATTTCAAAGATTAGAGGCTACCTTGTTCAAAATTTTATGAGAAAGATAGAGACTAGAAGCTCAAAGCCTACCCAATTTTTAGAGTTTCCCTCAAGAAGAAGTCATAAATCTAGGTCAACTCAAAGAATATCCTCTACAAGGAGAGTTCAATGTACACCTCCCAATACCTCAAAAAGGAGACCTTTTCTCTTTCATTTGAGAAGAAGAGGTAGATCTCTAACCAGAGATCTAGAGGAAGATTCCAATCAAGTAGCAAATACAAATCATATAGTTATAAATCTTTAGATTCCAACACCTACAATGGCAAGACAATTTTCTTTTGCACCATTCAACCAAGGCAGCCCATTGGCCTTTTCTCAACATCATGATGTGCCCTTGGTTGTACTTAAGAGTATACCTAATTTCATAGGTGATGGGCAGACAACTACTTTTGAGCACATAAGAGATGTGACCACCATCTGCAACATACACAATATCACTCAGGAAGATGTGGCCACAAAGTTATTAGCAGCCTCTCTAAAAGGTAAGGCTCTAGAATGGTTTAGAACTCTAACTGTTGGTTCTATTACTTCTTGGGATGAGTTAGGGGATGTATTAAGTAAACATTTTGAGGATAAATTAGATAATTTGTCTCTAGTTGAATAGTTAACAACTATTAAGAGAGACCCTCAAGAACAAATGACAGATTGCAATATTAGGTTCCTCAAAACATGGAATAGAATCCTAGTCTCAGTGAGACCATCAGTGAACCATGCATTCCTTTACTATTTACAAAGTCTAAATGGTCAAATTTCTATCATGATCCAGTCTATGGGTGGTACTTCCTTACCTCAGGCCTTTGACATAGCTGTCAAGGCTAAAAATTGTTTGATTCAAGCAGGCATGATTGCTAGAAGGCCTCCAATGCCCATTTTTCCTAGCCTTCAACCCATCGCACCTGCACAAGTACCCCCATTTACCCCTATTCCTACCATATTGGCACCTCAAGCTAGTACTAGTGGCCAAGAGTTAACAACAAGATTCTCTCAAGAGCTGCAAGAGATAAAAATAGTCAGCAAAGTAGTCAGCAAGAAATGACTAACTTGTTGCAGACCTTGACTAAAGAGGTCACAAATCTAAAGAAGCAAGGTCAAGGAATTAGACCACCATTTCAGACACAAGGCCAAGGTCCTAATCATCAATATCAAATTCAAGGATAGCCTTATCAACAGAATAGGCCGCCATACCAAGGAGGCTATCAAGGACAAAGACAAAGCTTTAATTAGAGACCATTTCAACCATATAACCTTGCACCTCTAAATTCTACTAATCCAGTGAAGGATATGGTCCCCAGTCAAAATAATATGGCAATGGAGAATGAATGGTGTTTTCCTTGTAATCAACCTCATAATTAGGCCACATGTTCAAATGGATGGATGAACCAAACTCCAATGGTTCAAAATGCCTCACAAGTTCAATAAGAGGTTTCATCTAGTGGGTCAATTCCTCAACAAGAATCACAAGAGAATGAGACTGCCCTTTTCAATTGGGAGCAACCTGACTTCAATGGAGTCAATGATGAGGTTGCTTTTTGCACCTATACAAGATCAAAAAGAAGAGCTCAAGACATGAAGAGGGAAGATTCCAATGCCAAGGCTACTACATCTGCAGAGCCACTATAGCAAGCTAATCCCATCACACCTAAGGGGACTCCTATCATTACAAGCAAAGAAGGCCAACATTCCAAAGAGGTGGAGCCCATCATGCCAAAGATACAACAAAGAGTACATACTGTGAAACCATTTAATATTGTAGACAACATGAAGAAGGTGAATGTCACCATGTCCATGTGGGACTCTTTGGCTCTTCCAGGACAACCTGAAATTTTGAAGAAGGCCATGACAGAGGTAGCAACTCTTCAAACTGCAAAAGAAGCTACAAAGCTAGTGTTGGTCAACACTGATCAAGAAAAGGAGGCTCCAAATAGAAACTTGAAGGCTAATGCCACACAAGGTAGGAATTCAAAGCCACCTCCCTTTTATGTATCTTTAATCATTTAAAAATCTTTAGTACATAATTGTATGGTAGATAGTGGAGCTACTAGCACTGTAATACCTAAGAAAGAAGCTAACCAATTAGGACTAAAATATGAGGCCTTCCAAAAGAAGGTTACCCAACTTGATGGATCCTTAGTCAATACTATAGGTGTTGCTAAGGATACTAGTCTAATCCTGCATGCTTGTCCTAATTTCTCGATCCTCCTTGATATATATATCATAGATCTCCCTGCATTATTTGCTATATGTCTTTCAACAGAGTTTACAACCAAGATAGGAGGCTATCTATCTTCTGATTGGTCTCACATGTTATTTCATACAAGGTATGGGACCAAGGTCACCATTAAGTTAGAACCATTAGTAGCACACCATATAGAGCCATATGTATCCAATACCATCAATGCAAACTACCCTATATTTGATAGCAGTGACTTCCAAACTATTAGTGAAGCAAGCGCAAAGATAGAGGGTATCCCTGATATCCTTCTAGATGAAAGAGCTTCAGAGGTCCAAGAAAATTTTGTTTGGAATTTTGGTTTGGGAAGTTATTTGATACAAGAAAATGATGTCATAGAGCCAAGCCTTCTCAAAAGGGATACTGATTCAGAAGGTTAGAACAATCAGGTTTGGGAACTATTTTTTGATGGGGCTAGAAGTAGACATGGTTCTAGTGGTGGTGCTATGTTAGTGTCCCCAAACAGAGAAAGGTATTATACTACCTTTAGATTTAGTTTCTTCTACACTAGCAATACTACAGAATATGAAAGTCTAGTCAATGGACTAGAATGGGCTAGAAAAAGAGGGCTTAAGGCCTTGAAAGTTTATGGTGATAATGAGTTAGTTGTCAGCCAAGTAAGAGGGATAAGTGCAACCAAAAATGACACCATGAAAGCATACAAACATAGAGTTTGGGATGCAATTGAAGATTTCCATGCTTTCAATATTGTTGCTATCCCTAGAAAGTTAAATCAAAATGCAGATAGGTTAGCTGTTGTTGGATCTCAATATGACATCCCAAATAGAATTTCAAAAGAAGTGGATCAACAGCATATCAAAGTGATTTTCAGACCTTCTATTCTTGATAATGATGTCAATTGGTAGGTGTTTGACAATGATGAACAAATTCTGTAGTTCTTGTTTGAAGAAGATATTTTTTCAAAACACAATCAAGATAGACTATCTCAAAACTATGGTGATCAAGTGATACAACTCAAGTCTAATAAGATGCCTAGAGGTCTTGTTACTTTTGAGACTTTCTTCAACAAGGATGATGAAGTTAAGAAAAGAAAAGTTGGCCCAGTAGTTCAACAAGAACATTGTGTTGAACTAGAGTTGGAACCAGGTAAGATTTTACAATTTGGAAAAGTGAACACTGCATTGGAAAAACAAGCTTATACTCAGTTATTGAGAGAATTCAGTGATGTTTTTGCATGGCAATATGAGGATCTCAAAGGTTTTGATCCTTCCCTTGCTCAGTACACTATTGAGTTAGAACCAAACACCAAACCAGTGAGGCAAAAGAAAAGGTCTGTTAATCCCAAGCTTGAGCCATTTATGCATAAAGAAGTACTCAAATTAATAGAAAGTGGTACCATCTACCCCATTAAGCATACTAGTTGGGTTTCCAACCTTGTTCCTATCAGGAAGAAGAATGGGGAACTGAGGTTATGTGTTGACTTCAGGGATCTTAATAGGGCCTCTTTAAAGGACTGCCATCTACTACCCTCCATGGAACAAATCTTACAATGTGTCTTTGGATCTGAGATATTTTCATTATTGGATGGCTATTCAGGATACAATCAAATCTTACTTAATGAAGAGGATCAATATAAGACTACATTTATAACAAGGTGGGGAACCATGGCTTATCAAAAGATGCCCTTTGGTTTGTCAAATGTAGGTGCTACATTTCAAAAGGCAATGGATATGGCCTTTAAGAGCCTAATGTCCAAGTTTGTGTTTGTCTACTTGGATGACATAACTATATATTCAAAGCATGCAGTAGATCATATCAAACATTTGAGAAAGATTTTTGAAAGGTGTAGAGAATTTGGGATATCTCTTAATCCCAAGAAATGTGTGTTTGGAGGTCATCAAGGAAAACTATTGGGATATGTAGTATCCAAAGAAGGAATTATAGTGGCTCCTGAGAGAATTGCAACTATTCTAGAGCTACCTCTACCACATCACAAGAAAAGTCTCCAATCTTTCATAGGAAAGATTAATTTTGTTAGGAGGTTCTTGCCTAACATTGCAGATGTATTGAATCCTTTGACAGCCATGTTAAAGAAGAGTTTAGCTTTTAGTTGGACCAAGGAAGGGGGAGCCAATTTTTAGGCCATTAAAGAGGCCCTAACAAAAGCCCCTGCTCTCCTAAATCCAAATTTCAATAAGGATTTCATCCTTTATGCTTATGGAGGTCATGATGCCATATCTGCAATGTTGACCCAAAAAAATTCAAATGGATTGGAGCAGCCTATTGCTTTCTTTAGCAAAGGTTTGGAAGAGTATGAATAGAGATACTCTTTTGTAGAGAAACATGTACTTGCTGTGGTGAATAGCCTTAAAAAGTTTAGATATCTATTGACCCATAGCAAGGTACATTTAAGAGTTACCCATCCAAGTGTCAAAGAGTTTTTGCTTTCCAAGGACCTAAATGAGAAAAGAGCCAATTGGGTCACCAAGGTGATGGAATATGACATTGATATTCAAACTACCAAGTTGGTGAAAGGAAGAGGTCTTTGTGAGCATTTGGCAGAAGATGAAAGTTCAAAGAAATTAGAAATAATAGATGTATCTCTGGTGGTGTATTCTACAAAAGAACAAGACAAGGCAACAAGTTGGTTGCCTAATATGATCAATTACTTGAAGACAAGACAATGTCCTACAGGTTGGGATTCAACAAGAGGAAGGTATTATAGGTTACAATCTATCCCTTTTGTGCTGATTGATGATGTTCTTTTCAAAAAGGATCATAGTGGTGTCCTTTTGAGGTGCATAGATTCAAAAAAGATAACAGATGTCTTATGTGAGTTTCATGATGGACCTTCTGGAGGTCACTTTTCTCCTAGGACTACTACTTTTAAAATCATGAGGGTTGGATACTATTGGCCATCTATCTTTAAGGATGGTCATGATTATGTCATAAAATGCACCAAGTGTGCCATGTTTGCAGGAAAAGAGATACTTGCAGTCTTACCCCTACAGCTAGTCAGAATAGATTATCCCTTCATGAAGTGGGGTATAGATTTCATTGGCATGATTAATCCTCCATCTGGTGCAGGCCATAATTGGATAATTACTACAATAGATTATTTCACTAGATGGATAGAGGCAATTCCATTGAAAGAGGCCAATGAGAGTGTTGTCCTAAGCTTTTATGATGACATAGTTCATAGGTTTGGCACTCCTGATTCCATAATTTCAGATAATGCCTTAGCATTCACAGGCCTCAAAGTATCAGAGTGGGCAGTCAAGAATGGCATCTATCTGAATACTAGTTCAAATTATTACCCTCAAGGCAATGGCTTAGCAGGATCAACCAATAAGAATTTGATCAAAATAATCAAGAAGACTCTTCACGACAATCAGAGAGATTGGTATACTAAGTTGAGGTCTGCATTGTGGTTAGACAAAATTACCCCAAAGAAAATCAATGGTAATTCTCCTTATGTGCTAGTGTATGGTAGAGAGGCTAAGTTGTCCATTTCAACAGAATTACCAACTCTGGACTTAGCTACTCAATATGCCCTATTTGATGAAGAGGATCCCTTATAGATCAGATATGCTCAATTGATGGAATTAGAAGAACTCAGAGGAAAGTAAATGCAAGATATGGAGTTTCATCAAAATCAAACAAAGAAGAGCTTTGATAAAAGAGCTAGGGTCAGAAACTTCAAGGTTGGAGACATAGTCCTCAAGTGGGATGAGTTCAGGTCTAGACCTAGTGAGCACACAAAGTTTGACTCCTTTTGGGGTGGGCCATTTGTAATCACAGAATGTAGGGGCTCTAATGCTTTTCAACTATTAAATATGGAAGGAGATTCCTTGCCTATTTCTATGAATGGTTTTCACCTAAAGCCTTATTTTGAGGTTAACCCCTCTTTGAAAATTTTGCAAAGTTCCCCTATTTTTTTTCCTTTCCTTGCTTTCTAGTTAGTTCCTTGTTTTCTAAGAAGTGCTCTGAGCATAGTTCCAGTTCTACCTCTCTGAGAGATTTTTTGAAATTTTGATGACCCCATGCCCAATGGATGTTCAAGGTCACTGGTTTCCATGTCTAGCAAGCTGACATGCAATAGAAATCACCAAAATGTTACCCAAATTTTCATATGCATTGAAATTTGGCTTAAAGCCATACCCAAGCCTTTGTTTTTGCCATGTCTTGCACCCCAAAAAATTTCATGAATTTATACCCAATTCTCTGGCCTTTGCAATTTATTTTACTCCCTAGTCTGCAGTTGCAAGGTTTGAAAAACTAGCCGTTGGTGTTCAAAAATCCAAATAAACCCTAAGCTTTGTTATATTTTTATGTTACCTTTTTAGCAACTTAAGTCGTCCCAATTTGCATGTGAGAAAAATAATCCCCAAGTCTGGCAATTTAATTTTTCCTAAGTCTCGGTGCATACATATTTAGCCCTTAGGTTAAGCGTCAATTTGATCTGACGGCCTTTGCCATTCTGCAAGCCAAAGATGTGTGTGTGTTACGATCGAGGGTATAGCGAGAGCCATCGATCTTGTTTTTCTTCCTGCGCTGTGATGTGTCAGTGGGACCGGTGCCACTGTTGGCATTAAGTATGTTTGTCATTAGTAACAACACTTATTCAAACATGACAGTGTTTACCGAGCAGACAGGATAGTGTTTACCGAGCAACAGGACAGTGTTTACCGAGCAGTAGAATAGTGTTTACCGAGTAGACCGAGCTTCATAGTGCATACCAAGTTATCATTACCGAGTGATGAGATGAAGAGTGTTTACCGAGTGCCAACATGGTAAATAGGGAATTTAGTTTCTACTGAGTGATACTATATCTACCGAGTCTCTATTATATACCGAGTTTGAAACTACAACCGAGTGGTTAGTATGGACCGAGCCTCCACTTCTACCGAGAGCATGACAATGTCAAGTAACGCAGTGGATGCCGAGTATCAAAAAGTCACCGAGTTAGTTTGCAGTAATCGAGTAACTATATTTGGGCTGACTTAGTAATATTTGTGTTAGCTTATTTAAGAGCCAACTTTGTAATTATTTTGTAATTGTTTTGGATTGATATATAAACAATGTTTTGTATCATATCCAAGGTGTGAAGTAGTGAAAAGTATGAAAAAGAGAAAAAGGAAAAGATAAGCAAATTACAAAGGGCTACAACAGTATAAGAAGCAGTAGAGATATATCCATCATAGAAGGTGATCAGTACATCAAAGAATCTCAATCAACAAGTATAGTTGCAAGTAAGAGATCTATTGTTTCATCCTAACAGGTGAATCAGCTTAAAATCCTTTAACTGGGTAGACTTAATAGTCTTTGTAAAATCTCTTTACCAAGTGCATACTTCATTGTATGTTTGTAAATCCTCTAACAAGGTGGACCTAGCAGTCCTTATTGCTCCTAACAGGGTAGATCATCAGAAGTGATCATTGTAAGCCTTAATCGGAAAAATTTATATTGCAGTATTAAAGTTTTTTGGGTATCATCCCCACCCTAGTTTTACTTTCTATTTGGAAGGTTTTTGGGTCACCAAATCTCTATGTTCAAAGTGTTATGAATGTTTTATTCTTTTACTCATGCATGCAGTTACCTTATTGATCTAAATGTTATTTGAAATATGGTTAAGATCTAAATTTGTTAAAAGTTTTGAAGTTACTGATTCACCCCTCCCCTCTTAGTAACTTGGCTAAGTCTTGAATATTTCCAACAATTGATATCACAACTTTGTGGTTCTTAGGATAAAGTTTGATAGCTTGAGAAAAGATTCAGGACAATGGAGATATTCAGACTTAACAAAGTAATTGAGAATGAAAAGCTAGATATGGAAATGGCCATAACTCAACTCAAGGAAGCAAAAGAGCATCTTTCCCAATCCCTAAAAAGAAGGAAGGAACTTTCAAATCAGATGAATGACCATCAATATGTTGAAGAAAAGATTGAAGACTTTTTCCCTTCAAGCAACTTAGATGAAGCAAGCAATGCAATCAAAGAACTTCTAGAAAAGAATGGATCTCTGCAAGAAGAAGTAAGAAAATTGAAAAGAGAATAGGAAATTCAGTCAACAAGATTCTGTGAAATCTTAGAAAAAAGAAACAAGATGAAAGATGAAATAGATGGAAAGAACAATGAAATCCATAATCAAACTCTTCAGCTAGAAAACCTTATTGATTAGGTCTCCAATGAAAATAAAGAAATCTTAACTCTGAGATCAGAAAATGAAAATATAAGAGAGGAACTAAGATCTGAAAATGAAAATATAAGAGAGGAACTAAGATATGAAAAGAAAATCAATTTAAGATTGATGAATGACCTAGACATTGAAAGGAAAATCAATGAGAGAATGTTGAAATCTCAAGAAGATATGAATCAGGTATATGAATGAAACCTTCATAAGAAAAAAGGAAAAGCAGGACTTGGATACAAAAAGGAAGGCGAATCCTCCAAACAAGGTACTCAAAAGAATCAGAAACCCACTTGTAATCACTGCGGCAAAATTGGTCATACTTCAAACAAATTTTGGAGCAATGGAAAAGCAAAATTCAATGGAAAATGCTACAATTGCAATTAGCATGGTCATAAAGAAAATGAATGCAAGGAGAAACCAATATTTAAAGGCAAATGTCACAAATGTAACAAACAAGGTCACCAGGCATCAGAATGTAGAACTAAAACACCCAATCCAGCAGAACAAATTGTGAAAGCAATATTTGGTTGGGATTACAACACTTGGTGTAGATTTCATTACTATGGAGAATATGGACACATTCACATGAATTGTGTAAGGCATCACTTGAGAAAAAGGGAAACTACCATAAGATGTTATAAAAGCACTAAGCTTGGTCACATAGCTAAAAATTTCATGAATTTAGGCAAAGTTGAAGATGAAAAGAAAGCAAAAGTAGATAACATTAGGAAGAAGATAAGACAAAAATGGATTCCTAAAGCTATCGAGCAAACCAGTCCAAGTAATGAAGTCACTCATGAAGAGGGTGGCTCTATCAATTCTAACTAAGTCTCCAAGAAGGCATTGGAACTGTATCTTCATAGTCAAATTCCAAACAGTTCTTGAATTGAAAGAGAGAAAGATCCAAATTAGTATGCAAGATACAAAAGGATTACAAGAAGGTCGGTATCAATTATCACCAAGCAAGGTCGAGAGTAACCTAATTTCATATGGTTACCGAGTAAGGTCGGAGTAGTATGAATTCATATGTTCTCCGAGTTGCAAAATCTTCACCAAGCAATTAATGCATATTGGATGATAGTCTGTCGAGTTCAATACCCTAATTCCTACGGAGCATTAATGACAAAATTCTAACAAAAGGCATGAAATTGAGTTCATTCTTCACCGTGAATTTCAGCATATTGAGTAGAAAAATTTCTAGTGCGTTCAAGTGATTCGAAGAAAAATTCTGCAGTAGAAATATTTTTGAAGAATTTTCTACTGAGCTACCATGGCATCATCCAGCACCAAAGTAAAGAAAGGTTCAGAAATGTTACTTCAAGGAGAATGGAAAGCACCAGATTTCAAACTCGTGCCCGCAATTGCAGAAACCCTAGATCCGAGTGGAGCTCAATCATAGATTCCTCGTAAGGTACTTCTTGTAAACAACATTTGCAATCATTTTAAAGGTACAATTCAAGAGCTTGGAACCCTAGAGATAGATATTGTTCATGATGAACTGTGTGTTGATGGTGTTCCAAACTAGAACATAAACATTTGGAAGATAAGGGTTTGACACATATCACCCACTTGCCTCGGAGTTTCCAGATTAAATGGATTAGATATATCCTAAGCTGAGTGCATGAAGGTAAAATTTGGCTTGAGCAACCAGTGGAAATAACAAAGAAGATGATTCATCGAATCACTGGTCTTCCCATGCTTGCCAAGGCTAAATCTATAGAAACCCTAGGTTGGGTAGAGCTGGAAAAGAAAACCCTAGCTAAATGGGATGGTAGAGGTATGAGAATAAACAATATTACCGATGTAGAACTAATATTTGGCACATATGTCATAGCTCACAAGATATACAGTTCAAGTCGACAGAATAGTGTTACGTGTGAAGCAGTTCACCTAGCTTATAAAATTGTGAAGAACAATCTGTCATTTGACCTAGCAGATTTATTGTTGAAATAGTTCAACAAGAATATGGAGAGCATCCAAACCTCAAAGAACAATCCATGTAAGTTTGGCTCGCTATTGGTTTGTTTATTTTTCTATGATCAAAATTTTTTCCCATCAAAAGGCATGGTAAAATGGAGAAAGGATGTGCCTGTTCTTTATTAGATAAATGAGTACATTGCAAAAATGGGTGAGAATTTTGCAAGTATAATGGAAAACTATTTTGAATCTTTTAAAGAAAAGATGAATAACATATTCCAGATTCCACAAAAGTTGGTGGAAGATTATAAAGATGATATTTGTTTTATGGTTGATTGTGATAGAGTATACATTCAGGCAGTAAGGCCTAGGATTGTATGGGTGAAACCTCTTCCGTATAAGGTAAACATTGATGAGACAAAGGATATAATTGAAGCACTAGTAAATCAACCTATTGATCCAAAGGCTCCATATTTTGGAACATATGATGAAGCTAAGGTAAAAATTGAGCTAAGCATAAAGCTTCCACATGCAATTAACAAAGGCAGAAAGAGGATGGCCAAGATGAAATCTAGCACACCTCTAATGTTAACCGAGGACAAAGGAAATGACATTGAAGAAGAAGAAGAAAAGAATGAGAGTGAAGAAGAACAAGTACCTGTGAAGAAGAAAGGGAAGGCGACAATCACTAAGGCACCAAATCAATCTACTGCAGTCTTCACAAGAAAAACAAGGGGCAAGGCAAGTAAAGTCAATGATGATATAGTACTCAAAAGGCCTCCTCCCTCATTTGAAAAAAAGATTAAGGATTTGAGAGAAGGATCTGGAATTTCAAATTTCAAATCTCTCAAATATGAAATTAGATCAGAGGTAGAGCAGCAGGAAATTGAAGATGCTGTTATTGAGAAAATGGGAAAATGGAAGTACTCACCTGATGATATGGCTTCTCAAATTATAGGTGTTCTATTGGATAAAGTTAAGATGAGATTGTCCAATGCAAGGCAAACTGTCAAGGACATATATGCTCAAACCTTAAGACAGTTAATGCCAAGTTTGAAAAATGTTGAAATAAATAAGGCATTGATAGAAAATGAGTGCAAGATGACACTAAAATTCAACAGTTGTTTGATTTTGATCAAGGATATAGAGTCGGTTGTGAAGAGTGAAAATTCTACTTGGAAAAACATCTATCATCTTCACAAACCGAGTGTTGAAACAGTGATAATAAAAGATATTGAATATGACAGTGATGAAGAAGAAGAAGAAGAAGTAGTTTAGATTGATAATGTTGAGGTAGAAGAAGTAGAGGAAGAAGCTACCAAGGAAGCTAAGAAGAATGTTGAGGAAGATGATCCAGTTTGGATAGCTGCAGAGGTTATTGCCTCACTTCCTCACTCTCTAGTAAAAATTGCTACATCTAGCTTGGAGATAACTTCAAGTGTGATTGTGACAACACCTGCAGATGCATCAAATGTCCAATCATCACTAGCACAACTCAATGTATCAATGACAGAAGTGGCTACCACTTCATCTACCAAGCTTCAGCCTCCTTCTTCCATCGAGTTGTAGTCTCCAGCATCATCTTTAGTACCTTCTTCAGTTTTAAGTTTTTCAGTAGCACGTACTTTAGTTTTGGATACCTCAGTAAGTACTTGAGATTCTACAGTTGTAAATACTTTAATTTTTGGTTTATCAAGTATTCCAGTTAGCATTCCATCAGTCAGAAGTTTATCATTTTTCACTGCAAGTCCTACTGTGTCTACAATAATTTCTACTACAAAGGCATTAAGTATAAAGACTCAACCGAGTACAAAATTTTTGAGTAAGAGTATAGTAGAAGATATAGATTTAGATGAGGAGATAGAAATTCCACAATTAGATTTTGCAAATCTTTTAGTAGACCAAATGCAAACATTTGGTGAACTCCTCCAGAAGAAAGAAAAGCAAAAGAAACTAAAAGAAGAAAGAGATAAGGAATATAAGATCATTGAGGATGCCAAGAATATTTTGATAGAAGCAATAGGTGTTAAGGTTGATTCCTCTCAACACATTTTGTTACAGTTGGCAGAGGTAGTAAAAAAGTTCAATGAGGATTCTTTTGGATTAGATAAGTTTCTTGAGAAAGTTGAGAAGAAGTTTGATAATAAAGTGCTTGAGCACATTGCTCAACAAATAGCTTTCAATCAGGCAGGGTTATCTTCAGTTTTGACTAGCATTGAGTCCTCCTCTTCCAAGGTAACATCATTTTTTGTCAAAGTATGTAATGTTGTCAAGTTCTCAAAGGAGATTAAAGACAAAATAAATAAGATTGATGAGGATCTGAAGATCAGTGCATAGAAGTTGCAACTTGAACCTAGTTCAAGCTCTGCACATTATATGACATTCAGATTCCTATCTGATAAGTAGTCAGAGTTATTGAAAGAAGATGCAAGGATCAGGTCAACATTAAAAGATATTTAGAACATGATCCTTCCCATCATGGATACAATGCAAAAGCATATTGCACACTCAGAAACATTGATCCATGACAATCAGTTTTCAATTGCAGATCACATGATTGAACTCTCTGCAGAAGTCCAAGTTGCACTCCATAGGTGCAAAATTCTACAAGAGAATTGGGATAGAAATTTGGCACTAATTGGAAAGGTACACTTTTATTTTCTCTCACATTTTGGTATCTCTATGTAAAGTATTTGTATATACACCTTTGGCATTATTGTCAAAAAGGGGGAGAAAGTGAGATATGAAAGGGGGAGAAAGTATATGAGAGAAATAAGAAATATAAGTATGAGGTGAAATAAGATATTTGTATATATACTGTATGGGGGAGACATGAAATGTATATACAACAGTATGACAAAGATAGTATGACAAAGATAAATTTTTGAAAAATCAAAAATAGATTCAGCATGATTTTTTGGGCAATAAGTATTTTTGTCACTAATGCCAAAGGGGGAGATTGTTGGCATTAAGTATGTTTGTCATTAGTAACAACACTTATTCAAATAGGAAAGTGTTTACCAAGCAGATAGGACAGTGTTTACCAAGTAGCAGAATGGTGTTTACCGAGTAGACCGAGCTTCACAGTGCATACCAAGTTATCATTACCGAGTGATGAGATGAGCAGTGTTTACCAAGTGCTAGCATGGTAAATAGGGAATTCAGTTTCTATCGAGTGACACTATATCTACCAAGTCTCCAGTATATATCGAGTTTGAAACTACAACCGAGTGGTTAGTATGGACCAAGCCTCCACTTCTACTAAAAGCATGATGATGCCGAGTAATGTAGTGGATGCCAAGTATCAGAAAGTCACCGAGTTAGTTTGTAGTAACTGAGTAACTATATTTGGGCTGACTCAGTAATATTTGTGTTAGCTTGTTTAAGAGCCAACTTTGTAATTATTTTGTAATTGTTTTGGATTGATATATAAACAATGTTTTGAATCATATCCAAGGTGTGAAGTAGCAAAAAGTATGAAAAAGAGAAAAAGGCAGAGATAAGCAAATTACAAAGGGATACAACAGTATAAGAAGTAGCAGAGATATATCCATCACACAAGGTGATCAGTACATCAAAGAATCTCAATTAGCAAGTATAGTTGCAAGTAAGAGATCTACTATTTCATCCTAACAAGTGAATCAGCTTAAAATCCTTTAACCGGGTAGACTTAACAGTCTTTGTAAAATCTCTTTACCAAGTGCATACTTCATTGTATGTTTTTAAATCCTCTAACAAGGTGGACCTAGCAATCCTTATTGCTCCTAACAGGGAAAACCATTAGAAGTGATCATTGTAAGCCTTAACTGGCAAACTTTATACTGTAATATTGAAGTTTTGTGGGTATCATCCCCACCCCAGTTTTACTTTCTATTTGGAAGGTTTCTGGGTCACCAAATCTCTATGTTCAAAGTGTTATGAATGTTTTATTCTTTTACTCATGCATGCAATTAGCTTATTGATCTAAATGTTATTTGAAATATGGTTAAGATCTGAATTTGTTAAAAGTGTTGAAGTTACTGATTCACCCCTCCCCTCTTAGTAACTTGGCTAAGTCTTGAATATTTCCAACAGCCACCTCAGCCTATTTGGTAGCCCCTGATTCGTTGGTGGTCTAGTGATTTGGCATGTGTCAGTGGGGCTGAGTGCTTTCAACAGCTAGGAGGCTCTGACATCTGCAGAGGATCGATGACCGATGTATCTTCCCAAGAGTTTGTGTCAGGGCTCGCAATCCTATGATAGCCACTGATCTTGGTTTGTGTTAGAGCTCCCTTCAGTGGGTCCTTATATGCTGACATGCTCAAATTAGGTTGGTCCACGTGGTGATGACTAGATCTATCGTGGGTCCATTTGTCAGATGGGTCCTGGAGGTAAGGATCTAGTGGCTAGCATAAAAGTGTAAGGAATATTCTAGGGCTATGAGATCATACACCTATCATTAGATTGATATCTCAAGTAGTGGGTCCGATGTCAGAAGGTTGCTACGTGTATCTGAGATTGCACAGTTTGATTAGTTGTTTGATGTGCACCGTGGCCGATGTTAGTGGGCCTATGGGGTCATGGGTTTTTAAAGAAGGTGAAGCATGGTTAGATCTCATGGCTGTCATTATACCAGGGATCCAAAGTGCTTGATCGTTATCACAGCGGTATAGCGATAGCCATCTGATGGTGATCTCAGGGACGTGGGTCCAATGACTTTTTAGGGATGCTGATCTGCTCACTTCTTATTGGTCGCTAACTACCATGGTGGTGGTTGACTTGTCAAAAAGGGTTTTAAAGATGTTTTCAAGGGTGCATCATGGCTGTTCATCTATCAGGAAGGGTTTTTTCATCGACGGTGATGTTTTAAATCTACCGCTAGCTGTTATTTTTAAAATTCAAATGTCTCTATGAGATTTTTTCATTCTTTTAGCCATGCATGATGTCGGTTAGCTCAGGAATTGATTTCTCAGGATAGTTGTGGTTGAAAGGATGATGGAGGTGACCGATGGCTAGCATTGCAGGGTACTATGCCACATTTTCATGCTAGGAAGTGCTAGAAGGAGTTGGTGCCACCTTTTCAAATAGTACCTCTTCTAGGGAAATAGATTAGATTTGAAGCCTTCATGGCTTAGTGGAGTTGCAAGTGGGTAGATGGGTTGAAGTTGTTGTCAATCCAAGATCAAAATGCAAAGAGAAAGATCTGATCTATTGGCCAGTGTTCTCAGAGATTTTCATGATGGGTTATCAGTACCTTTAGGGTTTGATATTATTGTGGATATGTAACCCTAGTTAGGTTAATTTTGACTCCTCCCTACATGTAGTTTCTTATGTATATATTTTTTTGGAGCCTTTAGTGCTCAAGAGTTGGACAATTTGTAGAAGAAATTCATACTTTCTTAAGGGCCATCTGTGTTATCATTTCTACCCTTTGGCTTAGATAGTTGTATTTCTCCCATTGATGATTCAAATATTACAGAGGTATTTTGTGACAATCCTTCATGTCCCTATGCTTCCTTTTTTAGATTATCTCTTATTGGATTAAAGTACATGCATATTTTTAGTGATCATTTTAGGGTTCTTGATCCCTCTTGCTTTCTACAATTTTGTGTGTTACTATGTTTGATCTAATTTAGATGTTCTTGTGGGTATACTTCAGCCCCCTTAATAGTCTTGTCTCAATCCTACACCAAGTTTTACAAGTGAATGTCTATTTACAGGTCATAAGTTGTGTCTTATTCATAGGCCCTCTTATGAAATACTTATGCAAGCCTATTCAGTAAGTTGTGACCTACTAGACTTGAAATTTTCATTGATTTCACTCCTATATACTGAGATCCAAACCTTGTTTTCGGTGCATCACCTAGTAGGTAGTTTGCTTTTCAGGTCATTTCCCTTACAAGCATTCATTCTATCCTTTTCCCTCAAAAGTTTTACTTCCATATCTAAAAGAAAACTAGGGTGATTATCCAAGAGGAACTAGCCTAGAACCTAGAGGTTTCATCTCAGTTAGCAAAGGTCCTACAACCTAGAGATGATTCCCATGTTATATTGAGTTATCAAGACCAAGAGAGCTTGAGACACAGGTGCAAACTTAGTGTATAACATTAACTCATAGAAGCAGTATAAATGAAGTCAATATGAAAGTGTGTCAACTGAATATAAAGATCATTAAAATCTTTGATATCAATATATGTGATCAGACTAATCAATATAAAACTCATCATAATGAAACTGATGCCAAAACATAATAAAATAAATTAATGTGAATACCAATGCCAATATAATTGATTATGATGCCAATATATAACTAATGATACAATAAAAACACAGTCAACATGGTTAGTGTGTCTGGCAACAAATAAAAAAAAAAGAGGTGAAAAAAAAAACTCCTCCTTTTCCCTTGCTTGACAAATACACTAACTCTCCGCCTATTTGCAACAAGGAAGAAAGAAGAAATTATATCCACTAAATAATGAAAACCTAAACATAGCATTGAACCATTAAAGAAAAGCATATACTAGTTGTATGATGGATATTGTTGACATCTAGAACTAAGCATGTTAGTAACCACAAAAAATTAAGAGGTGATAACTCAAATATCCCAATTCTACCAATTATAAGAAAATCTTAAAAAACTAAGATATCCCAATACCTATATTATAACTAAATATTGAAACATACTTAGCAAAAGTATATTGTATGATATTGCTCAATGCACAAAGAAATGTAAAGACAAGAATGGAGCAGCACAAAAATTTTAAAGAATCAAAATGAGATCTTGTAGAAATTGAATAGATATGCAACTATAAGATAAACCTCAAGGAATAACAAGAAAGAATGAATATCTTCTGGTGTTTGCGTAAACGCATATAAACTTTTATCTATACTATAATTGATCCAATGTGACAATACTATCTCGCAATAATACTATTGAACCAAAAGATTGCTTGATTTTGGAACAAGAACAATTTGATGCAATCTAGTAACTGAAACAAAATATAAAAGACTTATTGACCAAAAGTCATTTTACTTAAACTGCTTATGAGAGGGTCAAAAACATTGAGATCTACCCCTCACAAAGAGATTGAAAAATATGATTAAGTTTGTTGTGATTGAACCAAATAATGACAAATTGTTTACTTCCAAGTATCAAATTTAATCCAAGTATCAAATTTAAACCAAATAGACAAAAAATAGTGATATGATATACTTTCATTGTGTTTTTGCATAGAATTTGTCAATTATTGGTACTCCTAAGAGATAATTTTGTTGTTATTAGTTATATGTCATTATATTTGTCAAAGTCATTTGATAATAAAGAAAATATGAGTCAGTAAGGTCAAGAAAGCATTTGGTAAAAAGGAATAAGAAAACACAAAATTTTAGTAAAGAGAAAGAAAGTATAGGCACTGAGCAAGGAAGAACCAAGCACCGAGAACCAAGTTCTACCGAGCACTCAACCGAGAAGAGAACTTAGTTACCAAGTTAAAGAAAATGTATTCCCAAGTAGAGAAAGCTAACACTAAATGAATTCTAAGTACATTGTACCTAAGCACCGATTAGAAAACCATTTACCAATCTCAAGGAGATTGAATAAAAAAATATTGGAGATTGAAATCTAATGATTACACATAATTAAAAGGTGAGTTTAACCAATGAGAATTAAGGATAAAATATGCATTGGAAGTGTACCCAAATGCTAGCACCACTTGTAATCAAGATTCTAGAACATCTAGTACTACTTAAATTTTGTATATAAGAATATTAGAGTATGAAGATCATAAGGGTGGCATATGCATGCGAAGTGAATTTGGAGAATGTAGATCAAAGTAGAAGATGAATGAATAGTGAAGCTACCGAGTATCAGTATATTGAGGAACAGATCCAGAATTGAGCTGTTGAACTTACTGAATTATTAGTGTAATGGATATGGGTAAGCACACCAAGATGGTGAACAAAAAGGGGGTATAAATGCCCAAATGTTTTTTTTTTGAAATGAAGGAAACCTGAACTTCACAGAGAGATTTGAGAGTCATGCACTCAAAACTAGGAGTTGTATAAAGAATAAGAATTATAGAACTCTAAATCTAGTTTCTAAACTACTAAAGTTTTAAAAAAATGGATAATATTAAGAGGGTCAAACCTATCATGGATGAAGATATATTCCTAATTTTTTCAAAGAAACATAACATAGTTGTTTCTGCACACTTCATAAACTATACATTTAGATTTAGTATTTTACAAAACCCTTTGGTAGGATGATAGGTAAGAGTGAGATCTAGAAGTTGTGTATTTTTTCATAATTTTTTTTTGAGTATTTTTTTATGATTTTTTGAAGTTACCACATCTGGAAAATCTGGTACTTGTTCATGCATTGGGCATAACTTGCATCAAAATAATCCAAATTGCAAACTTTTTTAAAAAGTGTATAGAATGTAGTGTAGAACATTAATATGTAATTTATTTTCAATTTCGTCAAGTAGATCAAAAGTCATTAAAAAAATGGTAGACATGTGTCTATGAGGACTATAGAGACACTAGTAAAGAACATTAAAGTTTAAGTTATGCTAATGTTGTTCAAAAATAGAAAAAATTATATGGTGAGAAAGTTTAGAAGACGTGTGAGATGATGCTAGTAATTTTAGAGATACCCACTTGATCATTTGTAAAGATGATGACAACAAAGTCAAGAAATCATGTTGAAAGAAGAAAAAACATGTAAATACACAAAATTGGAGGGAAAATGGGCTTTCAAGCCTTAGGGTAATATTTCAAACCTTTTAACAAGCCATAACTCGTATGGGTTATGGTGTACAAAATATCCTGCTTAGGTTTTGAAAAGAAAAAATCACAATTTCAAGTTCTACATAACCCATATGGGTTATGAAGACATAAAATAATATTTTTAGTTTCATATAACCCATGTGGGTTATGAAAACATTAAAAAAATTGCTTCTAAATGTATAATACAATACACATTTATATAGATTTATATATATGACATGTTGTCATGTAGATATATATGCATATCTATAGTTATATGTAGATATATTTATGTTAGCATTAAGTGAAGCAAACCGGTAAGCCTGCTACTAGTACTAGTGTTCTCATTGATTGACAAAGAGAGTATAGAGACTAGTCATCTCTATCAAGTCTCCAGATCCAAGGAAATCTATATGAAGGAAAGATGGTTTGGATGTTACATGAATACCACCGGTCATCACGCAAACCAGTCTCATCATCAGTTACCATGTAATGCACACAGTTAAGAAAAAGAGAACACCAACATCAACCAAGGTCTAGGGTACAACCAATATAGAAAAATACTGATAAAGCAATAAGCTTACTAGTGTCAATACAACTAAAAATGGAGCAACTGGTAAGCAATCGAGGATGTGCGACCGGTAAACCAAGAAAGGGACAGGAACATGAACTCTTATTGATTCACATCACAAAGAACTGAACTCAACCATAACTGGTATATTAATGACTCCAGTCATGAACCGAGGAAGTCATAGTCAACTATCTGTTACAACCAACTCTTTTAAATAGGATTTATTGCTTTAAATTTGGGTGACTTTGAGTTATCTTGATGATCAATTTGAGGCACAGTTGAAGGATTTAAAGCTAGAATCAATGGATTTTTTTGAGGCACGACTGAAGGATCTAAAGTTGGAGTCAGTGACTTTAAATCAAAGTGTTATCTCCTATGAAGGAAATTTGTCTGACATGTAACTACTATTTTCTTCAGTAGACAAATAAAGCAAGGGGATGCATTAGATGTTTCCTTAGATAACTAGCACTTCACTAAGTGATGAATTTTATAAGGGTCTAAAATTAGGTCATGCATAATGAGCACAATTAGGGTTTGAACCCTATATATTCTTCTACCTATGGCAAATAGAAGTTGCCTTCACTCTGCCAGAGAAAAGAGTGAACCTAAAAAGCTTAAAAGAATCTAGGGTAAACCAGAAAGAGAAGTAGAGAAAGAAATGTGTGCAAAGAAGCACAACAGTAGTGGAGAACTCACTTGTTGTGACCGGTGACAATTCTTAGCTGAGCACAAAGATAGATCTTATCAGGCTATGCAAAGCCAATTGTAAAAGGTCAATATCTATTATTTTTTAGCAACTGCAATAGTTCAATCCTATTATTTTGGGTGGACTCTAATAGGTCCCTTGTTTCAAATCCCTTAACCAGGTGGCATCTTTTAAGGTGCTCAAAGTCCTCTAACAAGGGAGGCACTAGCCAACCTTATTGTAATAAATCCCTTGACCGGGTTGCATCTAACAAGTGCATTTTTATCCTTTAACTAGGAAGGCTCTTAATTGGGTGTACTCTAGAAGAGTATAAAATTTATGCGATCTCCTCACACTATGGTTTTCACCCTAGCTGCATTTGCATGTGATAAATCTGGTGTTACTGTGTGATTGTTTGCTTACTATTATTATTTTCTTAAATCTTCTTGCTTGTCTGCTATAAGTTTACTTCACCGGATTAAAAAGAAAAAGTTAAAGAGGTGTTGATTCACCCCTCCCCCCTTAGCACTGGTTGGGACTATTGATTGGTATCAGAGCCCCAAGTCTATCTTCTTTTCTATTTGACCTCACAAAGAAAAATTCAAGATGATGAGAAAGGAAGGACCAAAGTTTTCAAAAGAAAACTTTACTCTCTGGTGCACAAGGATGAAGCTGTACATGAAGACCAACAATGATCAATACTAGAACCATGTCATGAATGACTACACTAAACCCACTAGCATGCTAACACCTAATTAATAAAAGATCAAAGCCAAGCAAATAGCTGCTCAGGACATGATAACGAGGACACTACCTAATCATGCATATGCTGAGATAGAACATCTTGATTTTGCCTTCAAGATGTGGGGCAAGTTGAAAATGGTCTATGGAGGGGATCCAAATGTTCAAAGAGCCAAGGTAGTAAGCCTCAGAGGAAAGTATGATGACATGAGGATGAACTAAGGAGAAGATATCAAGCAATATAGCAACCAGATCAAAGAGGTGATCAACTACATCATAAGTGCTAGAGGAAAGCTCAGTGAGGAGGAGGTGGTTAGAAAAATACTGAGAACTCTCAAACCTTAGTATGCCATCAAGATCTCTACCATTCAAGAGCTCATATCAGTAACCAAAGATCAAGTCACCCTAGACTCCCTAATTGGTAAGCTGGTTGCCTTTGAATTAACTAATTTTGATAATAGCTTATCTATTCAGGAAGCAATGCTTAAGTATTTTGTCAATGTCTCTTCCACCAAAAAGGGAAGAGAAACCAATAATTTCTCTACCAAAAATATTGGCAACCTTGTTGAGAATCTTCTCTTAGAGGAGATGGAGAAAGATGAGTTTGAAGCACTCATCACTAGGAGATTCCCCAGAGGAAAAGGGAAGTACAAAGGGAAACTCCCCTTGAAATGCTTCTCTTGCAACAAGATAGGACATATTGTTGCAAGGTATCCTGATAATGAATCTAAAGATAAAAGGGACTGGTTCAAGAGAAAAGCAAAGAAGGAATGCTATCTTGTAGAGGAAGGAGTTATCGACAATGTGTCTGAAGACTCAAAGGATCCAGAAATTACATTTGTTACAATAATGGAGGAGAATCCTGCTATAAATGAATTTGCACTCATATCTAGGTCTCATCAGTGTGATGACTAGATCATTGATAGAGGATGTACTCACCACATGACTGGTGACAAGGACAAGTTCATCAACTTGGAGCTCAATGACAATAGACCTATTACCTTTGGAAACAATGCCCCCTGTGCCATCAAAAGTAAAGATTCTATTGCTCTCTACAATAATGCTATCTACGAAGATGTGTACTAGGTTGAATGACTCAAGTACAACTTGATGAGCGTTGCACAACTGAATAACAAAGGATTCTTTCTGGAATTTGAGCAAGGTTCCTGTATAGTAAAGAATCAATCTAGAACTCATGTTGCAACTAGTAGACAGAGAAAAGGTAACCTCTTCTACCTACACTCAATGAAAGGAGCTTGTCTCATAGCCTCGGTCAAAGGAAAATGAAGCAAAATCTATCTTATGACCAAAGAAGACAACTATTGGTTATGGCACAAGAGGCTCTACCATGTAAACTTTGACAATATTGTCAAATTGAGCAAAAAGAAAATGGTAAGATGACTTCCTGAGATTGCCAACCCCATCAAGGGTATTTGCAAAGATTGTCAATTAGGAAAGTTGACTAGAACATCTTTCAATAGTAAGTCCTTCTCTGTTGAGAATGTTCTAGATTTGGTACACACTGATATATGTGGACCAATGAGAACAAAGAGCTACCATGGAGAATGATACTTTATTATCTTTGTAGAGGACTTCTCCAGAATGATGTGGACACTCTTTCTGAAGGATAAATCAGAAGCTTTCCACATGTGTTATAAATCTACAAAGATAGAGTGGAAAAAGAAACTAGTAAAAGTTTGAAGTGTCTGAGATCAAATAGAGGAGTTGAATATACCTCTCAAGAGTTCACTCACTACTGTGAGGAGCACAAAATAAAAATACAACTATCTACACCAAGAACTCCTCAGCAAAATGGAGTAGCAAAAAGAAGAAACATGACATTGATTGATTGTGCCAAGAACTTGCTAATTCAAAAGGATCTACCTCATCACTTTTGGAGAGAAGCTATTAGTACTGCTATCTACACACTCAACCAGATTCAAGTCAAAAAGGGAACTGGTAAGACTCCTTATGAACTATGGTTTAAGAATACTCCCAGTGTAGGCTACTTCAAGATCTTTGGTAGTAAATGTTACATTAAAAGAGATATGTACTCTGGGAAGCTTGATCCTAAGAGTGATGAAGGAACATTTTTGGGTTACTCTACCAAAAGCGAGGCCTATCAGTGTTTGAAAAAAAGAACATGCAAGATAATTGAAAGCATCAATGTAAAAGTTGATGAATCTTTAGAACCAGACAAGAAGACTAGTGATGATGATCATGATAGTGTTGAAGGCCTAAATGAAGGAAATGCCTTTGAGTTTAACAAAGGAATGACTGAAGATGAAGGAGAAATACACATGGATAGACATCTAGATCATGAGATTGTACATGAACCCAATAGGCTAACGCAAGATGGTGAACAAGTTGATTCCCTGAAACATGATGAAGATAATTCTCAACTTGAAGAACCAAAATGTAAATAGAGACTGGTTATTCCAAGGTATGTCACATATCATTCTACTGACAATATAATTGGTGAAAAATGTGCAAATATCTTAACTAGGAAAAAGGCTAGAGAGAATATCTACTTACTTTCCTATGTAGAGCCCAAATCCACCAGGGAATCTCTAGAAGATGACAATTGGGTCAAGGCCATGGAGGAAGAAATTGAGTAGATTGAAAATAACAATACATGGGAACTTGTGCCAAAACCTAAGGACAAAAATGTCATAGGAACCAAGTTGGTCTACAGGAACAAGTTGACTGAGGATGGAAAATTCATAAGAAATAAGGCAAGATTGGTCTGCAATGGGTACGCCCAGGAAGCTAGACTGGACTATGGAGAAACCTTTTCACTAGTAGAAAGACTAGGAGTGAGAATTCTACTTGCCCATGATACTCATGAAGGATTCAGAGTATACCAGATGGATGTTAAGTCTTCATTCCTAAATGGAATACTAGAGGAAGAAGTCTACATTGAACAACTGAAAGGCTTCACATCTGTACATAAGGATGGAATGGTCTGTAAATTGAAGAAAGATCTTAATGGGCATCAACAATCTCCAAGGGCTTGGTATGAGAGGTTTCATTTATACCTTCTGACCATAGGATTCACAAGAACCGGGGACAACAATAATATATATCTTAAGATTGGAAAATATGGAAATCTAATTGTTGAGATCTTCATGGATGATATCATCTTTGGAGGAGATGACAAGATGAGCAAAGCCTTCACTTAAGAAATGAAGAAATAATTTGAGATTTCTATGATAGGTGCAATAAAATTCTACATTGGACTAGAGGTCCATTAACTGAAAGAAGGAATTTGTATTTCTCAGTCTAAATATATCAAAGAAATTCTTAAGACCTTTGGACTTGATGATTCTAAATCGGTTGGGACCCCAATGATAACTAACCTCAAATTATCAAAGGATGATGATGCTAAAGAAGTGAATGAAACAATGTATCGATCGATGATAGGTAAACTGCAGTATGTTGTTCATAGTAGACTAGACATTGCACATGCAGTTGGCATAGTGGAAAGATTCTCTACAAATCCCAAAGAGACACATCTAAAGAAATAAAGAGAATATTCAGATATCTAAGGGGAAGTAAGGATTATGGATTATGGTTTCCTCAGAAGGGATGATTCAAAGTAAAAGTATACACCGATGCATATTGGGCTGGAAACATTGATGACAAAAATAGAACAAGTGATGGTGCATTCTTTCTCGGTGGAAGAATTGCTTCTTGGAATAGTAAGAAACATATCTGTATATCCCAATCTACTGTAGAGGCCAAATATGTTGTTGTAGCAATCAATTGCACACAAGTGATCTGGATAAAACAACTGCTAGAAGGAATTAAAGAACAAATACCTAAACCAATAGCTATCTATGGTGATAGCACCAGTGCAATTAACATATCCAAGAACCCTTTCATGCACTCCAAGACAAAGCACATTGCTATCAAGTATCATTACTTGAGAGAGCTGGTACAAGATAAGGAGGTAAGACTAGAGTATGTTCCCACTAAGGAACAAATTGCTGATATCTTCACTAAGTCATTACCAAAGAGTACCTTCGAGTATCTTAGAGGTAAATTGGGGGTAATACCCCTTCATGATCTTCATTAAACCTAAAAAGGTGGTCATCAGTTCATTATGATTCAATAGAGGGTTACATCTCATCTTTTCTGAACTGATGAAGAAGGAATGTTGCTCATAGGGTGAGTAGATTAGACAAAGGTAGTCTCTCTGACTAAGCCTTTGCCATCATTGTCAAAAAGGGGGAGAATTTGACAATACTCAAAGGATTACCAGAATATAAGAATAGTAAGGGTATTTCCCATCATATTTTTTCCATCGATGCCAAAGGGGGAGATTGTTATCATTAAGTGAAGAAAACTGGTAAGCCTGCTGCCAATACTAATGTTTTCATTGATTGGAAAAGAGAGTATAGAGACAAGTCATCTCTATCAAGTCTCCAGATCCAAGGAAATATGTATGAAGGGAAGATGGTTTGCCTATTACATGAATACCACTGGTCATCACACAAAATAGTCTCATCATCAGTTACTATGTAATGTACACAATAAAGGAAAAGAGAACACCAACATCAACCAAGGTCCAGGGTACAACCGGTACAGAAAAATATAGATAAAGTAATAAGCTTACTAGTGTTAACAATACAACTAAAAAATGGAGCAACTGGTAACCAATTATGGACATGCTATCGGTAAACCAAGGAAGGGACAAGAACATGAACTCTTACCCATTCACAGCATGAAGAACTGAACTCAACCATAATTGGTATATTAATGACTTTGGTCATGAACCGAGGAAGTCATAGTCAACTATCTATTCCAACCAACTCTTTTAAATGTGATTTATTACAGTAAATTTGATTGAATTTGATTTATCTTGATGATTGGTTTGAGGCGCAGTTGAAGGATTTAAATGCTGGAATCAATGGTTTTTTTTTAGGTGCGATTGAAGGATCTAAAGCCAGAGTCAGTGGCTTTGAAGCAAAGTGTTATCTCCTATGAAGGAAAGTTGTTTGACACACAACTACTATTTTCTTCAGTGGACAGATAAAGCAAGGGCATGCATCAGATTTTTTTTTAGATAAATGGAACTTCACTAAGTGATGAATCTGATAAGGATATGAAATTAGGTCATGCATAATGAGCACAATTAGGGTTTGATACCTATATATTCCTTTGCCTATGGTGAGTAGAAGTTGCCTTCATTTTTCCAGAGAAAAGAGTGAACCTAAAAATCTTAAAAGAAGCTAGGGTAAATCAAAAAGAGAAGTAGAGAAAGAAGTGTGTGAAGAGAAGCACAATAGTAGTGCAGAACTCACCTATTACGATCGGTGAGGATTCTTAGCTAAGCACAAACATAGATCTTATCAGGCTATGAAAAGCCAATTGTAAAAGGTCAATCTCTATTGTTTTATAGCAACTACAATAGTTAAATCCCAATATTTTGGGTGGACTCTAACAGGTCCCTTGTATCAAATCGCTTAACTGGGTGGCATTTTGTAAGGTGCTCAAAGTCTTCTAACAAGGTAGGCACGAACTGACCTTATTGTAATAAATCCCTTGACCGGGTTGCATCTAACAAGTGTATTTTTATCCTTTAACCAGGAAGGCTCTTAACAAGGCGTACTCCGGAAGAGTACAAAATTTGTGAGGTCTCCTCACATTGTGGTTTTCACACTAAATGGGTTTCGATGTGATAAATCTGGTGTCACTATGTGATTGTTTGCTTACTGTTATTATTTTCTTAAAACTTCTTGCTTGTTTGATGTAAGTTTACTTCACTAGATTATAAAAAAAAAAGTTAAAGAGGTGTTGATTCACCCCTCCCCTCTCAACACCAATTGGGACTGTCAATTTATATGTATATATATTTGTATACATGCAACTCTCTCTCTCTCTCTCTCTCTCTCTCTCTCTCTCTAGTTTTACATAATCTGTACAAGTTATGAGAAATTGTGAACATTGTCATACGTTTACATAACTCCTACGAGTTATGAGAAATTTGAATATTGTTTTTACGTTGCAAAACCTATATAGTTTATGAGCAATTCTTTATATGTTAGTCCCAACAGCCTAAAAACTAGCAGTGCAAGTTGTTTGAAGGCCCCACTATTGTTGCACATGATTTTCTAGGATAGTAATATCTAGGTTTTATTATTTTTATTGTCAAATTTTTTTTGAAATGATTGATTTGTCTTGTATTTTGGATTCTTTTTCAAGTTATTTTATCATGGTTACTTTAGATTATAATAAAATGAAGCTCATTTGTTGTTGTTATTCTATTTGATTATGGATTGTCCTCATGATGTTACGTGTAGGACAATCACTACCAACAATGGGAAAGAACAAGAGAGGAACAATTAAAGAATGAGAGGCATCAAAGAAAAGACAAAGGGAGGGTATGAGAAGATTACATGAAGGTACACTATCTAATGCACCTAATGAGAATCACGAGTAATAAACAATTGTTCAAATTGATATGATGAATGCACCAAATCAAAATGATCAACATACACCAATTCAAGTACATGAGATGAATCCACCTAATGAATGTGATGAACATAGACCATTTGAAAATGATTTAATGAATGCACATGTTAATGAAATTGAAGGAGACTAACCATTTGAATTTGATGTGATTAATGTACATAATGCACCAATCTTAACACCTCCTAGAACAATTCATAGAAAACCAAAGTTTCTAATAGACATTGATGAAAATATTGTGAGGCCAATGCATGATAAAATTTCTGAAAGAACCTATAGAAGAATGGTTATAAGAATTTGGAATAACTATTATGAAAACTTAAATCAAAGTGGAAGATGCCAATTACTTGTTGAAATGATTAAATATATGAAATTTAGAGAGACAATGAAAATTTTGGGGTTAAGAACATCTAAAAATAATGGCGACAAAACTATGGTGAGAAATATTTTTGATGCATACCAATCCATTGGTTTGAAATCACACTCTAAGAATGCTAATGTTACTCATCATGTCCTCACAATAACCATAATGGGAAAGGAAACTAAAAAAATCTCATTTAATAAGAAAAACAAGTCATTAAGGATAAGTAGAGCCACATTACACCATGCTTTAGATAGATGAGAAAAAATTGAGGATCCTAATAATAATTCTCTTTGGAAATTCTTGGGTAGACTCCCACGCAAGGACAAGGTTGTTGTTAATGCACTAAGAACATTAATTGAGAAATATTTAAATGAATATACAAGGGTTTCACCCAACCAAAGAGATGTTTTTAGAAGGCTAATTGGAATTAGATATCATAAGCCATATCCAAAACACTATTTAGATATGACACAAACATAATTTTATGAAAGGTTTCTTCAAATCTTTCCTCAGATTCAAATTAGTCAAAGATTTTTTGAGATGAAAAAACCATTTTATGTTAATATTAATCATGCATGTACTACATGTTGTTTTAGGGTTCATGTTGAATTTTCTATGCATTATGAGATTTATCGCTACATAATTGGTACTTTGCACACTAACAATGTTTTATAGGAATGTGGTCTACAAGAACCTCCTAAGTCACCAAGAGACTTCATTTCGAGTGTATTATATAAAAGAGATGATGGGTGCATTTATTATAAGATGATGTATTTGAAAGGATTTTTTCCTACATGTGACCTAGTTTGCAAAAGTTGCATATATTCTTACATCTCTATAACACACACAAAATTGCGCAAGAACTAGTTTCTGTTGGAAAATACAAATTAGTCACATATGCTGTTAAAGATGGAAAATAATTAAAGATGTGTGAGTTAGTGAAAAGTGGTATATACGTATCTAATTTTATGAAGATGTTTCAAGAAAAAATAGTTTATGAGTACATAGGTCACACACATGGAGCTAGGTGGTTAGATGAGAAATTCAAGTCATGTAAGGACACTTCCCCCCTAAGTACTATTGCCTTTGTTGTTGATTTTGTAGATAATTATACACTAACACCTCAAAATGAAATACAACCTATGTATTGCTACTCTACACAAGTTACCAATTTTTGTACACATAGTATTTGTTAGCACCTTGAAAATTTTTCATGGCTCTAGCCCTTTTCTTCTGGTCTCTGCAGTTGTTTTTAGGTCTCTGGCATAAACCCTTAGTTCAAATTTTTGAAAAACTAGCCATTCTAATGAGAAACCCTAAGTGTGCCTTGGCCTCATTCTAATTTTAAGTTACTTTTTGGGTCACTTAAAATTCCTAAAATGCACATGCTTTATATTATTGGTCCGTCCCTGTTTAATTTTTCCTAAGTCTTTACCCCAATGACCTTTAATATTTCCTATGTTTCGGCCTTAATATTTCCTGGGGCTGACCTTCTGACACCATCTTGATCCAATGCTTGTCATGAAAGCGCAAGGGTTTTGTCAGAGGCTTGTGCTTTTGTGATGGCCGTTGATTCCTTTTGATGACATAACCTTTAATTGTAGGTGGGTCCATTGCCACATAAGCACACATGGTGGTTCCTTATTGGCTAAAGGAAATAATGAAGTGGCACGGTTGTCAAAATAAATGAAGAATTAGTTTTTCCATCTACCAGATCCTATGATGTGGTGGTCCCTGATTCATTGAAGTATCCTATGCAACATAGTGGGGTCCTGCTCTATGATATCGGCTAAGATTCTAGATCGACAATTGACGTATAAGCATATAGAATCTTTTGAGCCCTTTAGATCATGCACCATCCATCTGATCCTCCAAGTGTTCATGTCAGAGATAAAGGTGGGTCCGAAATAACACATAAGCATAGTTGGTGGTTTTTGGTTGGTCCATGAGGTAGTACGTTGGTAGTTGTTAGTGGGACCTAGTTTCTGAGGTTATCAGAGGGTCCTGACATCTATAGAGAATCAATGATGGGTGTAAGTTCCTAAGGAATGTGTCAGACACATGAGATCTTTAGACAACAGTCAATTTTATTTTTCCTCAGGCAACTAACATAGGTGGGTCCTCTGACATTTGGAGCTGATGTGAATGATTTTCATTGGAGTAAAGGATGATGGTGCAGTGGGACCATTTGATAGGTGGTGCAGAGTTGTTCAAATTTTATTGGTCAACATGAGGAATCAGTAAGGTGGGGTCATTGTCAAAAAGGTCAGCGATGAGGACATGATCCATGGTTGGCCTAAGTTCTCATGGGTGGTGTCAGAGCCATTAGAGCTTACGCCCACCGTCTGATTTGAAGGCTTATTGATTGTGGCTCCTATGTCAGAAATGACTGAGCATGAGCAGTGAATGGTTTGCTGACAAGTGGCAAAAAGCAAGCCCACATGAGGGTCCAGGATCTAGTGGTCTTGATAAATGTGTTTAGCGGCCTGACAAGTTTCAATGGGTTTGCTCATTCATAAGAAGAATTAGCGGTGTTCTAAAAGGTTTGGCAATTTAGCGAAGGAAGGTCGCGTAATCACTAAATATTTTAGCGGTAACATAAAGTGTTTTGAGAATTTGTGGAAACCTTCAGTCACTAGATCACTAAGTTATACTGGGGTCTTTTTAATAGATAAGTCATAAGGAATGCAAAAAAGAGAGATCTAACAGTCAGGACTTAAAGTTGATCCAGATTCAAATGTAGATCGTCAATTTGCTGCTGGCGCCATGGAAATGATCATTTGATTTCAAATTCAAATTTTTGAAGGGTTTCCTATGACCAAAAGGACCAAAATTGAATGCAGAAGTGATTGGAGCTGGTAAGAGATTATTTTTTTGCCGTTGCAGTGTGGTCCAAGGTGTGCCTTGATCATTTGCAGAGGTTTTTACTGTGTTGTTTTTGTGCTCATGGCATGCTGTAGGTGGCTAAAGAGGTTGACAATTTGGCATTTTCATTGTTCTCAGTACCTTCTTAGTGAAATTGTCATGATTGGGGATCAATTTGGGATTTTTTTTCTCCTGGTTTCCTGGGTTTCTTCCCCTGCATTTAAATTATTGACTGTTTCTAGTTGATTTGGTTGGTGAAACCCTAACCCTAGTCATCTGTAGCTTGTTGCAACCTGTTTTGGGTTTCCAAGATGACTAGGGGGTATAATTTGTAGCATTTTTTATTTTGTAAGGGTTCCAAAACTTTCTCTTGGTCCCTGGTTGTTTATGGTATTATACTGAAAGGGGAGCTGATTTTGGGCCTTTTTCCTATCTTTGTGTTGTTTTGATTGTTTATTGATCCTGAATATGTTAATGAGAATTCTATTGAGTTCCAATCTTGCATTTGTGTATGTCTTCTTGTTTCAGTTATGAGCTCATATATGTTAGTGTCACAAAGTGTATTAGCATATGGTAAACAAAGAGTATTGTGAAGTCATCTTTGAGTTCCTAACAAAGTTAGGATTAAAGTCTTTTAGGTGAGTTCAGTGAGTTTACAACCAAATAAGAATTTGATGTCCATGTGTTTGAGGGAGAGGGGTAATAGGGAAAGCACTTATCTTGAGCCGAGGAGTGTTTGATTTAAGATCTTCAGTTGATGTATATAATTGGGTGACTCTTTGCCCTAGGTTAAGGCACTGGTCCATCCTTTGGAGGCATTTCATTGTCATCAAGCACACACAAAAAAATTAAATGATAATATCTTTCAGTCAGTTAGTAAAGGATATAGTTGTATATTGTTTTGAGACTCCTTTGGAGAAGTGAGTCAAGGGTACACCTACCTGAGCATTAAGGCTCAAAGTGTAGGAGGATCTCATTGTTGATCCTTGTTAATTGGCCCTCTTCCTTGTAGACTTTGGAGTGGTGATAGAGTCAAAGCATTATTAAAAGTTATCCATCAAAGTATAAATCTACAAGTTGAAGATCAAAGGGAACTACCAACAAAATGGTGACTCTGCTGGGGAGAGTCTAAAGATAAAGGTTTTCAAAGTGCACTCTTGTTTTCTTGTTGTATTCAGTTAAGATTTCCCACTTTGGTGGGTGACGACTCAAAAGGTTAGAACTAGTGTTATAAACTGTAAAGATGGACAAGAGAAGAAATACTAGGTCCTTTGTCAGAAAGAAGCCAGAGGTCACTCTAGAACAATTACCTAGATAGGAGAAGAAGAGTTGGATTAAAATAAATGGCAAGTCTACTAATGCTCCCATAAGAGAATAAAGAAATACTAGAGGTAGAGCACCACATGTTTCCTCAAGTGAGAAAGGTTCACAAGACAAAGTTTCTAGATCAGATGGTGGTCACTCTGAAGATAAATTTTATGATACCCCAGAGGCTTTATTTTAGGACAAGGGTCCATTGCCTACAAGTCAGGATGAACAAACTAGAGAGATGGGTTTGGAGATTGATTTAGATCTTAATGAAGATAATTTCAGAAGGGAGCCCATAAGACCGCGGCAAGTGCATTTTCCATATCAACATCCTACTAATGTGGAAGTGACATCAAGCTCTAAAGACAACATGATAGATCCACATGACCTAAATGCACTTAGGTTGTAGTTGGTAGAGCTGGATGCCATATACAAAAGGTTACAAGAGGAGAGAGAGGTTGAAAAAGTAAATGCTCTAATGGAGAGGCAGTCTCTTTTAAGAAAGATTAATGAAATGAAGGAGAGAAACAAGATGCTTGCTTCTACTCGTAGGGTGTTGCAACATGATGTTTCTGGTGATCTTGAAGCTCTAAGAAGTGAGTAGGAACACTTGTTGCAAGACCATGAGTTTGATGAAGAGGGACCTATTTTAGACAAGTGCAAGGTTATGCTCCTTTGCCTAAGGGTAACGATGGACATGAGATCACTAGGCCTACTATAGTTATTAATGAAAAAGGAAAGTAGAAGATGGTGGGTGTCCAAATGAGAAAACCAATGACAATACCGAGGATCCCACCACCTAAGTCAAATAGGGAGACAAAGATAGAAATAAAAAGAAAGGAGGATGAAGCTCTTGCTCAAGAATTGGAAAGAGATGAAGTTGATGCTACAATTGTAGATAAAAGAAGAAATATCTAGTTCTTGAAGGCTTCATCAGCTAATATTCATGGCCCTTCTGCTACTAAACTAGGTATGCCATCTATGAACACTACTGTTCCACTTAGGAATGCTACTACTAGTAATCTAATTCCTAATGTATCTACCAAATCATTTGTTGATCCTAATAGATAGTCAAATGTGCAAGTGGGTGGGAATGTAGATAAAAATAATAGTTCTAGTGGGAACACTAGTTTAGGATTTCAAAGAAGACCTATGCAACTAGAAGGCTATAGGAAAATTAGTTTTGATGGGATACCAGGCTACCCAAATGCTTTTTCAAATGATATAAGAGATAAGGTACCTAAGTTTGTAGGTAATAATGCTATTAGTTATGAGGAGCATCTTAGGCTATTTTTTGATATGCTTAAAGATTATGAGGTTGAGCATGAGGATGTAGTCATGAAACTATTTGTTCAATCTTTAGTGGAGGATGCTAGAGATTGGTTTAAGAGACTTCCTGATAAATGTATTGATATGTGGGATTCTTTTGAGAGATGTTTCAAAGAGAAATATGGTGATAGGCCTAATGCTAGTTTCATTTTGAATGAAATCAATACCATAAGGAAAACTCAGAATGAGTCTGCAGTTGAATTCAACATGAGATTTTATAAGGGTATGCATAAGTTGTTCCAAGTTATGCGGTTAGATGACAATGTTTGTCTAACCACATACTTAAATGCATTTGATGGAAAGATGGGATACTTGCCGAGGGACAAAGAACCAAGAACTCTTAGAGATGTTTTTAGGATTGATGTCAATATTGAGAACAATATGAAAATATCAAGGAAGTTGGGTGGGAAGAGAGACGACCCTAAGTTGTTTGGGGACAAGAAATACAAAAAAGAAAATGAGAAGAATGTTGGAACTAGGAGGCAAGAAGAAGATAAATTGGATAAGGTGCTTAATGTATTGAAGGATTTGAAGGCACCTAAAAATAGGAACATCGGTGTTCCTACTAATGAAAGGCCTCAGTTCAACAACAATTTCAATAAGCAGAATAGATTGTAGAACTACCCCTACAACACTCAATGGAAGGATGGAAAGCCTGCTGTCCTTGCTACAAGAGGAAATAGTGATAGAGGTGTCCTTGACCCTCTACAAAAAGCTTCAATAAATGTCATGGAGGACATACCTTTGTGTTTTGCATGCCAGTCCCCTTATTCTACAGAGCATTGTGTGGTTGCACATTCTATGGCTGCAAATCAAGATTGTGGCAATGAGGAGATAGATCAAGAAGAAGATCAAGATGATGTTCGATGCAACATGGCTACTTCATATCTAGTATATGAAGATGATTCTAATTTTGATGAAGAAGCATATGTAAATATGAAGAGACACACTCAGGCCCTTTTTCATCAAGAAGTATTTTTTGATGGTGAAGACATTGATGAGAAGACATGTAACATGAACTCTTCTTCTGAGCCAGTAAATTTAAGAAGACCTTCTAGAGAAGAGATGGATAGGATTACTATAGAAATGATTTCCCAAGTGCAAACTAGGGGCATGGTGGCAAGAGATACAAATGGAAAAGATGAAGGAATGTTTATAAAGAGTACCAACTCAAGAGAGTCTAATGAGAACAAATCAAAAGGTGATCACATGGTGAAATTCAAGAATGTAAAAGGTAAGAATTGTGAGCCTAAGGGAGTTGGAGTTGAAAAAATTTCTAATGAGATAGAGAAGCCAGTTAACACAATGGCTAAGATTGAAAAGATGAGGGAGGCCAATACACCTAATGTATTAGATAAGAAAAAGGAGACTAAGGTGGTGTAGATTGAGATTCCTTCCTCTACTCCTATTGATATGTTATCTGTATTGTCCCAAATTATAGTTAAGGTTATATTGTCAGAATTGTTGAGGATCTCTAAACACAAAGATAGAGCTATTGCATGGGTGGATAATGTTCATAATAATGATGTTGCATGCAATGGATCTTAGGATAAACCTTTGAAAGGTGTTGCTACTCAGGGAATTGTATCTCAAATTCCTCCTATATATTTGGATAGTTCTGTCAATGCTAGCCTTGAAAACATTGATCCATTCCTTTTAAGTGTCCTTGTGAATGGAATGAAACTAAGAAATTGTATTATTGATAGTGGTGCCTCTAATACTATTATGCCTTTTAAGATTATGGAAAAACTAGGCCTTAAAGTTGATATAGTTCGAGGTAGATGTTGTGCAATGGATTAGAGGGAGGTACCAGTCATTGGGACTATCAATCCAATGCTATATAGGTAGGCAACATATCTAGAGAAAGAGTTAACAATGAGTGTTTTGGTGGTGAACATCCCTCCTCATTATGGGATGCTGCTATCTAGAAGGTGGAGTGCTGCCATGGGTGGAAGTTTATAGTGTGATCTATCCTATGCCACTTTCAAGATTGATGATCAGCTTGTCAAGATTGAGCGAGAACCAAGAGGATGCCACATGATTGAGAGAAATATTGATAATGAAACTACATGTTTTGTGGATACTGATATTAATGCTTTTAGGGAAGAGATCCCTATACTTGAGAAGGAACCTATTTTGTCACCTATCTTTGTTGAGGTAAGTATTATTTCTATGAAAGGTGATTTGTGGGTAATGTACTTTGATGGTGTAAATTGCAAGGATGGAGCAGGAGTAGGTATTTTACTTATTTCTCCTAATGGAAACACCTACAAATTTTATTTCACATTGAATTTCTTTTGTACCAACAATATAGCAAAATATGAGGCATTGTTGTTAGGACTGAGGTTGGCACAAAAACATGGTATTAAGTGCTTAAGTGTTGTTGGTGATTCTGAGTTGGTGGTGTCCCAAGTCAAGTCAGTATATGCTTTCAAGAACAAAAGGTTAAAATTGCTTGGGATTTGATTGAACATTTTGATGCCTTCAATATTGAATGGAAGGATAGGAGTAATAATAAGATGGCTGATTTGTTAGCCAATATTGCAATCAATCCCACTGATTTTACTTTTGCTAGTCTCTCTAAAGTTGAAATTCAGGCTAGGCCTAGTATACCAGACAATATTGAGAATTGGCAAGTTTTTGATGATGATAATGATATCTTGAAGTTTATGAGTTGTGAAGATCAGTATCATGGTCGGGAATTTGATTGTTCAGCTTTGGTTGAGTCAATAAAAGGAAAAGAGATTGTCCTTGGAAATGAAGTTATTCAACTTAGAACTAAAAAGGTGCCCAAGGGGCTTGTTATTTTGGAGACTATCTTTGATAACCAGGATAGAGTTCAAAAGAATATCAAAAGAGAAGATCATGCTGATCTAGAGGAGATAAATCTTGGAACACATGAGGCACCTAAGAAGGTATACATTTTTAGGGACATGTCTCACAATGTGAGAAAGTCTTTGATTGAGTTATTGAAAAAATTTAGGCATGTTTTTGCATGGTCATATGATGACCTAAAGGTTTATAGAGAAGACTTGTTTCAGCATATCATTCCTTTGAAAGAAGATGCTAAACCTTTTCGACAAAAAAAAGGCCTATAAATCCTACTTTGGCACCCAAGATGCAAGAAGAATTAATGAAGCTGAGAGATGCTAGAATTATCAAGCCTATAAGGAACTCTTCTTAGGTGTCAAACCTTGTTCCTGTGAGAAAGAAAAATGGTGACATCAGGCTTTGTGTGGACTTCAAGAATTTGAACATCAACTCATTAAATGATAACTATTATTTGCCCAATATGGAAGCCATGTTGCAGAGAGTAACTGGATCAGAATTGATGTCTATGATGGATGGTTTCTCTAGTTACAATCGGGTAATTGTAAAAGAATCAAAACAATTTAAGACAACTTTTACAACACTTTGGGGGACATATGTTTATGTGAGAATGCCTTTTGGTCTCACAAATGTTGGTGCAACTTTTCAGAGGGCAATGGATGTTGCCTTTTCATATTTTATTGATGATTTCCTTATTGTTTATCAAGATGATTTAACTACCTATTCCAAGAAGGAAGAAGACCATTGTACTCATTTAGAGAAAATATTTATAAGGGCTTCGGAATATGGTATTTCATTAAATCCAAGGAAATGTGCTTTTGGTGTCACTGAGGGCAAGTTGCTTCACCACTTAGTTGAGAATCAAGGAGTTAGGATTGACCTTGAGAGGGTAGCAGCTGTTGATAAAATTTAGAGACCAAAAAATGTTAAATGGATTCAGTCCTTCTTTGGTTAGGTCAATTTCTTAAGGAGGTTTGTGATAAACTTTGCAGAGGTCACTAGACCTATTTCTAAGATGTTGAAGAAGGGATCTACAATCAATTGGGAGGGTGAGCCTAATGAGGCTTTTAAGAATATCAAGTAGGCTATCAAAGATGCACCAGTGCTTAAGGCTCCTGATTATAATGTCCCAATGCGTATCTTTTCCTTTGCATCTTTTCATACTATTGTTGTAGTGTTGTTGCAGAAAAATAATGAAGGTTATGAGAAGCCTATTGCATTTTTCAATAAATCTTTGTAGGTTGCTAAATTGAAGTATGACATAAATGAGAAACAAGCTTATGCACTTGTGAAGGTAGTCAAGGCTTTCAGGTGTTACTTGATGGGGGTAGTTGTGATTGCTTTTGTGCCCACTGCAGCTGTGAAGGATATTTTCTCACAGTAGGAGGTGTCTAGGAGAAGATGCAGATGGATCAATAGGATCCAAGAATTCAACATTGATATCCAAATTACCAAGTTGGCTAGAGGAAAAGGATTGGAAAAAATAATGGCTCAATTGAATCTTGATGCAAATCAGATAAAGCATTCTTAAATTGATTATACATGTGATATGGATGATTGTGTTTGGTATCAAGATATTATCTATTATCTAAGAAATATGAGATGTCTAGTAGGAATGAATGATAATCAGAGTAGGACATTAAAATTATAGGCCATCAAGTATGTAATTATGAAATGTAAATTGTATAGAAAGAATTTAGATTGCATACTTTTGAAGTGTGTTGATGAGGATCAGGCTAACAAGTTGTTAAAGGAAATGCATGAGGGAGTTTGTGGTGGACATTACATGGGTAAAACTACTACTCATAAAATCTTGAGAGAAGGATTCTGGTGGCCCACAATCTTTAGGGATGCAAAACAGTTTGTAAGGAGGTGTGATGTTTGTCAAAGGTTCTTTGGTAAGCTTAAATTTTTAGGTAACATGCCATTAAAACTAGTTGAGGTGTAAGCTCCTTTCCAACAATGGGGAATTGATTTTATAGGGGAGATACCAAAAAAGTCAAGTGGAGAACACTCATGGATCTTAGTTGCCATTGATTACTTTACAAAGTGGGTATAAGCTATACCTACAAGAAATGCAACCAGCAAGGTGGTAACTGATTTCTTGTTGAACAAGATTGTTACAAGGTTTGGGTACCCTGAGAGAATAGTAAGTGATAATGCAATGTGCTTTAGGTTTTCTAAATATAAGGAATTTTGCAAAGGTTTAGGAATTCAGACTTCTTATTCTTCACTTTATCATCCAAAAGGAAATGGACAGACAAAATCTACTAATAAGAGTTTGATTAAAATCCTAAAGAGGATTCTTGAAAAGAATAAGAAGGCATGGAATTCAAAACTGCCATAAGCTCTATGGGCTGATAGGGTAACTATGAAGAGGGCAATTGGTTGTGCACCATTTAACCTAGTATATGGAATGCATGTAAGAATGCCTCAAAATAACTTATTCAAAATGTACAAATTTGTGCAAATATATGATGATGATATAGATGATGAGATGCAGTTGAGGATTGAGGACCTCATCAAGCTAGATGAAATCAGGAGAGAGTCAGCTACAAGAAATGCTAAATTGTAGTTATAGGTTAAGAATTTGTATGATAAGAAGATTGTTGAAAGAAGGTTTGAGCTTGGTGACTTGGTGCTAATTTGGAATGCCAGACTAGAGGATAAAGGAAAACATGGTAAATTTGATCCCATCTGGTTAGGGCCATATCAAATTCATGAAATATGGGGCCAGGATTCATACATTGTCAAGGAATTGAATGGTAATGTTCAGGAATTGCTAGTTCATTGACAATTCTTGAAGAAATACTTCTTTTGAAGTATTCTATTTTCCAAGAATAGTAGTTAGGTCTGTACATTCTGTAAATTTTTTAAAGTTGCTTGCCCGTATCGTATTTTGTCCTAGTCTATAGGGTTTTGGTCCTATTGCTCTCTATTGTCAATTTTTTCCAATGGGATGGTATGCTTTAACCAGTGATTCTAAGTCCTTGTTATGCCTACAGGAGACATACATCCCCAGACAGAGCCACTTTTAGCACCTTGAAAAAATTTCATGGCTCTGGCCCTTTTCTTCTAGTCTCTGTAGTTGATTTTACGTCTCTGGCATAAACCCTTAGTTCAAATTTTTAAAAACCTAGCCATTGTAATAAGAAACCCTAAGTGCGCCTTGGCCTCATTCTAATTTTAAGTTACTTTTTGGGTCACTTAAAATTCCTAAAACACATATGCTTTATATTATTGGTCAGTCCCTATTTAATTTTTCCTAATTCTTTACCTCGGCGACCTTTAATATTTCCTAAGTCTACGTGCCTGATGAAATTAAACTTTCCTAAGTCACGCCCTTTAATATTTCCCATGTTTCAGCCTTAATATTTCCTGGGCCCAACCTTCTGACACCATATTGATCCAACGGTTGTCACGAAAGTGCAAGGGTTTTGTCAGAGGCTTGCACTTTTGTGACAGTCATTGATTCCTTTTCATGACATAACCTTTCAATGCAGGTGGGTCCACTACCACATAAGCACACATGGTGGTTCCTTATTGGCTGAAGGAAATAATGAAGTGGTAGGGTTGTCAGAATAAATGAAGAATTAGTTTGTCCATCTATCAAATCCTGTGATGTGGCGGTCCTTGATTTGTTGAACTATCCTATGCAGCACAGTGGGGTCCCGCTTTGTGATATTAGCTAAGATTCCAGATTGATGGTTGCGTATAAGCATATAGAATCTTTTGAGCCCTTCAGATCATGCGCCATCCATCTGATCCTCTAGGTGTTCATGTCAGAGATAAAGGTGGGTCTGAAATAACATGTAAGCATAGTTGGTAGTTTTTGGTTGGTCCATGAGGTAGTACATTGGCAGTTGTTAGTGGGACCTAGTTTTTGAGCTTGTCAGAGGGTCTTGACATCTACAGAGAATCAACGATGGGTGTAAGTTCTAAAGGAATGTGTCAAACACATGAGATCTTATGATAACCATCAATTTTATTTTTCCTTAGGTGACTGATGTAGGTGGGTCCTCTGACATTTGGAGTTGACGTGAACAATTTTCATTGGAGGAAAGGATGATAGTGCAAAGGGACCATTTTCCAAGTGGTGTAGAGTTGTTCAAATTCTATTGGTCAATGAGAGGAATCACCAAGGTGGGGTCATTTTCAAAAAGGTCAGTGACGATGACATGATCCACGGTCGGCATAAGTTCTCATGGGTGGTGTCAGAGCCATGAGATCTTGCACCCACCATTTGATTTGAAGGCTTGCTGATTATGGGTCTTGTGTCAGAGCTGACCAAGAATGAGCAGAAAATGGTTTGCTAACAAGTGGCAAAAAGTAGGCCCAAGTGGGGGTCTATGATCTAGTGGTCCTGATAAATGTGTTTACTGGCCCAACAAGTTTCAATGGGTTCAGTCATTCACAAGAAGAATTAGCGGTGTTCTAAAAGGTTTGGTGATTCAGCGAAGGAAGGTTGTGTAATCACTAAATATTTTAGTGGTAACATAAAGTGTTTTGTGACCTAGCAGAAACCTTCAGTTGCTAGTTTGCTAAGTTTGACTAGGGTCTTTTTAATAGATACGTCATAAGGACTGTGTAAAAGAGAGATCTAATAGTCAGGACTTAAAGTTGATTGAGATTCAAATGTGGACCACTGATTTGCTGCTGGCACCATGGAAATGACCATTTGATTTCAAATTCAAATTTGTGAAGGGTTTCCTGCGACCAAAAGGACCAAAATTGAATGCAGAAGCGATTGGATCTGGTAAGAGATGATTTGTTTGTCATTGCAGTGTGGTTTAGGGTGTACCATGATCATTTGCAGGGGTTTGTACTATGCTTTTTTTGTGCTTGAGTCATGCTACAGGTGGCCAAACAGGTTGACAATTTGGCATTTTCATGGTTCTCAGTACCTTCTCAATGAAATTGTCATGATTAAGGATCAATCTAGGATTTTTTTTCTCCTGGTTGCCTAGGTTTCTTCCCCTACATTTAAATTTTTGGCCATTTCTAGTTGATCTGGTGGGTGAAACCCTAACCCTAGTCACCCATAGCTTGTTGCAACCTATTTTGGGTTTCCAAGATGACTGGGGGGTATAAGTTGTAGCATTTTTTATTTTGTAAGGGTTACAAAAATTTCTTTTGGTCCCTAGTTGTTGATGGTATTATACTAAAAGGGGAGCTGATTTTGGGCCTTTTTCCTATCTTTGTGTTGTTTTGATTGTATATTGATCTTGAATATGTTAATGAGAATGCTATTGAGTTCCAATCTTGCATTTGTGTATGTCTTCTTGTTTCATTTCTAAGCTCATATATTTTAGTGTCACAAAGTGTATTAGCATATGGTAAACAAAGAGTATTGTGAAGTCATCTCTAAGTTCCTAACAAAGTTAGGATTAAAGTCTTTTAGGTGAGTTTAGTGAGTTTACAACCAAATAAGAATCTGATGTCCATGTGTTTGAGGGAGAGGGGTAGTAGACAAAGCACTTATCCTAAGCCCAGGAGTGTTTGATTTAAGATCTTCAATTGATGTATGTAATTGGGTGACTCTTTGCCCTAGGTTAAGGCACTGGTCCATCCTCTGGAGGCATTTCATTGTCATCAACCAAACACAAATAAATTAAATGATAATATCTTTTAGTTAGTTAGTAAAGGATATAGTTGTATATTGTTTTGAGACTCCTTTGGAGAAGTGAGTGAAGGGTACACCCACCTGAGCTTAAGGCTCAAAGTGTAGGAGGATCTCATTGTTGATTCTTGTTAATTGGCCCTCTTCCTTGTAGACTTTGGAGTGGTGATAGAGTCAAAGCATTATTAAAATTTATCCATCAAAGTATAAATCTACAAGTTGAAGATAAAAGGGAACTACCAATAGTATTCAAGCATGCACATGATAGAATAAAAGAGGAAAAAAAGCTTATAAGAGAGTATCACTTCTATATCAATGATGATCATACACATTCCTCAAAGTTTGTGAAAGGATGCTTTAAAGTTTTCTATGACAGTTTAAGGGAAAGAGGTATGTAATACCCCTCTAACCCTAATATAAGTTTTGTGTTTTTGAAAGAATTAAGATCCTTCAATGTTTTCTTACAGCTTAAGTTGTACATGATACTTGTTTGATCTATTCCTATAGTTGTTTATAATAATTTCATAAGCTAGTACTCAATGATTCTAATATCAGACATACTATCTAAAGGTATCATTTTTGTATGTATTTATCTCCATGTATGTATTGAGTACCTACAAGACCTTTATGAACATAGTTAGGATGTTATATGATATGTACTTGATAGATATATATAAGTGGTTATTTATATTTTCTTCTATTAAGGTTACCTTGGATGAATCTTGTATCTCACTTGATGATTTGATTATGTTAATTTATTATTAGTATTGATAAGAGACTAACACAATGCTTGAGATTCTAACCTTCATTATGATGATGCTACATGCTTTGAGTGTATATATATACATGATGTGTTTTCATGATTCAGGATGAAGTCGTAGTTACTCACATAGCTGAGGTCCACATGATGTATCGATCCTGGTCATCTGTCTGCAATGTTTTCTTTTATATGTATATCCGTGCATATGTATTTCATCTTTGTGATGCAGGCTTGCAGGTACCGGGCATCGACTTCACCTGGCTTCAAAGGTCTGAGCATGCCCTCAAATCCTCAATGGTTGTTGTTATGGAGATAGTACTAAGGCCCCTACATGATTCTTCCTTTGTCATTATTCCAATTTGGGAATATTAGGGTTCCTTCTTTGTCAGTCAACCTTTGGGTCAAAAACCCAGATCCAATGCACCCGGTTGGGCATGGTTGTAGTTAGTGCCTTGTGACCACTTGAATTCATTGGGTTGTATGATTTGTTTACTCATTTTATTTATTTCTCCTTCTTGGTATGATTCTTAGTTAATCTTTCTATGTTGTGTTTCAGGAGTTTGGCTTGACTTTCCTTGTTGACTTTGGTTGACCTTGTTTGATCTTATGGTTTTCTCGATATGTTTCATAGATGATTTGTATGGCCTCTTTGGATGATTAGATTTATTTTGAGGCATGTGATTTCATTCTACCTCAGTGTTATATCCTATAGCAATTATAAATAGGTAATAATATTGTGATCTATTACTCTATTACTTCATAATCTTATAGATTATAGTGTTTGGTATTTGGCATGTATATATATATATATATGGAAATATATATATGGGTGCACACATATATGTATTTATATATATATAATTTATATGTGATTATATGTTAATTATTGTAGATATTGTTGATGGTGTATATTTTGGGATTAATGTAAAGTATAATATTATTAATAATTAAATATTAAATAATGCGAGGTATATTATTCTCAATTGTTAATTATTAATAATGAGGATAGGTTATATATATAGATATTGATGTAATTAATGATGGCATATGCATATATGTTAGGATAATATTACATATGTGTATGAATGAATACAAATAATCTTTTATTGTATATTTGAGTAATATAGTTGTATGATATTAAGTTATTTTATAATACCTTTTAGTTAAGAGTTAGTTGGGAGTTGGTTACTTTTCCTCTCAACCTTTGGAAATCTATTTATATGCACTAATTTCTCATTTGAAGAGGGGGGATTTTGGGGCTGAAGCATTGAGGAGAGGATGGCCTTAATTTTCATGGTGATTTTGGAGAGAAAACTTGGAGATGTGAGGGAGATTTTGTAAGCATATGTCTTTAAGAATTTTTGGTTATCTTTGCTTTTGGGAGAGAGACATTTTTGTGAGAATTTCAATAGTTGAGAGAGGGATTCTTTGCTATGGAATTATTTCTTTCTTTCATGGAGATTTCTGAAAATGGATAGGGTTTGAAGGATGCATCTCAAGTTTGGATTTGTCTTCTCTTTTGTGTCCTTCCTTCTTCAATTCAACCTTCGTAGGACATGAGGTATGGATTGAATATGTTAGTTACTTTATGTCTCTGATAGATTGTGGATCTATTTATATATTATAATTATTTATTATATCTGTACTTTTAATTTCTATGGTTATTTTAAAGTTTTGAGTTTTTTGTTTGTAAGAATTGGCATGTGTTTTCCTAGGGTTTTTAGCAACCCATTTTTGGAGATCTATTATTATAATAATTTAAATTGCATCTAGAGTTTTAATAAATTGATTTTATGGAAGTAAAATTCACAGATCTCAAATGGGTATCTCTCTGATTTTATTTTTAGGGTCGAATTAATGCCTTATTTTTGACATTTTGGTAGACTATGCCTGTCCATTCTTGATTCTGAATTTTCTGTCAAATGTATTCGTATGCTACAGGTTGATATGATTATATAAAAGTCTAAATTTGATAGAAAAGATTCTCCTAAGTCTTATCTTTCATTTCCAATTAGTTTGGAGAATTTTTATTATGTTTTGTGAAAATTACAACCGTTTTAGTGAAGGCAGATCTGAACCCTAACCAGAATTTTCTGTTTTAAACCAGAAGTCATAACTTTCTTTCCCACCATTGGATCTTCCTAAAAATAAAATTAAGAGTCCATAATTATGTTAGCTAAATATCCACTGAAGATATTTCCTTTATTATTTGTTTTGTGGAAGATATGGATGACTGTTCTATGATGACTATTCTTTGCATTTAATCCTTGCTTGAAATAATCCAGTTTAAGAACATCATTAAGTTTTAAGGTTTCGTATGGTCACTAGAGGCTATTAGAATATTTTTTTGGTTAATTGGATCTATGTATACTCTAAATATGTTTATAATATCACTTGGATGTCTTCTTATATGTTTGGAACATTCTGTATGCCATATTGGGTTTAGGGTTGTCAAGTGGACTAGGGACAACATATGTTTTCCTAAACTCAATCAAATGTTGTTATGGAATTGATATGAATTCTTGATGATGGATCTATTATGCTCTTATAATTTTTATATGTATGTTAGGGAACCTAAGTACACTAGGTGAGTGGCTCATAGTGAGGGGTCGGGGCCCTAAGTGGCTAGTACCAGGATAACCTAGTATGAGTTATTTAATCAAGTGATAACCTAAATAAATGAATTGGGAATGAGAGATTATTGGAATGGGAAATTACACACTAATCAAGATTAATTGTGCCTCACCCATGCCTTTAGTGCTAGTAAAGACTAAGGATGGGAGTGGGAGAAGGTACCTATGTGTAGGTACGACTGGATGACCTTGTCTGTACGAGAGGCATTCAGTTCCGCATGTGCCTACTTGGGGGCCGGGGCCAAGAGTGGCTAGTACCAAGACAACCCAAGGGGTGAGGGCTATGCGATGAAACTCACCTAGCTTGTAGCTTAGAGTCTCTACTAAATTTGATCATGCCTCTGGTAGTCCTTGTGGTCTTCTTGTCTTTTCTTTTATGTTGTGACTTTGGGGAAATTTTATCACCACCTTAGGAATTTCCTAGTTGTTACCTCTTGTATGGGCCTTTGGTTCTATCTCCTAACTAGGGGGAGTGGGCCTATTGGTTCCACGTGGTTGGGTGGTTAATATTTATATTGAGGTATTGATCGTGATTCTTTGGATGATCCTAGCACATATTCCTTTCCAGATCTGCAGTTGAAGATTTCTTATTGGATATTTTAATATGTTGAGATGTACTTATTTATTTGTATTCATGTAATTTTTAATCTCCTAAAAGGAGTCTTGTAGTATTGATGCAATCTCAATTCAAAGCAATGCATAAGGGAATGGGTAGTTCTAGGTAAAAGAAAGGGAAAAGAATGTGGAATATTGGACATGTTACTAGCATTAAAAGAAAGTGTTTATGTTATTTATCCTATCCTCTTATGTTGTCCATGTGTAAAGGAAATAATCTTAAATATAATTATATATAATGATGTATCACAACAATAATGTATTCTCTCTTGATGAAAGAATTCAAAGAGATTATTGAGAAATGATAGATTAGTGATTGGAATTATTAACAATGAATGGTTATGAAACAATGCAATAGAATAGTAATTTGATTTTAATTTTAATACTTGGTTCATGTTAATGAAGTACCTAGGATGATGCCTACCTTAATGAATATTAATCTCTTACCTAAATTATTAGAGAAAAGTGATATAAAGGATAGTAGATGTAGATGAAATCAATATGAATTTATGGAATGAGTTGATAAAAGGAATAATGATGTTGGATGATTAACCTATATTTAATAAAAGAAATAAGTTAGGGACATTTAACTTGGTGCATTAAAATGAATGTAGATCTTTTAAGCTCATGATTTCGTGAATATCTTATGCATGTAAATGGTTTATATGATGTTGCTTTAGTAGCGACGTTAGGGAACCCGGGAGGACTTAAGTTGTATAAATCTTACATTCAAGTAGTAGAAAATTATTTCTTCTTTTAGAAATATGAAGTGTAATGATGAATATTATTCTAGTTAAAATAAATAAATAAAATAAAATAAAAATTCACTACTTGCATTTTATAGAGGTTTTATGTCTTGTCCTCTTGGGTTGCCTGGCGGGGCGTTACAAGGTATAAGATACAAACAAGGCTTAATATGGTAAAACAATTGCACTAAAGAATTCAAGAATCCAAGGATGTTCTACTGGTTGACTAGGATGCATGTGACAAGTGGCGTGCAACATTTTTTGAATTTCACTGAGGAAGGTCATGGAAAGGGAGAGAATGATGGTGTAGGATCATGTGTGAAAAGAGCTCTTACCAGAGAGGAATTGAAGTATGATGGTGGTACAATGTTTATAGATGGAGAAATAATTGTGCAATGGTGTAATTCTACTTTGCGACTGAGTAATGTAGGCAAATCTATGATTTTTAGATATTTTTGGTTAATACATTAATATAACATTGAAAACTATTTAGATTATTGTACACTTACATGATCAAGTGACATGCATTCATTTATAAGTTGAAATGAAACAACATTAGATATTTATACCAGATAGATTACATGCTTTTTCTCTTCATGTATGCATTTTTTGTGGGATGAATGTGAACCAAAAGAGTGGGTCGACAAATGGTCTTGTATAGACTTTTTCAAACCCTAGATACATATCAAATTCCTCGAGCAATGCAAATAAACCAAATGGAAGCATCAATAGATTTTGACCATGTATCTAACCTAGTTGAACTAGGAAATTTATTAATTTATTACTTAGTGAATTTTTTTTTCTCATCTTGTATGCATTGTAAGGCCAATTTATTAGTTCTTTATGTTGATTATCATATTGAATTATAGCCTTCTACTAAATGTAGGTAATGTATATGTAGTCATTGTAGATGAGAACAATGAAGAATGAATAGATTACTTTTTGTGTCATTATATTGGGGCCAAAAATAAATTGACAACTACAATCATTGATTGAGATAATATTGATTACAAAATAGGTTTTGTTGTTGTGACACACACATGGCTTAGCAAGTACCATTATTGTGTCGACTTGTATCGAGACTGTTACCCTAATTTCCATATACATGCAAATTTGGCTAAAGCCTATTCCAAGGGCTCTGTTTCACCTTGCCAAGTGGCCCTAAAAATTTCATGGGTTTATCTATTCTCCCCTAGTCTCTACAAATTTTTTTTTTAGGCCTCTGGCTAGGTGCAAAACCCTTAAAAATTCAAAAAATAGCTGTTGGTGCTAAATTAACCCTGCAAACCCTAAGCCCCTCATTTTATTTTTTTGTTACCTTATCAGCAACTTAAAAGTCCCAATATCCACATGCTTTTGATTTCCCTTTAGTCACCAGTTCTCTAAGTTCTCTGGTGGTTACCTTTTTCTCTCGGTGAACTGGTGACTATAGTGTTTCTCCTAGTCACAATTGAAAATGGTGGTTCCATTAAGTATTCAATGACTCCGTGGATTGCCTTTAGTCAGGCATTCGCTAACTGTAACCCCAAGTTGGACTTTTGGTTTAGAAATTCTACGAGTGCCTTGTTCATGCATTCTTTAGACTTAACCAAGGTTAATATTTCTATTTAGCGACCGAGCAATTTTCCTTTGGCCATGCATTCGCTAAGACTTTTGGGGTTAAGTGGTAAGTGGGCTCCCAGTTGATGAGATCAATGGTTGTCATAAGATCTCATAGGGTTTATCAGAGGCTTGCAATCTTATGACAACCGTTGATCTTCCCTTTTCTCAATGCTTCAAGCTTTTGTGGGTCCACTACCATGGTGTCCTACATGTAGGCTTTTTATTGGTCGAGGGATGATGACTTGTATTTTTTCAGGAGGCCTAGGGATGTCATAAGCTTGAAAATCTATGGCAAGTGTGTCTTCTCAAGAAATGTGTTAGAGGTATGTGATTATAAGATGATCGTTGATTCTCCTTGGTGACATAACTCTTTATGCCTGGCGGGTCGACTACTATGTGTACACAAATGGCGGCTTCTCATTGGTCCACATGGTAGTGATTTGGTAATGTGTTAGTGGGACTAGGTTTCCAGCATTTTAAAGGGCTCTGAGATCTACAGAGGATCAATGGCTGGTGCATGTTCATGAGGAATCTTTTTGACACATGCGATCATGCACTCGACGTTGATCTTACTTTATCTCTAGGCTCTGTTAGGTGGGTCCTCTTTTCTGATGTGCTTGAATGTGATTGGTTGTTGCGTGCTGATGAGGACTTCCAAGTGGACCGATGTGTCAGCAGGGTCATGGTTTAATGCAGATCTATGATAGGCAGATGATCTAAAGGAATATTCAGTGGTCATGGGATCATGCAGCTACCGTTACATTGGAATCTTAGTTTGAGTGGGTCCGATGTTAGGGAAGAGATGAGGTATTTTCTAATGAGGCAAATAGAATGAATGAGAGAATGCCATGTGGTAGTCTAGGCCTAGAGTTAGTAAAGTATTAAGTGACTCGATGACTAAAGGAATTATTGCATTCACTTAATAGGACCAGGGTTAGTTAAAAGACCCAGTGATTCAACAAATGCCTTGTTCACTGAATCACCTAATTAGACCAGGGTGAAGCTAAGGATTTCATGAATGAGAAAAGGGGGTCTTTGGTCGCATGGTCACCGAATGACTTAAAGGAGGAAGGGCTTGAGGTGGGTCCAAATATGCTGACATATCGATTTGCTCATTTCTCATTGGTCACTCACTCCCATGGTGGTTTTGACTTGTGAGAGGGGTTTAAAGTTGTATTCTTAGTGCATCACAGCCATTCATCTACTGAAAAAAGTTTCTCATCTACGGTCACATTTTAAAATGACTAGGCTAGCTATTAACATTTAAATTCAAATTTCTTGTCAAGGTTTTGCTAGGGTTTTGCATTCTTATAGCCATGCGCAACAAGATGGGTAGCTGGAATTTAATTCTTCAGGATAGTGGAGGTTGTAAGGATGATGATGGATGATCTAATTGTTGGCACCATGGACTTTATAGTGTACGATGTCGTGTTGAAGCTTTAATGAGCTTGGCGCCACCTTTGGTAGGGTTAATCTTTTTTAAACCCAAATATCTTTAGGATCAAATTTGTGAGCCTTCATGGCATAGTGGAGTTGTAGGTGGGTAGATGGATCGAGGTTGTTGTGTCTGTAGGTGATTCCAGTTGAGAAAGATCAACATACAAAGAAAGATCTGATTTGATCATCGGTTCTCAAAGATTTTCATTAATAGGTGATCAATACCCTAGGGTTTGATATCATTGTTTAACCTTGTAACCCTAGTTAGGTTTTTGACTCCTACTTGTGTGCATTTGAGTATGTATATATTATATTTTTGGAGCTTTTGAGCTCAAAGTTTGCATTTTGTAAAGAAGAAAGTCCTTTTCTTGGAAATCTATCCATGGCATTTCTTCTTGCCCTCTAGTTTTTCACATTTTTTAACGTCCCATTGATTATTTAGATATTGGAGAGGTATTTTGTGGCAATTCTTCATGTCCCTATGCTTCCTTGTTTAAGTCTTCTCTTATTGAATCAAAGTATATGTATGTTTTTCAATGACAACTTAGGGTTCCTGATCCCTCTTACTTTCTATGAATTTATGTGTTATTGTTGGTTGATCTGATTTAGATGCTTTTGTGGGTATACTTTAGTCCCCTAATAGTCATGTCTCAATCCTACACTAAGTTGTAGAAGTTAATGTCTACTTGCAGTTCATAGGTTGTGTCCTATTCTCAGGCCCTCCTATGAAACACTTATGCAAGCCTATTCAGTAAGTTGTGACCTACTAGACCTAAGCCTTTCATTGATTCCATTCCTCCATATTGAGATCCAAACCCTAATTTTGGTGTATCACCTAGTAGGTAGTTTTCTTTCAAGTCATTTCCCTTTCAAGCATTTCCTTCTATCCCTTTCCCTCAAGAGTTTACTTTCATGTCTAGAAGCAAATTAGGGTGATTATCCAAGAGGAACTAGCCTAGAACCTAGAGGTATCATCTTAGTTAGCATAGGTCCCATAACCTGGAGGTGATTGCCATGTTATACTAGGTTATCAAGACTATGAGAGCTTGAGACAAGGGTGCACACTTAGTGTATAACAATTCTAGCACACCCATTGGGACTACAAAAGAAGTTCATTGCTGAAGGTTATGCTATCTTTGATATACAGATTGCATAATACAAGATTTTAGAAGTGCTCTACCAAGTATATATGGTGACTCCACTGATTTCAAAGATCTAGGCCAACCTTGTTTAAGGTCTATGAGTAAGATTGAGACCGGAAGCTCAAAGCCTACCAATTTTTTAGAGATTCCCTCAAAAGGAAGTCATAAAGGCAGGTCAACTCAAAGAACATCCCCTGCAAGGAGAGTTCAGTCTACACATCCTAATACCTCAAAAAGGAGACCTTTTCCCTTTCATTCCAAAAGAAGAGGCAGATCTCTAATCAGAGATCTAGAAGAGGATTCAAACCCAGTAGCAAATACAACTCACATAGTTGTTAATCTTCAAATTCTAACTCCTACAATGGCTAGACCATTTGCTTTTGCACCTTTCAATTAGGGTAGTCCATTAGCCTTTTATCAACATCATGATGTGCCCTTGGTGGCACTTAAGAGTATACCTGATTTCACTGGTGAAGGGAAGACAACTACTTTTGAACACATAAGAGATGTAACCACCATCTACAACATACATGACATTACTCAGCAGGATGTCACCACCAAATTATTAGCAGCCTCTCTAAAAGGTAAGGCTCTAGAATGGTTTAGTACAACTATTGGTTTGATTACTTCAAGGGATGAGTTAGGGGATGCATTAAGTAAACATTTTTAGGATAAATTAGATAACTTGTCTCTAGTTGAGAAATTAATGACCATTAAGAGAGACCCTCAAGAAAAAATGATAGATTACAATAGTAGATTCCTCAAAACATGGAATAGAATTCCAGTCTCTGTAAGACCATCAGCTAACCATGCTTTTATATACTATTTGCAAAGTTTTAATAGTCAAATTTCTATCATGATCCAGTCTATGAGTGGCACTTCCTTACCCCAAGCTTTTGACATAGCTGTGATGGCTGAAAATTGTTTTATCCAAGCAAGCATGATTGCTAGAAGGCCTCCAATTCCCATTTTTCCTAGCCTTCAACCCATTGCACCTACCCAAGCAGCCCCATTTAACCCTATTCTTACCATATTAGCACCCTAAGCTAGCACTAGTGGTGAGGAGCCAATAGCTATTTTCTCTCAAGATCTACAAGAAATAAAGAATAGCCAACAAAGTAGTCAACAAGAAATGACCAATTTGTTGCAGACCTTGACTTAAGAGGTAACAAATTTGAAGAAGCAAGGTCAAGGAATCAGACCACCATTTTAGTAACAAGGCCAAGGTCCTAATCAGCAACATCAAAATGAAGGATAGCCTTATCAGAAAAGTAGGCCACCATACCAAGGAGGATATCAAGGACAAAGGCAAAACTTCAATCAGAGACCATTCCAACCATATAATCCTACACCTCAAAATTCTGCAAATCTAGTGAGAGATATGGTTCCTAGTCAAAATAATATGGCTATGGATAATGAATGGTGCTTTCCTTGTAGTCAGCCTCATAATTAGGCTACCTATTCAAATGGATGGATGAACCAAGAACTAATGGTTCAAAATGCCTCACAAGCTCAATCAAAGGCTTCATCCAGTGGGTCATTACCTCAAGAAGAATCACAAGAGAATGAGACTACTCTCTTTAATTGGGAGCAGCCAAAATTCAATGGAGTGAATGATAAGGTTTCTTTTGTTTCCTATACAAGAGAAAAAAGAAGAGGGGAAGATTCCAATGCCAAAGCCACTACATCTATAGGGCTGTTGTAGCAAGATACTCCCATCACACCTAAGGAGGCCCCTATCATTACAAGAAAAGAAGGGAAATAATCTAAAGAGGTGGAGCCCATCATAGTAAAGGCACAATAGAGAGTACACACTATGACACCTTTCAATATTGTAGACAACATGAAGAAGGTGAATGTCACCATGTCCATGTGGGACTCTTTGGGTCTTCCATGATAGCCTAAAATTTTAAAGAAGGCCATGATAGAAGTGACAACTCCTCAACCTACAAAAGAAGCTACAAAGCCAGTGTTGGTTAATACTGATCAATAAAAGGAGGCTCCAAGTAGAAAATCCAAAGGCAATGCCACACAAGGTAGGAATTGAAAGCCACCTCCCTTTTATGTATCTCTAATTATTGGAAAATCTTTAGTGCATAATTGTATGGTAGATAGTGGAGCTACTAGCACTGTAATGCCCAAGAAGGTAGTTGACTAATTAGGACTAAAATATGAACCCTTTCAAAAGAAGGTTACACAACTTGATGGGTCCTTAGTCAATACTATAGGTGTGGCTAAGAATAACAGCCTAATCCTACATGCTAGTCCTAATTTCTCCATACTCCTTGATACATACATCAAAGATCTCCATGCATTATTTGCTATATGTCTTTCAAGGGAGTTTACAACCAAGATAGGAGGCTACCTATCGTATGACTGGTCTCACATGCTATTTTATACAAGGTATGGGACCATTGTCACCATTAAGTGAGAACCATTAGCAACACATCATATAGAACCATATGTGTCCAATACCATCAATGTAAACTACCCCATATTTGATGACAGTGACTTCCAAAACATTAGTGAAGCAAGCACAAAGATAGAGAGTATCCTTGATATTTTTCTAGATGAAAGAGCTTCAGAGGCCCGATAAAATCTTGTTTGGGATTTTGGTTTGGGAAGTTATTTAATACAAGAAGGTTGGGCCATAGAGCCAAGCCTCCTCAAAGAAGACATTGATTCATAGGATCAGAGCAATCAGGTTTGGGAACTATTTTTTAATGGAGCTAGAAGTAGAAATGGTTTTGGTGGTGGTGCTATGCTAGTGTCTCCAAAAGGAGAAAGGTATTATACTACCTTGAGATTTAGTTTCTCCTGCACTAGTAATACTAAAGAGTATGAAAGTCTAGTCAATGGATTGGAATGAGCTAGGAAAATAGGGCTTAAGTTCTTAAAAGTTTGTGGTGATAGTGAGTTAGTTGTCAACCAAGTAAGAGGGATAAGTGCAACCAAGAATGACACCATGAAAGCATACAAAAATAGAGTTTGGGATATAATTGAAGATTTCCATGCTTTCAATATTATGGTAATCCCTAGGAAGCTAAATCAAAATGTAGATAGGTTAGCTATTGTTGGATCTCAGTATCATATTCCAAATAGCATTTCAAAAGAAATGAATCAACAACATATCAGAGGGATTGTCACACTCTCTATCCCTGATAATGATGTCAATTGGTAGGTGTTTGACAATGATGAAAAAATTCTATAGTTCTTGTTTGAAGAAGATGTTTTTTTAGAGTATAATCAAGATAGGCTATCACAAAATTATGGTGATCAAGTGATACAACTAAAGTCCAATAAGATGCCTAGAGGTCTTGTCACCTTAGAGACTGTCTTCAACAAGGATGATGAAGTTAAAAACAACAAAGATGGCCTTATAGGTCAACAAGAACATTATGTTAAATTAGAGTTGGAGCCAGGGAGGAGCTTACAATTTGGAAAAGTGAACACTGAATTGGAAAAGCAAGCTTATACCCAATTATTCAAAGAATTCAGTGATGTTTTTGCATGGCAATATGAAGACCTCAAGGGTTTGGATGATGCCCTTGCCCGAAACACTATTGAGTTAGAACCTAATACTAAACCAGTGAGGTAGAAGCAAAGGCCTATTAATCCCAAGCTTGACCCACTTATGCATAAAGAAGTACTCAAACTAATAGGAAGTGGTATCGTCTACCCCATCAAGAATACTATTTGGGTTTCCAACCTTCTTCCTATCAGGAAGAAGAATGGGGAGTTGAGGTTATGTGTTGACTTTCAGGATCTTAACAGGGCCTCTCTAGAAGACTACCATCCACTACCCTCTATGGAAAAAATCTTACAATGTGTCTCTGGATCTGAGAGATTTTCATTGGTGGATGGCTATTCAGGATACAATCAGATCTTAGTGAATGAAGAGGATCAATACAAGACTACATTTACAACCAAGTGGGGAACCATGGCTTATCAAAAGATGCCCTTCAGTTCATCAAATGCAGGTGCTACATTTCAAAAGGCAATGGATATGGCCTTTAAAAGCCTCATGTACAAATTTTTATCGGTGTACTTAGATGACATAACTATCTATTCAAAGCATGTAGTAGATCACATCAAACATTTGAGGAAGATTTTTGAAAGGTGCAGAGAATTTTGGATATCTCTTAATCCCAAGAAATGTGTGTTTGCAGTTCATGAAGGAAAATTGTTGGGATATGAAGTATTGAAAGAAAGAATCACAGTAGATCTTGAGAGAATTGTGGCTATCCTAGAGCTACCCCTACCACATCACAAGAAAAGTCTCCAATATTTCATAGGAAATATTAACTTTGTTAGGAGGTTCTTGCCTAACATTATAGATTTACTCAAGCACTTGACAAGCATGTTAAAGAAGAGTTTAGCTTTTAGTTGGACCAAAGAACGGAGAGTCAATTTCCAAGCTATCAAAGATTCCTTAATAGAAGCCCCTCCTAAACCTAAATTTTAGTAAGGATTTTATCCTTTATGCTTATGGAGGACATGATGCTATATCTACAATGTTGACTCAAGAAAATTTAGAAGCATTGGAGCAGCCTATTGCTTTCTTAAGCAAAGGTTTAGAAGAGTATGAACAGAGATACTCTTTTGTAGAAAAACATGTACTTGCTATGGTAAAGAGTCTTAAAAAGTTTAGATATTTGTTGACCCATAGCAAGGTACATTTAAAAGTTACTCATCCAAGTGTCAAAGAATTTTTTCTTTCCAAGGACCTAAATGAGAAAAGAGTTGGCTGGATCACTAAAGTGATGGACTATGACATAGATATTCAAACTATGAAGATGGTTAGAGGAAGAGGTCTTTGTAAACATTTGGCATCAGATGAAAGTTCAAAGAAATTAGAGCAAATAGATGCATCTCTGGTGGTGCATTCTATAGAAAAAAAAGCCAAGGCAACAAGCTAGTTGCCTAATATGATCAATTATTTGAAGACAGGACAATGTCCTACAGGTTTGGATTCAGAAAAAGGAAGGTACTATAGATTAAAATTTGTTCCGTTTGTGCTGATAGATGAAGTTCTTTTTAGAAAGGATCATAGTGGTGTCCTTTTAAGATGCATAGATTCAAAAAATATAGCAGACATCCTATTTGAGTTTCATGATGGACCTTTTGGAGGTCACTTTTTCTCCTAGGACTACTACTTTTAAGATCATGAGGGCTGGATACTATTGGCCATCTATCTTTAAGGATAGTCATGATTATGTGAGGAAATGCATCAAGTGTGCCATGTTTGCAGGAAAGGAGAGGCTTGCAGCCTTGCCCCTATAGCCAGTGAGAATAGAGAAACCCTTCATGAAGTGGGGCATAGACTTCATTGGCATGATCAATCCTCCATCTAGTGTAGGACATAAGTGGATAATTACTACAACAGATTATTTCACTAGATGGAGAGAAGCAATTGATTTAAAAGAGGCCAATGAGAGTGTTGTATTAAGTTTTTATGATGATATAGTTCATAGGTTTGGCACTCCTAATTCCATAATCTTAGATAATGCATTAGCATTCATAGGCCTCAAAGTCTCAGAGTGGGCAATCAAGAATGGCATCTATCTAAATACCAATTCAAATTATTACCCTGAAGGCAATGGCTTGGCAGAATTAATGAATAAGAACTTGATTAGGATAATCAAGAAGACTCTTCAAGAAAATCAAAGAGATTAGCATACTAAGCTTAAGTCTACCTTGTGGTTAGATAGAATTACTCCAAAGAAGATCATTGGGAATTGTCCTTATGTGTTAGTGTATGGAAGAGAGGCCAAGTTGTCCATTTTAGCTGAATTGACAGCCTTGGACCTAGCCACTCAGTATGTCCTATTTGAAGAGGAGGATCCCTTACAGATTAGATATGCTCAGTTGATGGAGTTGGAAGAAATTAGAGACAAATCAATGAAGGATATGGAATTCCATCAGATTCAAACAAAGAGGAACTTTGATAAAAGAGCCAGGGTCAAAAATTTCAAGGTTGGAGACATAGTCCTCAAATGGGATGAATTCAAATCCAAGCCTGGTAGGCATACAAAATTTGATTCCTTTTGGGGTGGACCATTTGTTATAACAAAGTGCAAGGGATCCAATGATTTTCAACTATCAAATATGGAAGGAGTTCCCCTACCTATCTCAGTGAATGTTTTCCACTTAAAGCCCTGCTTTGAGGTTAATCCCTCTCTGTAAATTCTTGTAAATATCTATTTTTCTGCTTTCTTTCCCTATTTTCTAAGTTAGTTTTCTACTTTCCAAGAAGTGCTTGTGCACAAGTTTTGTCCCTATATTTAGTTTTGTTTCTACCAAATTTTTGTGTTCCTTTAATGACTCCATTGCCCAAGGAATTGATCTCAAGGCCACTGATCTATGTCTAGCAGGCTAACGTCCAATAGAAATCGCCAAAATGTTACCCTAATTTCCATATACATGAAAATTTTTCTAAAGCCTATTCCAAGGTCTTTGTTTTCACCTTACGAAGTGCCCCTAAAAGTTTCATGGATTTATCTATTCTCCCCTGGTCTCTACAACTTTTTTTTTTAGGCCTCTGGCTAGGTGCAAAACCCTTAAAAATTCAAAAAATAGCCGTTGGTGCTAAATTAACCCTGCAAACCCTAAGCCCCTCAGTTTATTTTTATGTTAATTTATTGGCAACTTAAAAGTCCCAATATCCACATGCTTTTAATTTCCCTTAGGTTGCTAGTTCTCTAAGTTCTCTGGTGGTTACCTTTTTCTCTCAGCGAACTGGCGACTGCAGTGTTTCTCCTAGTCACAAAATAAAATGGTGGTTCCCTTAAGTATTTAGCGACTCCACAGATTGCCTTCATTCAAGCATTCACTAACTATAACCCCAAATTGCACTTTTGGTTTAGCTATTCTACAAGTGCCTTGTTCATGCATTCTTTAGACTTAACCAAGGTTAAGATTTCTATTCAGTGACCGAGTGATTTTCCTTTGGCCGCGCATTCGCTAAGACTTCCAGGGTTAAGTGATAAGTGGGGTCCCAGTTCATGAGATCAATGGTTGTTGTAAGATCTCATAAGTTCTATCACAGGCTTGCAATCTTATGACAACTGTCGATCTTCCCTTTTCTCAGTGCTTTAGGATTTTGTGGGTCCACTGCCACGGTGTCCTACATGGAGGCTTTTTATTGGTCGAGGGATGATGACTTGTATTTTGTCAGGAGGCCCAGGGATGTGAGAAGCTTGGAAATCTATAGGCAGCATGTGTTCTCATGAAATGTCTCAGAGGTATGTGATTATAAGACAACCATTGATTCTCCTTGGTGACATAACTCTTCATGCTTGGTGGGTCCACTGCTATGTGTACAAAAATGATGGCTTCTCATTGGTCCACATGGTAGTGATTTAGAAATGTGTTAGTGGGACCAAGTTTCTAGCATTTTAAAGGGCTTTGACATCTACAAAGGATCAACAGCTGGTGCATGTCAGTGAGGAATCTTTCTAACACATGCGATCATGTGCCCTTTGTTGATCTTACTTTATCTCTGGGCTCTGTCAGGTGGGTCCTCTTTTCTAATGTGCTCAAATGTGATTGGTTGTTATGTGCTGATGAGGACTTCCAAGTGGACTGATGTGTCAGTAGGGTCATGGTTTAATGTAGATCTATGACAGGTGTATGATTTGAAGGAATATTTGGTGCTCATGATATCATGCACCTGTTGTTTGATTGGAATCTCAGTTTGAGTGGCTCCGATGTCAAGAAAGAGCCCAGGTGTTTGCTGATGAGGAAAATGAAACAAATGAGAGAATGCCATGTGCGAGTCTGGGCCCAGGGTTAGTAAAGTATTAAGTGACTTGGTGACTAAAGGAATTCTTGCTTTCACTTAATGGAACCAGGGTTAGTTAAAAGACCCAGTGATTCAGTGAATGCCTTGTTCCCTGAATTGCCTAACTAGACCAGGGTGAAGCTAAGGATTTCATGAATGAGAAAAGGGGGTCTTTGGTCACATGGTCACTAAATGAATTAAAGGAGGAAGGGCTCAAGGTGGGTCCAAATATGTTGACATGTCAATTTTCTCATTTCTCACTAGCCACTGACTTCCACGGTGGTTTTGACTTGTCAGAGGGGTTTAAAGTTGTTTTCTCAGTACATTGCAACTATTCATCTACCGAGAAAAGTTTCTCATCGATAGTCACATTTTAAAATGACCAGGCTAGCCATTAATATTTAAATTCAAATTTTCTATGAAGGTTTTGCTAGGGTTTTGCATTCTCATGGCCATGCATGACAAGATGGGTAGCTAGAATTTAATTCTTCAGGATAGTGGAGGTTGGAAGGATGATGACGGACAATCTGATAGTTGGCACCCCAGACTTTACAGAGTACCATGTCGTGTTGAAGCTTTAATGAGCTTGGCACCACCTTTTGTAGGGTTAATCTTTTTTAAACCCAAATATCTTCAAGATTAGATTTGTGAGCCTTCATGGCTTAGTGGAGTTGCAGGTGGGTAGATGGATTGAGGTTTTTGTGTCTGCAGGTAATTCTAGTTTAGAAAGATCAACACGCAAAGAAAGATCTGATATGATCACTGATTCTTAGAGATTTTCATTAATAGGTGATTAGTACCCTAGGTTTTGATATCACTATTTAACCTTCTAACCCTAGTTAGGTTTTTGACTCTGCTTGCATGTAGTTGAGTATGTATATATTGTATTTTTGGAGCTTTTGAGCTGAGAGTTTGCATTTTGTAAAGAAGAAAGTACTTTTCTTGGAAAGCTAGCCATGGAATTTCTTCCTACCCTCTAGTTTTTCACATTCTATAACCCCCATTGATTACTCAAATATTGAAAAGGTATTTTGTGGCAATTCTTCATGTCCCTATGCTTCCTTGTCTGAGTTTTCTCTTATTCAATCAAAGTATTTGTATGTTTTTCAATGACAAATTAAGGTTCCTGATCCCTCTTACTTTCTATGATTTTGTGTGTTATTGTTGTTTGATCTGATTTAGATGCTTTTGTGGGTATACTTTAGCCCCCTAACAGTCTTGTCTCAATCCTACACTCAGTTGAAGAAGTGAATGTCTGCTTGTAGGTCATAGGTTGTGTCTTATTCTTAGGCCCTCCTATGAAACACTTATGCAAGCCTATTCAGTAAGTTGTGACCTACTAAACCTAAGCCTTTCAATGATTCCATTCCTCCATACTGAGATCCAAACCCTAATTTTGGTATATCACCTAGTAGGTAGTTTTCTTTCAAGTCATTTCCCTTTCAAGCATTTCCTTCTATCCCTTTCCCTCAAGATTTTACTTTCATGTCCAGAAGAAAATTAGGGTGATTATCCAAGAGGAACCAGCCTAGAACCTGGAGGTCTCATCTTAGTTAGCATAGGTCCCATAACCTGGAGGTGATTTCCATGTTATAATAGGTTATTAAGACTATGAGAGCTTGAGACAAGGGTTCAAACTTAGTGTATAACAATTCTAGCAGGCTCAGTGGGACTACAAAAGTTCATTGCTAAAGGTTATGCTATCTCTGATATACAGATTGCATAATACAAGCTTTTAGAAGTGTTCTATCAAGTATATTTGGTGACTCCACCGATTTCAAAGATTCAGGCCAACCTTGTTTAAGGTTTATGAGAAAGATTGAGACTAGAAGCTCAAAGCCTACCAAATTTTTAGAGTTTCCCTGAAAAGGAAGTCATAAAGGAAGGTCAACTCAAAGAACATCCCCTACAAGGAGAGTTCAATCTACAACTCCTAATACCTAAGAAAGAAGACCTTTTCCCTTTCATTCCAAAAGAAGAGGTAGATCTCTAACGAAAGATCTAGAAGAGGGTTCAAACCCAGTAGCAAATACAACTCACATAGATCTTAATCTTTAGATTCCAAGTCCTACAATGGCTAGACCATTTGCTTTTGCACCTTTCAATCAGGGTAGTCCATTATCATTTTCTCAACATCATGATGTGCCCTTGGTGGCACCTAAGAGTATACCTGATTTCACTGGTGAATGGAAGACAACTACTTTTGAACACATAAGAGTTGTAACCACCATCTACAACATACACAACATTACTCAAGAGAATGAGGCCACTAAATTATTACCAACCTCTCTAAAAGCTAAGGCTCTAGAATGGTTTAGAACTCTAACTGTTGGTTCTATTACTTCATGGGATGAGTTAGGGGATGCATTAAGTAAACATTTTGAGGATAAATCAAATAAATTGTCTCTAGTTGATCAATTAATAACCATTAAGAGAGACCCTCAAGAACAAATGACAAATTACAATAGTAGATTCCTCAAAACATTGAATAGAATTCTAGTCTCTGTAAGACCATCAGCTGACCATGCTTTTCTATACTATTTGAAAAGTTTGAATGGTCAAATTTCTATCATGATCCAGTCTATGGGTGGTACTTCCTTACCCCAGGCTTTTGACATAGCTGTGATGGCTGAAAATTATTTAATCCAAGCAGGCATGATTGCTAGAAGGCCTCCAATGCCCATTTTTCCTAGCCTTCAACCCATTACACCTGCCCAAGTACCCCCATTTACCCCTATTCCCACCATATTAGTTCCCTAAGCTAGCACTAGTGGTCATGAGCTGACAGCTAGTTTCTCTCAAGAGCTACAAGAAATAAAGAGTAGCCAAAAAAGCAGTCAGCAAGAAATGACCAATTTGTTGCAGATTTTGACTAAAGAGGTCACAAATTTGAAGAAGCAAGGTTGAGGAATTAGACCACCATTTCAGTCACAAGGCCAATGTCCTAATCAGTAAGATCAAAATCAATGATAGCCTTATCAGCAAAGTAGGCCACCATAACAAGGAGGATATCAAGGACAAAGGCAAAACTTCAATTAGAGACCATTCCAACAATATAACTCGGCACCTCTAAATTCTACAAATCCAGTGAGGGATATGGTTCCTAGTCAAAATAATATGGCTATGGATAATGAATGGTGCTTTCCTTGTAGAAATCCTCATAATTAGGCTACATGTTCAAATGGATGGATGAACCAAGCACTAATGGTTCAAAATGCCTCACAAGCTCAATCAGAGGCTTCATCTAGTGGGGTAGTGCCTCAACAAGAATCCCAAGAGAATGAGACTGCTCTCTTTAATTGGGAGCAGCCAGACTTCAATGGAGTCAATGATGAGGTTGATTTTGTTGCCTATACAAGAGCAAAAAGAAGAGCTCAAGACATGGAGAGGGAAAATTCCAATTCCAAAGCCACTACATCTATAGGACCACTACAACAAGCTACTCCCATCACACCTAAGGAGGCTCCTATCATTACAAGCAAAGAAGGCCAATAGTCTAAAGAGGTGGAGCCCATCATAGTAAAGGCACAATAGAGAGTACACACTATGAAACCTTTTAATATTGTAGACAACATGAAGAAGCTGAATGTCACCATGTCCATGTGGGACTCTTTGGCTCTTCCAGAACAACTTGAAATTTTAAAGAATGCCATGACAAAAGTGAGAACTTCTCAACCTACAAAAGAAGCTACAAAGTGAGTGTTGGTTAACACTGATCAAGAAAAGGAGGTTCCAAGTAGCAACTCCAAAGGAAATGCCACACAAGGTAGGAATTCAAAGCCACCTCCCTTTTATGTATCTCTAATTATTGGAGAATCTTTAGTGCATGATTGTATGGTAGATAGTGGAGCTACTAGCATTGTAATGCCCAAGAAGGTAGTTGACCAATTAGGAATAAAATATGAGCCCTTTCAAAAGAAAGTTACACAACTTGATGGGTCCTTAGTCAATACTATAGGTGTGGCTAAGGATACCAACCTAATCCTACATGCTAGTCCTAATTTCTCCATCCTCCTTGATATATACACCATAGATCTCCCTACATTATTTGCTATATGTCTTTCAAGGGAGTTTACAGCCAAGATAGGAGGCTACCTATCTTCTGACTATTCTCACATGCTATTTCATACAAGGTATGGGACCAAGGTCACCATTAAGTCATAGCCATTAGCAATACACCATATAGAACCATATGTGTGCAATACCATCAATGCAAACTGCCCCATATTTGATGACAGTGACTTCCAAACCATTAGTGAAGCAAGCACAAAGATAGAGAGTATCCCTGCTATTTTTCTAGATGAAAGAGCTTCAAAGGCCAAAGAAAATCTTGTTTGGGATTTTGGTTTGGGAATTTATTTAATAAAATAAGGTGGGGCCATAGAGCTAAGCCTCCTCAAAGAAGACACTGATTTAGAGGATCAGAGCAATCAGGTTTGGGAACTATTTTTTGATGGAGCTAGAAGTAGACATGGTTCTAGTGGTGGTGCTATGCTAGTATCTCCAAAAGGAGAAAGGTATTATACTACCTTTAGATTCAATTTCTCCTACACTAGCAATATTGGAGAGTATGAAAGTCTAGTCAATGGACTGGAATGGGCTAGGAAAAGAGGGCTTAAGGCCTTAAAAGTTTATGGTGACAGTGAGTTAGTTGTCAGCCAAGTAAGACGGATAAGTGCAACCAAGAATGACACCATGAAAGCATACAAACATAGAGTTTGGGATATAATTTAAGATTTCCATGCTTTCAATCTTATTGTGATATCTAGGAAGCTAAATCAAAATGCCAAAAGGTTAGCTGATGTTGGATCTCAGTATGATATTCCAAATAACACTTCAAAAGAAATGGATCAATAGCATATCAAAGTGATTGTTAGGCCCTCTATCCTTGATAATGATGTCAATTGGCAGGTGTTTGACAATAATGAAGAAATTCTATACTTCTTGTTTGAAGAAGATGTTTTTTTAGAGTACAATCAAAATAGGCTATCACAAAATTATGGTGATCAAGTGATACAACTAAAGTCCAATAAGATGCCTAGAGGTCTTTTCACCTTAGAGACTTTCTTCAACAAGGATGACAATGTTAAGAAGAATAAAGCTGGCCTAGTAGTTCAACAAGAACATTGTGTTGAATTAGAGTTGGAGCCAGGTAGGAGCTTAAAATTTGGAAAAGTGAACACTGAATTGGAAAAGTAAGCTTATACCCAATTATTCAAAGAATTCAGTGATTTTTTTGCATGGCAATATGAAGACCTCAAGGGTTTTGATCCTACCTTTTCCCAGCACACTATTGAGTTAGAACCTAATGCCAAACTAGTGAGGTAGAAGCAAAGGCTTGTTAATCCCAAGCTTGAGTCACTTGTGCATAAAGAAGTACTCAAACTAATAGGAAGTGGTATCATCTACCCCATCAAGCATACTAGTTGGGTTTCCAACCTTGTTCCTATTAGGAAGAGGAATGGGGAGTTATGGTTATGTGTTGACTTCTAGGATCTTAGCAGGGCCTCTCTAAAAGATTGCCATCCACTACCCTCTATGGAACAAATCTTACAATGTGTCTCTAGATCTGAGAGATTTTCATTATTGGATGGCTATTCAGGATACAATCAAATCTTATTGAATGAAGAGGATCAATACAAGACTACATTTACAACCAAGTGGGTAACCATGGCTTATCAAAAGATGCCCTTTGGTTTGTCAAATGTAGGTGCTACATTTCAAAAGAAAATGGATATGGCCTTTAAAGGCCTCATGTACAAATTTGTACTAGTCTACTTAGATGACATAAATTTCTATTCAAAGCATGAAGTAGATCACATCAAACATTTGAGGAAGATTTTTGAAAGGTGCAAAGAATTCGAGATATCTCTTAATCCCAAGAAATGTGTGTTTAAAGTTCATGAAGGAAAATTGTTTGGATATGTTGCATCCAAAGAAGGAATCACAGTAGATCCTGAAAGAATTGTGGCTATCCTAGAGCTACCCCTACCACATCACAAGAAAAGTCCCCAATCTTTCATAGGAAAGATTAACTTTTTTAGGAGGTTCTTGCCTAACATTGCAAATTTACTCAAGCCCTTGATAACCATGTTAAAGAAGAGTTTAGCTTTTAGGTGGACCAAAGAATGGATAGTCAATTTACAAGCTATCAAAGAGGCCTTAATAGAAGCCCCTACTCACCTAAACCCTAATTTTAGTAAGGATTTTATCATTTATGATTATGGAGGACATGATGCTATGTCTGCAATGTTGACTCAAGAAAATTTAGAAGGATTGGAGCAGCCTATTGCTTTCTTTAGTGAAGGTTTGGAAAAGTATGAACAAAGATACTCTTTTGTAGAAAAACATGAACTTGCTGTGGTAAAGAGTCTTAAAAAGTTTAGATATTTGTTGACCCATAGCAAGGTACATTAAAAAGCTACTCATAGAAGTGTCAAAGAATTTTTGCTTTCCAAGGACCTAAATGAGAAAAGAGCTGGTTGGATCACTAAAGTGATGGAATATGACATAGATATTCAAAATACCAAGCTGGTTAGAGGAAGAGGTCTTTGTGAACATTTGGCATCAGATGAAAGTTCAAAGAAATTAGATCAAATAGATGCATCTCTTGTGGTGCATTCTACAAAAGAACAAACCAAGGCAATAAGTTGGTTGCCTAATATGATCAATTATTTGAAGATAGGACAATGTCCTAAAGGGTCGGATTCAGGATAAAGAAGGTACTATAGATTACAATCTCTTCCTTTTGTGCTAATAGATGAAGTTCTTTTTAGAAAGGATCACAGTGGTGTCCTTTTAAGATGCATAGATTTAGAAAAGAAAGCAGACATCCTATTTGAGTTTCATGATGGACCTTCTGGAGGTCACTTTTCTCTTAGGACTACTGCTTTTAAGATCATCAGGGTTGGATACTATTAGCCATCTATCTTTAAGGATAGTCATGATTATGTGAGGAAATGCATCAAGTGTGCCATGTTTGCAGGAAAGAAGAGGCTTGCATCCTTGCCCCTATAGCTAGTTAGAATAGAGAAACCCTTCATGAAGTGGGGCATAGACTTCATTGGCATGATCAATCCTCAATCTAGTGTAGGACATAAGTGGATAATTACTGCAATAGATTAGTTCACTAGATGGAGAGAAGCAATTGCTTTAAAAGAGGCCAATGAGAGTGTTGTATTAAGTTTTTATGATGATATATTTCATAGGTTTGGCAATCCTAATTCCATAATCTTAGATAATGCATTAGCATTCACAGGCCTCAAAGTCTCAGTGTAATGGCTTGGCAGAATCAACGAATAAAAACTTGATTAGGATAATCAAGAAGACTCTTCAAGATAATCAAAGAGATTGGCATACTAAGCTCAAGTTTGCCTTGTGGTTAGATAGAATTACTCCAAAGAAGGTCATTAAGAATTCTCCTTATGTGTTAGTGTATGGTAGAGAGGCAAAGTTGTCCATTTCAGCTGAATTGCCAGCCCTAGACCTAGCCACTCAGTATGTCCTATTTGAAGAGGAGGATCCCTTACAGATCAGATATGCTTAGTTAATGGAGTTGGAAGAAATTAGAGACAAATAATTAAAGGATATTGAATGCCATCAGATTCAAATAAAGAGGAACTTTGATAAAAGAGCCAGGTTCAGAAATTTCAAGGTTGGAGACATTGTTCTCAAGTGGGATGAATTCAGATCCAAGCCTGGCAAGCATACAAAATTTAATTCCTTTAGGGTGGACCATTTGTTATAATAGAGTGCAAGTGATCCAATTCTTTTCAATAATCAAATATGGAAGGAGTTCCCCTTCCTATCTCAGTGAATGGTTTCCACTTAAAGCCCTGCTTTGAGGTTAATCTCTCTCTATAAATTCTTGTAAATATCTATTTTTCTGCTTTCTTTCCCTATTTTCTAGGTTAGCTTCCTGCTTTCCAAGAAGTGCTTTTGCACAAGTTTTGTCCCTTTGTTTAGTTTTGGTTTTGCCAAAGTTTTGTGTTCCTGTAATGACTCCATTGCCCAAGGAATTGATGTCAAGGCCACTAATCTATGTCTAGCAGGATGACATCTAGCAGAAATCACCAAAATGTTACCCTAATTTCCATATACATGAAAATTTGGCTAAAGCCTATCCCAAGGTGTCCATTTTCACCTTGGCAAGTGCCCTTAAAAATTTCATGGGTTTATCTATTCTCGGCTGGTCTCTAAAACTTATTTTTTAGGCCTTTGGCTAGGTGCAAAACCCTTAAAAATTCAAAAAATAGTCGTTGGTACTAAATTAACCCTGCAAACCCTAAGCCCCTCATTCTATTTTTATGTTTCTTTATCAGCAACTTAAAAGTTTCAATATCCACATGCTTTTAATTTCCCTTCGGTTGCCATTTCTCTAAGTTCTCTGGTGGTTACCTTTTTCTCTTTGTGAATTGGTGACTGTAGTGTTTCTCCTGGTCATGAAATAATGGCGGTTCCCTTAAGTATTCAGTGACTCCATAGATTTCCTTTAGTTGAGCATTCGCTAAATATAACCCTAGGTTGGACTTTTAGTTTAGCGATTCTATGAGTGCCTTGTTCACGCATTCTTTAGACTTAACTAAGGTTAAGATTTCTATTTAGCGACCAAGCGATTTTCCTTTGGCCATGCATTTGCTAAGACTTCCGAAGTTAAGTGATCAGTGGGGTCCTAGTTGATGAGATCAATGGTTGTCATAAGATCTCATAGGGTTTGTCAAAGGCTTGCAATCTTATGACAACTATCGGTCTTCCCTTTTCTCAGCGCTTCAGGCTTTTGTGGGTCCACTGCCATGGTGTCCTACATGGAGGCTTTTTATTGGTTGAGGGATGATGACTTGTATTTTGTTAGCAGGCCCAAGGATGTCAGAAGCTTGGAAATCTATAACCAGCATGTGTTCTCATGAAATGTGTCAGAGGTATGCGATTATAAGACAATAGTTGATTCTCCTTGGTGACGTAACTCTTCATGCCTGGCGGGTCAACTGCTACATGTACACAAACAATGACTTCTCATTGGTCCACATGGTAGTGATTCAGCAATGTTTCAGTGGGACCAGGTTTCCAATGTTTTAAAGGGCTCTAACATCTACAAAGGATCAATAGCTAGTGCATGTCCATGAGGAATCTTTCTGACACATGCGATCATGCGTCTGCCGTTGATTTTACATTATCTCTGGGCTCTGTCAGGTGGGTCCTTTTTTTTGATGTGCTCAAATGTGATTGGTTTCCACATGGTGATGAGGACTTCTAGGTTGAATGATGTATTAGTAGGGTCATGGTTTAATGCAAATCTATGGTGGGCATATGATCTGAAGGAATATTCAGTGGTCATGAGATCATGCACCCGCCATTAGATTGGAATCTCAGTTTCAGTGGGTCCGATGTCAAGGAAGAGCCAAGGTGTTTGCTAATGAGGTGAAAAAAATGAATGAGAGAATGCCATGTGGCAATCTAGGCCTAGGGTTAGTAAAGTATTAAGTGACTCAGCAACTAAAGGAATTCTTGCATTCCCTTAATGGAACCAGGGTTAGTTAAAAGACCTAGTGATTCAACGAATGCCTTGTTCACTAAATCACCTAACCAGACCAAGGTGAAGCTAAGGATTTTGCAAATGATAAAAGGAGGTCTTCAGTTGTGTGGTCATCAAATGACTTAAAGGAGAAAGGGCTCAAGGTGGGTCCAAATATGATGACATGTGGATTTAATCATTTCTCACTGGCCGCTGACTTCCATGATGGTTTTGACTTGTCAGAGGGGTTTAAAGTTGTTTTCTTAGTGCATCATGACTATTCATCTACTGGGAAAAGTTTCTCATTGATGGTCACATTTTAAAATGACCAGGCTAGCCATTAACATTTAAATTCAAATTTCCTGTGAAGGTTTTGCTAGGGTTTTGCATTCTTTTGGCCATGCATGACAAGATGGGTAGTTGGAATTTAATTTTTAGGATGGTGGAGGTTGGAAGGATGATGATGGATGATCTAATAGTTGGCATCATGGACTTTACAGAGTACCATGTCATGTTGAAGCTTTAGTAAGCTTGGTGCCACCTTTTGCAGGGTTAATCTTTTAAAAACCCAAATATCTTCAAGATCAAATTTGTGAGCCTTCATGGATTAGTGGAGTTATAGGTGGGTAGATGGATTGAGGTTGTTGTGTCTGTGGGTTCACAAAGATCAACATGCAAAGAAAGATCTGATTTGATCACTGGTTCTCAGAGATTTTCATTAATAGGTGATCAGTACCCTAGGGTTTGATATCATTTTTTAACCTTGTAACCCTAGTTAGGTTTTTGACTCCTACCTTCATGTAGTTGAGTATGTATATATTGTATTTTTTGAGCTTTCGAGCTCAGAGTTCACATTTTGTAAAGAAGAAAGTCCTTTTCTTGGAAAGCTATTCGTGGCATTTCTTCCTACCCTCTGGTTTTTCAAATTCTATAACCTCCCATTGATTATTCAGATATTGTAGAGGTATTTTGTGGTAATTCTTCATGTCCCTATGCTTTCTTGTTTGAATCTTCTCTTATTGAATCAAAGTATATGTATGTTTTTCAATGACAACTTAGGGTTCTTGATCCCTTATACTTTCTATGATTTTGTGTGTTATTGTTGTTTGATCTAATTTAGATGCTTTTGTGGGTATACTTTAGCCCCCTAACAGTCTTGTCTCAATCCTACACCAAGTTGCAGAAGTGAATGTCTGCTTCCAGGTCATAGGTTGTGTCTTATTCTCAAGCCCTCCTTTGAAACACTTATGCAAGCATATTTAGTAAGTTGTGACCTATTAGACCTAAGCCTTTCATTGATTCCACTCCTCTATACTGAGATCCAAACCCTAATTTTGGTGTATCACCTAGTAGGTAGTTTTCTTTCAAGTCATTTCCCTTTCAAGGATTTCCTTCTATCCCTTTCCATCAAGAGTTTACTTTTATGTCTAGAAGCAAATTAGGGTGATTATCCAAGAGGAACCAGCCTAGAACCTAGAGGTCTCATCTTAGTTAGCATAGGTCCAATAACCTAGAGGTGATTCCCATGTTATACTAGGTTATCAAGACTACAAGAGCTTGAGACAAGGGTGCAAACTTAGTGTATAATAGAGACATCTTAAACTCAATTTATTGTATAGTTTGTAATGATATTGGCATTAACTTTTTTATATAATAAAATGTAGGTACCCTATCAAGAATTCTAACATGTAGTTGTTTGAGGACTTATAGAAATATTCTTCATTACTCTAACCTTGTTGTTGCAATAAATATTCAATTGATTAAATATCGTGGTAGACATCTTAACAAGAATTTGTGAAAATTTTATGAATCTGATGATGAGGCAATAGTTGACATAATATGGGTCAAAGCTGATCCAGAAGGTTCACTTCATTGATTTTGGGCAATAAAGATGAATGGTTCTATAATATGGTAGAATGATTTTGAGAATTTGTATATGATTCTATATGCATATGAGCTATAATGTGGATATTTAGATGCCAAATTTTGTTTATAAAAAAGATCAACTGTAATGTACATATTTAGATGCCAAAAATTTTATATAAAAATAACAATCCACTATAATGTGCATATTTAGATGCAAAATTTTGTATACATAAACAATAATGTCCTTCATTGTGCATATTAGATGTAAAATTTGAAATATAAAAGTGCCCATTGGATGATTTACAAATATTAAGAGCTCACATTTTATATATCCTAATTTGTACCATTTGATTATAAATACATATTGAATTTTGTATCCTTACATTTGTATCTTCCTAATTCCATGTAAACTACAAAAATTGTGATTCCTTACCATGAATTTTGTATCATTACATTTGCATTGTCTTAATTTTGTATCCTTACATTTGTATAATCTTAATACAATGTACATTTGTATCGTCAAATGATGTAATACTTGGATTCATTGAGTCAAAATTGGTCAGATGTGTCCAAATTAAAATAGTGATTCCCTAGGGTGAAGGGATAGTGTTGAAGGATTGCATCTTAGCATCAAACGGTCTACACCATTATATCTCATTGGGTAGGTAAATAGTAGTGACAACCCCATTCCATTGATGGAGTCAGTAGAAGATTTGTGACCATGCCAGACCAAAGTGTCCCCAAGGTGCACTAAGCATGATTGGGAAATGATCTTTTGAGGTTCGTATCTCAGACCTTGTGAGAGTTATCAATGAAATGTAAGATGCTTTATGACCATGTTTCTATGCCCTACAATAACCTATCTACATTCTGGAAGATTTGACTTTGTTTGAATTAGGCATGACAATCTCACTTGATGCTAAAACTTGTAGTGAGGCCTAGTTGAATGTTGCACCACTGGGTAAAAGTACAAACCCGTGTCACACTTTTATAAAGGAAATGGACAACAACATACCAATTTTTAAACATTGATGATATAAAAGTGGCATTTGTGTTTAGAATTTGAAGATGATGTAAACTAATGAAATGTGTAAAATTTGATGAAGTTTATACTTATAATTTTTTTTAAAAACTTTGAACAAAATTTGACATAGTTTTAAAAATTTTTAAGTCCATTTTTTAATTGCTGAAATATGCTGAAAATCTAGGGTCTAGTCCGCATTATCAAATTTTATGCAAATAATATTTTTTTACTTTGATTTTATAATATGCTTTAGATGACATGTATAGCTAGTGCATAAAAAAAGAAAGATTGCATTTTAGTATATATTTTGTCTGTTATAACTATCCAAAGTCAGTGTTACCCGAAATCAATAGTTTTTAGTTCGTGTTAACTTTTTCCTATCAAATCTACACCATTTAGAAAAAAAAATTACATATTATTGAAGAGGACTCTCTCCTCTAGTTTTAAATATAAAGTTATAATTTCTCTGACATTATTTTATATTTTTAATATTTTTTGAACAAGCGTGTTCTTAAATGTTAAAATACCTACTTGAAGTAATTTCAATTTATAATATATTATATGTAATCAAAACATGATAAAAATTATATGATTATAATCTTGACTCTGAGCTCTAGAAAATGCTATTTTTAGATTTTACAGAAAGGTAAATTTTGATAGAGAATCAAAGCCCAGAAGTGAGAACTTTTGAATCATCCCAATTTTTTCTTACTTGGCTGACATGTGGGATGCCACATAGATGGGTTCGACCGAATTAGGTTCGGCTGAACCCATTTCCACCAAATCTAGTTTGGTTGGAACCCCTATGGCTGGTTTGGTGACCAAACCTGGTCACATGTGGTTTTTTTAATAAAATCAATTTTTTATAAAAAAATCATCTTAATTTTATCCATTTTTTTAATAAAATCAATTTTTTTTTAGTTTTTCAAATAAAATCATTTTTTTATTTATTTTTATTTTTTAAGATTTATAAATTATTTTAATTTTATTTGTAAGATTTAAATAGTTTTTATTTTAAATTAAGTGTTTTTTAATAGTTTTTTTAAATTTATTAATGATTTTTATTTGATATTTAGGTACTGCATGTGAAATTTATTGTAGATTTTATATTTATTAATGATTTTTATGAATTTAATTTTATTCAATTTTTTTTGTTAATAGGATTTTGGTTAGTATTTGATATACAGGTTTACAGATTTTAGCTCTAATATTGAATTTAAGAATTGTGAAAGCTTTGGAAAACTTGAATCTGAATAGTTTTTTGCAAATGAGGAATAAAAGAAATAGAATCAGAAAATATGATCGAACAAAGGATGACAAAAAATATCAGAAAATAGATAATCAAGATCAACTTGTTGAAGTTCAAGAAGATCAGCAAGAACCTATTGATATTCAAGAAGATGCAATTGAAACAGGGGAACAAATTGGTAGTTCCAGAGGTGGAAATATATCTTTTGGCATGGGCAATTTGAATGAGATGAATGAGGATTCACTTTTCAGTCAACTTTCATTAGAAGAAATGTTATCTGAAAGTACAATTAAAAATCATTGCAAAAAACTTTGGGATGAATACTTTGAAAATAAAAGTATGGTTGGAAGAGCTCAATTATTTGTTAAGATATTCAGGAAAAAAGAAATGACTCCTATTTTGGAGTTGTTGGGTGTTGAACATAAGAAAAACTCAGGAGACAATGTAAATCGAACAATATTTCAAAATTTGCAAGATGCATTGAATAGCATTAATAACTCAAGTCGAGGAGCTGATTTAAGTGTTGCACGTAGAGCAATTATGACTAATTTATCTAGTACGAGGTTGACATAGAGAAAGCAAGTGAATGCAATTTCTGATTTACTGAATGTATCTAGAAGAAGTATTCAAAGATATATTAGGAAGACAAATATGTTAGATGAAAACATTGAACAAAATTGGGTAAGTATTTGTAGGCTTCCTCAAAAAGATAGAATTTTTGAAGATGTAAAAAAACTAGTCATTGAATATTGGACCGCTCACTCTCGTGTTTCTTCTAATAGAAGAGATACAATCCAGATGAAAGATGCAGAGACTGGTATGAAAATTGCACATCCAAAACATTTTATAGATACAACACAAAGTGAATTATTTGAAGAATTCAAGAAAGAATTTTCAGATGTGAAAATGTGTCAGAGAATGTTTGAGAGGTTGCACCCTCGCTTTGTACGCATAAATAAGGTTCGTGAAACTTGTTGTTGTTGAAATCATGTTGAGTTTCATCTATACCTGCAATCATATAAAAAAGTTATGGCAGTTCTTGATTCAAATATGGTCATCCTTGGAAGTACAACACAATTTGTGAAATCTATTTTATGTGATAAATTAGAAGATTCAGATGAGTTCAAAGTACAGTGTATAAAGAATGCATGCAGTGATTGTGGAGATTTGCATAAATTTCCATTACAAATTGACAATATTAATGTTTCAACACCATTTTTGTGGAAAAGATTTGAATATGAGACATATCAAACAAGGAGCAGAGATGAATCCAAAAAAATTGTTTTGAAGGAGAGTGAATTTCCCTACCTTGAGTTTATGACTAGATTTCAAACTCTCATTTATCCACATATCCAACATTGTCATGGTGCACGATGGCAAGCTAAATAGTTTCGTGATTCGAAAGATTGTTTTCCACCTAGTTGTATTCTTTCAATTGTAGATTTTGTTGAGAACTATACATTTTCCCCTCAAAAAGAGCTTCAAGCTCAATATTATCATTCTGATCAGGTTGTAATATTTTTACAAGTGACCTATAGACATGCACAATATGATTTGGATGAGGTAAAAAGTCCTGATCCAAATGAACGCATTATCATCAAGGAGGTTCATTTCTATATCAATGATGATAAGGTTCATGATAGGAGCTATGTGGCTCATTGTTTTGTAATGTTTTTTGAAGACATTGCAAATCGCGGGATAAAGGCTTCACAACATTGGATTTGGTCTGATGGTTGTGCAGGTATGTGTATTGATACTTCAATTTATTTTCATTTTCATTTCATTTTTTGTTAAATCATTAAAGGATGACATATATGTATGTACATGTGCAACTTAATTTTGCAGGACAATTTAAATCTGGAAAAGCTTTTAATTGGCTACCCACGCAACATGCTAGATGTAATGTTAAATTTTTGTGGAACTTCTTTGAAAGTGGACATGGAAAAGGAGAGCACGATGGAGTAGGAGCATGTGTGAAGCGTGCACTTCACCAACATGAACTTGTAGGTACACATGATGTTCAATATATATATATATATGAATTTCAAATAATTTAAAATTTTAGCTTAGATCCATTTTCTTTAAACTGATAATTCAAAAATATACATAGGTAACATGATAGACAATTCAAAGAAAATTATTGAATGGTGTCAAAGTCATTTTTCTCCTCGGGACACCAAATACAACAAATGTTATTTTTGGGAAGTGAAAGGTAATTTATATTTTGTTACATAAAATTTTAATTTCGTGTTCATGTCTATCTTTTCACAATTGAACTAATTTAAAAATGTACAACTTTTATTTCATATTTGTAATAGATATAGACCGACCTAATCCTTACAATTGTCAAAGAATTGTTAGTATTAGAAGTTACATCAATTGATCACTGTAGGACAACACAAGCCTATTTTGATTCAAGTAAGAGAAAAATCATGTTTTTGTGCTCACTACATTAAGGACAATCCATTAAGTCAATGTGAGAATATTGCAAATGGATATGTTTCACGATGGGATATGAAGGAGTTAATCAGAATGCCTCCTTATGAAGATGATGACATTAACATAAACATTCATGATCCTATATATTCAGCTGATTATGAGCGTGTCTCTAATCTAGTTGTTACAGGTGCGTGCACATACATATTCTTTTATTTAATTTGAATTTATCATATTTAAGTGATGTTTAATTTTAATAGAATCCATTTGTATCTAGGTGATATTTTTGCTATAGTTGTGGAGCCTGACAATATAGAAAGTGTAGATTATTATCTACTAAGATGCATGAAAGCAAAATACAAGTTGACAAAACAAATTGTAGATGATGATGAACAGACATATCCAACTGGTTCAGTTGTTATTGAAGGAACCTATTATCAGCAAAAAAAGGTTCACAAAAATGGTGTTCAATTTGAGGAATACATGTCTGACAAAAAAATTCTACATTACAGTCACTTGGTTATAGCAACAAAGCTGCAATTCGAAGCATTGCCAAAAAAATGAGGTGCCAAAATTCAGAAGTGGAGGTTGTCTATTGAAGAACATGAAAAACTTTTGGAGATAATAAAAGATAGAGAGGATCCAGACTATATGTATCAGGAGCTTTAGAACTCTATAAGCTTCTGAATAAACTTCCTTTTGTAGCTCTTGTACTTTCATATTTGAACTCTATCTAGCTTGAAGTTTCATGTTTGAGCTCATATATATAGCAAATATGTTTTTATGTATGTATGTATGTAATCATGCTTTAGTTAATTATATGTTTTACTTTAATTATGTTAAAATTTTAGTTAGATTAGTTAGTTATGTCGGTTAAATTAGTTAATTTTACGTTAGTTAAAGATGTTCAATAACATTAGTTATCTAATTATGTTAGTTAGATTAGTTAATTTTACGTTAGTTAAAAAGATGAAATAACATTAGTTATCTACTTATGTTCACTAATTAGACTAGTAATTGTTAGTTAAGTTAGATCTAATTATCTAATTATGTTCACTAATTATGTTTGAACTAATTAGATTAGTAATTGTTAGATTAGTTTAAAATTAGTTATCTATTATGAACTAGCTAACTATGTTCACTAATTATGTTCACTAATTAGATTAGTAATTGTTAGATTAACTTAATTATATTAGTAATTAGTTATCTAATTATGTTCACTAATTAGATTAGTTAAAGATGAAATAACAAATTAGTTAACAAATTTTGTTAGTTAGATTAGTTAATTTTATGTTAGTTAAAGATGAAATAACATTAGTTATCTAATTATGAACTCACTAATTAGATTAGTAATTGTTAGTTAAGTTATCTAATTATCTAATTATGTTCACTAATTAGATTAGTAATTGTTAGATTAGTAATTAGTTATCTATTATGAACTATCTAATTATGTTCACTAATTAGAACAGTAATTTTGTTAGATTAAAGTAATTAGATTAGTAATTAGTTATCTAATTATGTGCACTAATTAGAATAATGTAATTGTTAGTTAAGTAGTTACAAATACTTAATTACTGTTAGTTAAGTAGTTACAAATACTTAATTAATTTGTATGTACATTAATCATGAACTAGTTAATTATTTTAGTTTTAAAGTAGTTATGTAAGTACTTAATTAATTTGTATCTACTCAAATGATTAATTAACTCACCTTAAGACATTACAAATATTTAAAATAACATTAAAAGTACATGACATATAACATAATGTACATACATCTAGTTCATGCACATAAAAATAAGTCTAAAAGATGAAATAACATTAACTATACATGGCATAATATATAATGTACATACATTAACACATGTGTACACAAAAAATAAGTCTAAAAGATGAAATATGTAATAAGTCTAAAATATGAAATAAGTCTAAAAGATGAAATATGTAATAAGTCTAATAATGTTATGTAACCATATACCACATGTAACTCTATAAGCATATAACCATATGTACCATGTAACTAGATATATAACCATGAAATATCTAATATGAAACAATCTAAAATGAAATGTCTAATATGAAATGTCACATGAAATATAGACACTCAACTAGGGCCATGTCCAGATCCATGACCTAATGTCAGTGCACCACCTCCTCCTGATGCCGCTCCACCTCCTCCTGATGTCTGTGTACAATAAACAAAATACATGTCACACATATGTATCATGTACATATATAATAAATTTTAAATACTTATGATCATAGAAAAATTAATTTTTTGAACAAACATCTCAATATACCTGTGTATCATGCTAGATAGGATCATGTGGAGTTTGTAAATCTCCATATCTAGGTGCATTAGGTGGAACAACACCAATCAGACCCCCTAATGCTCTACCAATAGTGCTCCAGTCTCTCGAATCACATGGTATATCTAAAGGATCAATAGTAAAGAGCTGAAGACCTCGACGCATTGATGAAGTGCTCTGAGTGGTTTGATGAAGAGTTGTAGGTGGTGGTGCAGTAGGTGAAGGACCTATGGGTGGTGCAGTAGCGGAGTACCTATGGGTGTTGTAGTCTATTGAGGACCTGTGGGTGGTGTACACTGCTAAGAACCTATGGGTGGTGTAGTCTGCTGAGCACTATATGTCCTAACAAATGTAGGAACTATTGGCATTAAGCAGAATTGCCACTAGTGACAACACTTATTTGCATTCTAAGTGCAAATCGAGCAGAACAGTGCAAACCGAGCAGAACAGTGCAAACTGAGCAGAATAGTGCAAACTGAGTAGAACAGTGCAAACCGAGTAGAATAGTGCAAACTGAGCAGAACAGTGCAAACCGAGCAGAACAATGCAAACCGAGCAGGACAGTACAAACCGAGCAAGACAGTGCAAACCGAGCAAGATAGTGCAAACTGAACAAGATAGTGCAAACTGAGCAGGACAGTGTAAACCGAGTAACATTATGTCTACCAAGTCACGAGTATTTATCAAGTTCAAAACCTATCGAGTGGTTAGTATGAACCGTGCCTCCACTTCTACTGAGTGCATGATGATGCTGAGTAATGCAGTGGACGCTGAGTATCAGAAAGTCACCGAGTTAGTTTGCAGGAACCGTGTAACCATACTTGAGCCGACTTAGTGGCACTTATGTTTATTTGTCAAGCCGACTTTGTAATTGTAATTAATTGTTTAGACTTGTATATAAACAATGTTGTAAAAATGTCAAGATGTAATAAAATGAGTATGAATGTGAAAAAGAAAGAAAGGCAGAGATAAGAGAATTACAAAGGGCTACAACAGTATAGGGAACAACAAAGACAAATTCATCACAGAAGGTGATCAGTACCTCAGCGAATCTCAATCAGCAATCCAGTTGAAAAGCAAGAGATCTATTGTTTCATCCTAACAGGTGAATTAGTACTAAAATCCTTTAACCAAGTAGACTTAACAGTCTTTTGTAAAATCTCTTTGCCGAGTGCATACTTCATTGTATGTTTGTAAATCCTTTAACAGGGTGGATTTAGCAATCCTTATTGCTCCTAGCAGGGCAGATCATCAGAAGTGATCAAATTATAAGCCTTAACCAGCCAACTTTATTCTGCAGTACTAAAGCTTTGTGGGTTTCATCCCCACCCTAGTTTTACTTTCTTTTTGGAAGGTTTCTGGGTAACCAAATCTATGTGTCATTGTTGTGAATGCTTTTAAGTTTCATGATTTCTATATGCATAAGGAAAAAGTGAACTATATGTTAATACATCTGTAATTGTAAGAAAATTTGGAGTTACTGATTCACCCGTCCCCTCTCAGTAACTCGGTTAATTCCTGAATATTTCCAACAATTGGTATCAGAGCAGAGTTGGTTCTCAAGATAAAGCTTAACTAGCTTGAGCAAAGATCCAGGACAATGGAGGTATTCAAACTGAACAAGGTGATTGAAAATGAAAAGCTAGATCTGGAAATGGCCATAGCTAAACTTAAGGAAGCAAAAGAACATCTTTCCCAATCCCTAAGAAGAAGGAAGGAACTTGCAAATCAGATGAATGATCAGAATTACATTGAAGAAAAGATTGAAGATCTTTTTCCCTCAAATAGCTCAGATGAAGCAAACAATGCTGTCAAAGAACTCCTAGAAAAGAATGGGTCTCTGCAGGAAGAAGTGAGAAAATTAAAAAGAGAACAAGAGCTACACTCAACAAGATTTTGTGAGATCTTAGAACAAAGAAACAAGTTGAAAGATGAATTAGATGGAAGGAACAATGAAGTCCAAAATAAAACCCTTCAGCTAGAAAACCTAATTGATCAGATCTCCCATACAAATGAGGAAATTCTGAATGTAAGATCAGAAATAGAAAACACAAGAGAAGAACTAAGATCTGAAAAGGAAATCAATCTAAGATTGGTGGATGACCTAAACGCCGAAAAACAAATCAATGAAGGAATGCTGAAAAGCCAAGAAGACTTGAATCAGCTGTATGAGTGAAATCTTCATAGGCAGAAAGGAAAAGCAGGACTTGGATACAAAGGAGAAGGTGAATCTTCTAAGCAAGGTACTCAAAGAAATCAGAAACCTTCTTGTAATCATTGTGGTAAAATAGGACATACTTCAAATAAATGTTGGAGCAATGAAAAAGTAGAATTCAATGGAAAATGCTACAACTGCAATCAACATGGTCACAAAGCAAATGAATGTAGGGAAAAACCAAGATTCAGAGGTAATTGTCACAAATGCAACAAACAAGGTCACAAAGCATCTGAGTGCAGATCCAAAACATTCAATCTAGCAGAACAAATTATGAAAGTAATGTTTGGATGGGACTACAACACCTGGTGTAGATGTCATTACTATGGAGAATATGGACACATTGGCATGAACTGCATAAAACATCATCTAAGGAAAAGAGATACTACCGTAAGATGCTTCAAATGCACTAAACTCGGTCACATAGCCAGAAACTGCATGAATGCTAGTGAAGTTGAAGATGGAAAGAAGAATGAAGCAACTAAGGTTAGGAAATAGGTGAGACAAAAGTGGATTCCTAAATCTACCGAGCAAACCAGTCCAAGTAATGGAATGGGTGGCTCTACTGACTCAAACTAAATTTCCAAGAAAGCACTGGAACTGTATTCTCATAGACAAACTTCAAGCAGTTCCAGAACCGAATTAAAAGAAAGATCTAAATCAGCATACAAGATGCAGTAAGATCACAGGAAGGTCGGTATTAGTTTTCACCGAGCAAGGTCGGTACCAGTCTTTACCGAGCGAGGTCGGAGCAATATGAATTCTCGAGTTCACCAAGTTGTGAAGTCTTTACCGAGCAATTAATTCTTAGTGGGTGACAGTCTATCAGAATTCATACCCTAATTTGTACTGAGCATTAATGACAGAGTGGTAAACAAAAGGCAAGAAATTGAACTCATTCCTCATCGCGAACTTTAGCACTTTGAGAGCAGAGAATTTCAAGAGAAATCCAGCGATTCAAATACTTTTGTGAAAAGAATTTTCTGTGAGCTACCATGGCATCATCCAGCACTTCAATGAAGAAAGGATTAGAAATGTTAGTCCAAGGGGAATGGAGAGCACTAGATTTCAAGATCGTTCCCACAATTGTAGCAGCCCTAGACCCGAACGGAGCTCAATCTCAGATTCCTCCTAAGGTACTACTTATTAACGATATTCGCAATCATTTCAATTGTGCAATTCAAGAAATGGGAAACCTAGAGCTAGATATTGTGCATGAGGAACTGTGTGTGGATGGTATTCTAAAACCCGAGCACAAACATCTGGAAGATAAGGGATTAGTTCACATTGCACATTTTCCTTGAAACTTTCAGGAGAAATGGGTTAGATACATTCTCAGCCGTATACATGATGGCAAGATTTGGCTTGAGCAACCCATAGAGATCACCAAGAAGATGATTCGTCAAATCACCAATCTTCCCATGTTGAACAAAGCAAAAACTACCAAAACCCTAGGTCGGTTGGAACTGGAGAAGAAAACCCTAGCCGAGTGGGACGGTAGAGGCATGAAAGTTAGCAGCATTACCGATGCTGAACTGAAGTTTGGTACACAAATAATTGCCCATAAAATATACAGTTCAAGTCAACAAAATAGTGTCTCCTGTGAAGCTATTGACCTAGCATACAAAGTGGTCAAGAATAACTTATCATTTGACCTTGCAGATTTATTGTTAAAATAGTTTAACAAGAACATGGAAAGCATTCAAACTTCCAAAAACAATCCATGTAAGTTTGGATCTCTATTGGTCTGTTTATTCTTCTATGTTCAGAAATTCTTCCCTTCCAAAGGAAAAGTTGTATGGAGAAAAGATGTGCCAGTCCTTTATGAGATAAATGAATACATCTCAGAAATGGGTGAAAATTTTGAAAGCGTCATGGATAGTTATTTTGAGTCTTTCAAAGAGAAAATGAATGATAGATTCTGGATTCCACAGAAGTTGGTGGAAGATTATAAGGATGACATTTGTTTCATGGTAGACTGTGACAATGTATATATTCAAGCAGCTAAACCAAGGATTGTATATGTAAAACCTCTTCCTTATGAGGTAAATATTGATGAAACCAAGAATATCATTGAAGCCCTTCTTAATCAGCCTGTTAATCCCAAAGCTCCATATTTTAGAACATATGATGAAGCAAAGGTGAAAATTGAATTAAACATAAAGCTTCCACAGGTGGTAAACAAAGGAAAGAAGAGGATAGCCAAAATGCAAATGCTAACCGAGGACAAAGGAGAAAATGATGAAGAAGAAGAGGAAAAGGATGAGAAAATAGAGGAACTAGAACCTGCAAAGAAGAAAGGAAAGGTATTCATCACTAAGGCACCTAAGCCTCCCACTGCTGTATTTACAAGGAGAAGTGCAAGAGGTAAGGCAGACAAGGAAGACAAAGATATAGTATTCAAAAGGCCTCCTCTAAACTTTCAATAGAGGATCAAACTTTTTAGAGAAGGATCAAGATCTGGAGTAAGTAACATAAAATCTTTTAAATATGAAACCAGATCGGAAACAGAACAGAAGGAAATAGAAGATGTTGTTATTGAAAAGATGGGATAGTGGAAATACTCTCCTAATGAATTAGCCCAACAGGTTCCAGCAGTCTTATTAGATCCAATAAAAATGAGATGGAGCAATGCAAAGCAAACTGTAATAGACATATTTGATCAAACCCTAAGACAGTTAATGCCGAGCTTGAAAAATGATGAAATAAAGAAGGCATTAAAGGAAAATGAAAATAAGATGACACTAAAGTTCAATACTTGTTTGATTCTGATCAACAATATTGAATCGATTGTGAAGGCTGCAAATGCCACATGGAAGAACATATACCATCTTCACCAACTGAGTATTGAAACAGTAATAATAAAAGATATTAAAGATGACAGTGATGAACAAGAAGAAGCCACTAAGGTAGATGATACTGTGAGGATAGCAGCAGAAGTCATTGCATCACTTCCTACCTCTCCAGTAAAATTTTCTACATCCAGCCCGGAGACACCTTCAAGCATGGTTGTGACAACTTCAACTTTTGTCCAATCACCTATAGCAACAATAGAAGCAACCACCATTTCTTCTACCGAGTTGCAGTCTCCCACTTCATCAAGTTTTCCAGCAGTAAGTATTCCAATTTTTGATTCTACAAGTATAAATACTTTAAGTTCTCCAGTAGACAGTGTGCCAGTCTCTATAGCCAGTCCTACTATGTCTACTGTCACTACTACTAAGGCATTAAGTACAGATAAGCCTAAGGCTCAACCGAGTATAAAATTTTTGGGTAAGAATATAGTAGAGAATATAGACCTAGATGAAGAAATGGAGATTCCAACATTAGATTTTGCAAATCTATCAGCGGACCAAATGCAAAATATAGGTGAAATCCTCCAAAGGAAACCAAAGCAAAAGAAGCTTAAAGAGGAGAGAGACAAGGAATATCAAATCATTAAGGATGCTAAAGACATTTTGTCTGATGCATTAGGTATTAAAGTAGACTCCTCTCAATATGTTTTGCTACAATTAGCAGAAGCTGCAACTTGAACCAAGTTCAAGCTCTGCTCATCACATGAAAATCTCATACCTATCAAATATGCAGTCAGATCTACTGAAAGAAGACACAAGGATCTGGTCCACACTGCTAGACATCCAGAACATGATCCTTCCCATCATGAAGACAATGTATAAGCACATTGGACATTCTAAAACATTGATTCATGACAATCAGTTCTCTATAGCAGATCACATGATTGAACTCTCTGTAGAAGTCCAAATTGCAATCCAAACATGCAAGATTCTGCAAGAAAATTGGGACAGAACCTTGGCACTAATAATGAAGGTACATTCTGATTTTCTATCAAATTTTGGATTCTCTCTGTAAATCACTTGTATATACACCTTTGGCATTATCGTCAAAAAGGGGGAGATATGTATAGAAGGAGATATGTATAGAAGGAGATATGTATAGAAGCAGATATGTATAGAAGAAGATTTGTATAGAAGAAAAAGTTAGCACATTGAAAGGGGGAGATAATGTATAAAGCCCTATGACAAAGACAAATTTTGAAAAAAAATCAAAAAAAAATCAAAAAAAAATCTCAGCATGATTCATGTATATAAGTTTTGGGCAATAAGTGTTTTTGTCACTAATGCCAAAAGGGGAGATTATTGGCATTAAGCAGAATTGCCACTAGTGACAACACTTATTTGCATTCTGAGTGCAAATCGAGCAGAATAGTGCAAACTGAGTAGAACAGTGCAAACCAAGCAGAATAGTGCAAACTGAGCAGAACAGTGCAAACCAAGCAGAATAGTGCAAACCGAGCAGAACAGTGCAAACTGAGCAGGATAGTACAAACTGAGCAAGACAATACAAACTGAGCAAGACAGTGCAAACCGAACAAGATAGTGCAAACCGAGCAGGACAGTGTAAACTGAGTAACATTATGTCTACCAAGTCACCAGTATTTACTGAGTTCAAAACCTTCTGAGTGGTTAGTATGAACCGTGCCTCCACTTCTACTGAGTGCATGACGATGCTGAGTAATGCAGTGGACGTCGAGTATCAGAAAGTCACCAAGTTAGTTTGCAGGAACCGTGTAACCATACTTGAGCCGACTTAGTGGCACTTATGTTTATTTGTCAAGCCAACTTTGTAATTGTAATTAATTGTTTAGACTTGTATATAAACAATGTTGTAAAAATGTCAAGATGTAATAAAATGAGTATGAATGTGAAAAAGAAAGAAAGGCAAAGATAAGTGAATTACAAAGGGCTACAGTAGTATAGGGAACAGCAAAGACAAATTCATCACAGAAGGTGATCAGTACCTCAGCGAATCTCAATCAGCAATCCAGTTGCAAAGCAAGAGATCTACTATTTCATCCTAACAGGTGAATCAGTACTAAAATCCTTTAACCAGGTAGACTTAACAGTCTTTTGTAAAATCTCTTTACCGAGTGCATACTTCATTGTATGTTTGTAAATCCTTTAATAGGGTGGATTTAGCAATTCTTATTGCTCCTAGCAGGGTAGATCATCAGAAGTGATCAAATTGTAAGCCTTAACCGGCCAACTTTATTCTGCAGTACTAAAGCTTTGTGGGTTTCATCCCCACCCTAGTTTTACTTTCTTTTTGGAAGGTTTCTAGGTAACCAAATCTATGTGTCATTGTTGTGAATGCTTTTAAGTTTCATGCTTTCTATATGCATAAGGAAAAAGTGAACTATATGTTAATACATCTGTAATTGTAAGAAAATTTGGAGTTACTGATTCACCCCTCCCCTCTCAATAACTTGGTTAATTCTTGAATATTTCCAACAGGAACCTCCCCGAGTGACATCCCACTAAGCATATGTATGGTCTAATATGCCGAAAGTAAATCACTAGATAAACATGTGCTCGTGTGTTGGAAATGGTCCATATCTGATATAGCTACAACCTCTAGAGGAGATGGTATGTCAACTATATTGTATAAGTCACCACCACTACATGATGCACCAGGCTGTGTAGTGTAGGAATGGCTGAATGTGAACATAACACATATCTACCCACATGATTAGATGACATCTCCTAAACCTATGTGGTGATAGTAGCTATGCTAGAATACACATCAGTCCTTAGCCTCTCATTTGCTACAGGCCCTCTTGCTACTTCCAAACCTTTTGGTATGACCAAAAGGTTTGGACCCACCCTTGCCCGCTTATCAGTGGGCATAGGGGCATCAAGTGCTCTAAACTTGTCAGATAATCTACCCTTCCCTTGCCCAACATAACCGAGAATATCTATATAATCAACATCTAGATGCAAATGAAATTCTGCATACAATTGTTTGCAAAAATATAGTGGCAGCTCATCCTTCTAGGGCCACCTGTGCTGCGAGGCCAACCATCGAGGATATATGAAGGGTCCCACAAGGTCATCCTCACATCTCATCACCATATATCCTCTCACATTCTTCTTATCTAAATAATGAGGAAACATACCCTTCACCATAAGGGTGGTAACAAATGTATCAATGGTGTTGTACTTCACAGTGCCAGCGACACTATGAGACAAAGAAGTATAGAATCTATGAGCACTAATCTCATCATATGGGTTGTATGATTGAACAGTTTCAATCATACATAACAACTCATCTCTAATAACATTCACCCTATCCCTATTAGGGATAGTGGTGGATGAAACTAACATCTCCTCCAAAATCTATAGTGCTCATCACAATCTGTCAATAGTATCTCCAAATAACTTCTGTCTAGCCTTAGTTGTATCAGCTAATGCATGAGAGTTGTGACTACAAGCACTACCACCCCCCCCCATGAACACTAGCCTCACCAGAATCTACAGAAGCTCTACCGGATGCCATGTGTAATAGATAAACAATCTGAATATATATATAGAGATCACTGCATGCATGTTCATACAAATTTAAGAAACATACATGTTACAAATTTAAACATGCATACATGAACTATAAATTTAAACATGCATATAAATTAGTTATCTAATTATGTTCACTAATATTGTTAGATTAGTAATTATGAACTCACTAATTATGTTGACTAATTAAGGTTAGGGTTATTACTATGATTAATTTGCATGTGAGTATTTACATTGGGTTTTAGTTTACAAATTTATGGTTTTTTAAGGTTGAGGTTAGGTTCTTGATGTTGAATATAATTATGTATAGTTGGGTTAAGTTATCTAATTATCTAGTTATGTTCACTAATTATTCTAGTTATCTAATTATGTTCACTAATTATATTCTAGTTAAGTTATCAAGAATTATCTAATTATGTTCACTAATAATGTTCACTAATTAGATTAGTAATTGTTAGATTAGTAAAATTTAGTTATCTAATTATGTTCACTAATTAGATTAGTAATTGTTAGATTAGTAAAATTTAGTTATCTAATTATGTTCACTAATTAGATTAGTAATTGTTAGATTAGTAACTATGAACTCACTAATTATGTTGACTAATTAAGGTTAGGGTTATAACTATGATTAATTTTCAAGAGTATTTACATTGGGTTTTAGTTTACAAATTTATGGTTTTTTAAGGTTGAGGTTAGGTTCTTGATGTTGAATATAATTATACATTATAGTTGGGTTAAGTTATCTACTTAGTAAAATTTTGTTAGATTAGTAATTAGTTATCTAATTATGTTCACTAATTAGATTAGTTATTAGTTATCTAATTTTATGCTGACTAATTTTAAAGTTAGGGTTATAGATAATATTATTGGTAGGGTTAGAGTTAGGTTTATCATTATAGTTACAGTTGTGATCAATGTGTAGGGTTAAGATTACGATTAGGTGTAGGGTTTAAGGTTAGGATTATGGTTAGGGTAAAGACATACATCATAGATAGTATAATGGATGAGATTCAAGCTTAGGATTAGGATTATCGTTAGGGTTATAGTTTCCATCGTGGTTAGTATTATGGTTAAGGTTGGAATATTGATTAGGGTTGTGATTGGGGTGTAGGATTAGGATATCATCAATGTTAGTGTAAATACATCATGGTTAGTAGTATGGTTAGGGTTAGGATTTTGATTGTGGTTAGAGTTAGGATAAAGGTTTAACATTAAGCCTAAGAATATAGTTTGAGTTAGTGTTAGGATCAAGCTTAGGATCAATGTAAAGATTTAAATTTTATAGTTAGGATTTGGTTTAGGTTTATAATTATGGTTTACCATTTCTAATTATATTTTAGCATTTATTGTTAAGGTTTAGCATTTAATGAGTATATGACTATGGTTAGGGTTGGGGTTTAGGCTTTTGGTTATAGTTATAGTTACATTTAGGATTAAGTGTTAAGGTTTAATGTTAGGGTTAGGTTTATGGTTAGGGTTAGAAATTTTTTTAGGGTTAGGGTTAGAATTATGGTTACACTTAGGATTGTGGTTAGGCTTTGGATTATAGTTAGGGTTAGGGTTTTGGTTATTGTTACAATTAATATTTAGGGTTATAGTTAGGGTTAGGGTTTTGGTTATTGTTACAATTAATATTTAGGGTTATAGTCAGGATTAAATTGTTAGGGTTAGAGTTAAAGGTTAATGGTTACAATTACGAGTATGATCAAGTTTTAGGGTTAAAATTTGTGTTAGGATTATCTATAATATGTTAGGGTTCTAGGATTAAAGTTATGATTATAGTTAACTATGTTCTTAAGTTTAAATATAATTAACTATGTTCACTATGTTAACTATGTTCTTAAGATTAACTATGGTTAAATATGTTATTAAGCTTAACTATGGTTAACTATGTTCTTAAGATTAACTATGGTTAACTATGTTCTTAAGATTAACTATGGTTAACTATGTTATTAAGTTTAACTATGGTTAACTATGTTAACTATGTTTCACTATGCTTAACTATGTTAAATTTAAAAATAAAATCAATTTAAACATATTAAATTTAAACTAAATTAACTATTTCATTTAAATTGAAAAAAAAAAAAAACTATTTTATTTAAATTAAAAAAATACTAACTATTTTATTTAAATTAAAAAAACAAATTAACTATTTTATTTAAATTAGAAAAACAAATTAACTATTTTAGCACATTTTAAAAAATTAACTATTTTATTTAAATTTTTTTTTTTAAAAACATAATAAAACTATTAAAAAACATTAAAATAAAAAAATAAAAAAAAAATACTTGGTTCGGCCGAAATCATCTTAAGCACTCCGCAAAATCCGTAAGGCGCTAGTGAACAAATGAGCTTCGAAGGGCAATTTTTTCTTTTTATAATTTTTTAAGGGTTCAGCCGAACCCTTCTCGGCACATAGGCGCCAGTTGGTGCCTCGTGGCTGCCACATGGGTTTGGCCAAACATGTTTCGGCCGAACCACTTCCGGCCAAATCCCTTCTGGCCAAAACCCCCGAATTTGTCCTCTAGTGTGACACAGGTTTGTGCTTTCACCCCACTAGGTATCTTCAAATTGTTCATCATGACATTAAAAGTTTTATGCCATTATCTCCCATAGGGAAAGTAAATTCTAGTGACCAACCCATTCCTCCTATAGAGTCACTAGAAGGCTCATGACCAGACAAGACCAAACTATCCCCAAGGTGCACTAAGCATGATTGTGCAGTGACCTTTCAAGGCTTGTATCTTAGACCTTGTGAGAGGTATCAATAAAAAGTTAAATGATACATGATCATGTTTTTAAGGCCTACAATAACCTCTCTCTATTCTCAAAGATTCAAATTGTTTCGAATTCAGCATGACAATCTCTCTTGATGCAAAAAATTGTAGTGAGAATCAGTTGAAAGTTGCACCATTAGGTATATTCCAAACCGTTCATCTTGGTATTAAATAGTCTACCACATTATCTCTTTTTGGGTAGGTAAATGCTAGTGACAACCCCATTCATCCCACTTAGTCACTAGAACATTCACAACCATGCCAGACTAAAGTTTCACCAAGGTGAACTAAGCACGATTGGGAAATGATCTTTTGAGGATCGCATCTTGAACCTTGTGAGAGGTATTTGTGAGCTGTCAGATTATACATGACCATGTTTCTCAGGTCTACAATTACCTCTCTCCATTTTGGGAGATTCATTTTTTTTTTAATTTGGCATGCCAATCTCACTTGATGCAAAAACTTGTAGTGAGGCTTAGTTGAAAGTTGCACCACTAGATATCTTCCTAACCGTTCATCCTAGAACCAAACAGTCTATTCTATTAGCTCCTATTGGGCCGGTAAACACTACTGATAACTTTCTTTCTCCCACTTAGTCACAAAAATGTTCATGACCATGCTAGACCAAAGTGTCCCTAAGGTGCACTAGACATGATTGGGAAGTGATATTTTGAGACTTGTGTCATAGGCCTTGTGAGAAGTATTGACAAATCGTTAGATACTACATGATGAAAGATGCTCCCCTTAATACCACAAATGCATAACATAAATAGAGAAACAACAACAATATGCAAGAATAGAAAATTGGCTTCTTATTATCTACACAAATGTGGAATTACAAACTTTTAGAATTACAATATGCAAAGCCACATGGGCATTCCCTTATAATATTCTGTAGGACAAAGCCTCAAATCAATACCCAGATCTACTACCCAGAACTGTCCTAGACAACACTACAGGCCTTCTTTATATAGGCATTTTCCACCACCCAAGAAGGTTCCAAAAATTTAGCTCTTAGGGCCAACCAAACTTAGAATTATTTTATTTTTCAATTTATTACATCAAATTCGGCTCAAAATAACTTTTGAAACCTGAACAAAAATTTTGAAGGGAAATTATTTTTCGCCATTTCAGGTGGCCTGACTTTCAAAGACCATAAGTCATCACCAGTTGACTTGATTGACTATTATAACCCCATTTTGTAAAGGCCACGAAGCGCTCTACATGCTTGACTAGCACAAGCGCCTATCACCCAAATTTTCAACCTCAGTCGAGGCTTCTAAAGCCTTCAAAACTAAGTTCAAAGTTTTTGTACCCTACCGCCAATACCAAAAATCTTCAATATCTTCAAAACTAGACCTGATCTAGCCATGAAACTTTATTGGTAGGATGATATGACTGAGATGAACCTCCACATGTAAAATCAGAACATTCCAAGATCATATGACCAACTTACTAAAAATAGCAAGTTTCCATAAATAGTAGCTCTTCACAAGATAGCCCTTATTGAATATAAAAAAAGAAATATTTTTGGGTGATGCAAGATTGCTCTTATACCCTGGATGCTCCTGCATCAGACACCTGGGGTAATTTAAGAAGTGACCCCATCATGTCTCAGGTGTGTAGAGGAAAACCAAGATGGTTATCCTCCTCCTTTATCAGCCATGATGAATCTTCAATAGGTCTTCCTTTCCACTTAACTAGATATTCTTCATATGTCCTATTCCTTGTGCTTCTACTAACATGACTATCCAATATATCCTCAATCTCTTTGGTATCTAAACTAGTTGCTGGAATACTCCACTGTGCTGTTGTGATCTCATCTTCAACACCTCCCTCATGATACTTTGTCAGATCTGAAATGTTAAACACTAGTGAAATATTCAGCTCAGTAGGCAATTCTACTTCATATGCATTTCTTGAATCATGCTTCTTTAGTATTTTACATGGCCCAAACTTCTTCATTTTCAATTTTTTATATGTACCAACTGAAAATCTTTCCTTCCATAAATGAACCATGACTTCATCTCCAACTTGAAATTCCTTATGCCTCCTTTTCTCATTTGCCTTAGCCTTATACTACGCATTCATCTTGGTAATGTGCTTCCTCACCTCCTTGTGGATGTTCTTCAAGTGTTCTATAAAATCCTCAAGTTCAGCACTACTTATTTCTCATTTATCTATCTTTCTCAACTCAGATGCATTTCTTGGACTACTTCCATATATAATTTGGAATGGTGATTTACTAGTGCTCGTGTTGACATAATTATTGTATGTAAATTCTGCCTGTGGTAAAATCAAATCCCCTCCTATTGGCTTATCTCCAATCAAATATCTCACCAAATTTTTCAAACTCCTATTCACCACCTCTATCTATCCATCAGTCTTTGGATGATGTGATAAACTGAACTTCAAATCTTTCTTCAACTTCTTCCATAATGTATGCCAAAAATATCAAATGAACTTAATGTCCCTATCTAAAACTATACTCTTTGGCAAACCATGTAGTCTCACCACTTCTCTGAAAAATAATTTCTCTACATGAACAACATCATTAGTCTTCTTGCAGGGAAAAAAATGTGGCATCTTTGAAAATCTGTCAACTACCACAAAAATTGAATCATGTCCTTGTTGTGTCCTTGGTAAACCAAGAACAAAGTCCATATTGATATCCTCCCAAGGCTTCTCTGGTATAGGTAATGGCTGATACAACCCTATATTCTGCTTCACTCCTTTCACCATTTGACATATTCTACAACTTTGTAAAAACTTCTTGACATCTTGCTGCAACTGTGGCCAATAATAATTCTCACTAACCAAAGCAAGGGTTTTATCATGACCAAAATGTCCAGCCAATCCTCCTCTATGCTTCTCATTGATGAGATTCTCCCTCATAGAACTTCTTGGAATGCACAACTGACTCCCTCTGAATAGCATATCATCTTGAATGATAAAATCCAACCACTTCATTCTATCTAGAGTAATAGGTTCTTTACAAGCTTTCCAAGCTTCACCAGAATCAGGATCCCCTAGATACAAATTCTTGAGTTCCTTGAACCCAACCACCTCAATCTGCATCTCTGTCAGCAATATTTTCCTTCTGCTAAGTGCATCTGCAACCCTGTTAGACTTTTTACTCCTATGTTTCAAAACAAATGTGTAACTCTACAAAAACTCAACCCATTTCAAATGCCTTCGATTCAACTTTCCTTGACTATTCAAATATTGCAAAGCTTGATGATTAATATATAAAACAAACTACTTAGGAAGTAGATAGTGTCTCCACTTCTTCAATGCCTAAACTATAGCATAAAATTCTTGATCATAAACATAATACTTTCTCTTGGCATCATTTAACTTGTCACTAAAATAAGCAATAGGTTTACCTTCTTGGCTCATAACAGCTCCTATTGCAGTACCACTAGCATCACAGTCTACTTGAAACACCTTATTAAAATTTGAAAGTGCTAAAATAGGTTTCTTTGTAACTTTCTGTTTCAACAGTTTAAAACTCTTATCTGCCCCATTAGTCCACTTGAACTCTTTTCTATCCCCTCTCATTGTTTCAGTCAAGGGTCCACAAATACTACTAAAATTTTTGTAAAAGCTAGCCAAACCATTTAAAGACCTTACCTCAGTAGCACTCCTTGGAGTAGGCCATTCAAGGATAGCCTGTACTTTCTCTGGGTCCATTTTTAGACCTTCTACTGAAACTAAAAATCTTTAATACACTAACTCTTTCTTCACAAAACTGCACTTCTTAAAATTAATTAGCAATTTCTCATCTCTTAGCTTCTCAAACACCATCTGAATATGCATCATATGCTCTTCCAATGTCTTACTATAGATCAAAATATCATCTAGGTACACAATGACAAACTTATCAAAAAATTCTTTTAGAACCTCATTCATGAGCTGCATGAAAGTGCTCAATGCATTGGTTAGCCCAAAAGGCATGACTAACCACTCATACAGTCCTTGCTTTGTCTTGAAGGCAGTCTTCCATTCATCTCCTTCTCTAATCCGAATCTGGTGATATCCACTCTTTAGATCTATCTTTGAGAAATACACAACTCTACTCAAACAATCCATAATATCATCCATTCATGGCAATGGAAACCTATACTTGATTGTGATCTTGTTTATTGCTCTAGAATCTATACACATCCTCCATTCTCCATTCTTCTTTGGTGCTAATACTACTGGTATAGCACATGGACTCAGGCTCTCCTGAATCAATCCCTTCTATAACAACTCATGTACTTGTCTGTTCAACTCTTCACTTTCTGCTGGTGTGATTCTATGTGCTACCTTGCTTGGTAAACTGGCTCCTAGAATCAAATCCATCTGATGATCTATCTTCCTTACCGGTGGTAATCCATCAGGTACATTATTAGATACAATATCTTGAAACTCATTCAACAAATCTACAACCTCTATAGGTACATCCTCTACTTCCTCTTTACCAGCTTTTGGAATTAAAGAAAAAAACACATGCTCATGCCTCATACCATCTAGAAATTTTTTTCCATCAACAAAAGTTATTCTTGCATTACCACATACCTTTTCTTTAGTCTCCTTCAATGGCTTTAGCTTATATCGCACTCCATCCTTTGTCAGGGAATAGGTATTCACATGACCATTGTGTATAGCACATCTGTCAAACTACCATGACCTACCCAACAACATGTGACATGCATCCATAGGTATGATATGACATAGTACCTCATCATGGTACTTTTCAATCTTGAACTTTACTAGGCACTATTCACTGACCATGACCTTGTAGTCATCTTACACCCAGGCAATCTGATATGGATGTGGGTGTTTCTATCTCTTGAGCTTCAAATTTGTCACCATCTCTTCTGACACCAAATTTTTAGTGCTTCCACTATCAATAATCACATCACAACATTTACTATCACACTTGCATCTAGTGCAAAATAGGCTCCTCCTTTGTTCAGGTTCATTCTCACCACTCAGCATGACTCTTTTGTTAATCAATGTTTCTCCTCTTTTAGCATCTTCAAAATTTGATGATCTGACATCATCATCTACATGTGCAACTTTGGCCTGGCCTTCATTCCTCCTATCCATCCTTCCTTGACATTGAGTACATTCAAATTCCCTATGACCTTCTTCTCCATAGTGAAAACATGTTCCACGGAAGCCTCCTCTTTCTGAACCTTGTTCTCTTCCTCTTCCTCTCTAATCTCTATTATTCTAATTTTGGAAATGATTGGAATTATTTCCTCTTTGATTTGGAATGCTACTGGCCTCATCCTTCTTTTTTGAATCTTCATTTCAGCCTCCATATGACCATCCACCAGATCATCCACTACAACCTCTTCCATTTTGTCTACTCTCAAACTTCTTTTTTAACTTTTCCTCTACTTTTAGGGAAAATTGGTATGCCTCTTCAATATTGTTCATTCAAACTAGATTTAGTTCCTCCTAAATGCTTGGCCTCAACCCATTAAGATAATGAGAAACTTTCTCCTTGTCAGCTTCTGCATGGCCTGTTCTAATGAGGATTCGATAGAACTCCTCTATATACTCTTAAACAGATCATCCCGCTTGCTTCAAACTTTGCATTTTCTTTAGCAGGTCAAGCTCATAATCAACAGGGATGAACTGTCACTTCAATTTATCCACCATCCGATCCCATCTTGTGATTTTATCTTTCCCTCTTCTATTTCGCTCCAATTGAATCTCTTGCCTCCAGATCTTCACATGACCTTTCAGTTTGGCCTTCACAAATTTGACCCTATCAGGATCCTCAATATCTTCATACTCAAAATATTCTTCACATTCATTGATCCAATCGATCAATTCTTCTAGGTTAAGATTTCTAGAAAATATTAGAATCTTGATCTTAGGTCTTTTCCCAATCTTGGAAATGGCCCAGAAAAGCTTTTCTTCTTCTTGATTCAAAATTTTGCCTTCTTCTTCTTGATCATCATTTCCTTCTTTAGCTTCATCCTCACTTTTATCTCTAACATTAAGACTCATTCCTTTGCAAATCTCTTCTTGCAATGCTCGTACTTGTCTCTAGAGTGCTCTAAACTCAAGTGTTACAACACCAGCTCTTCCGCCACGTTCCCTTCATGGAGGCAATTTCATGATGCATGCTAAAACCCTAACCATGGTCTTGGTGCAAACTGCCTCACATTCGATGATCTATTTATAGACTTAGGAACTCATGCTTTGATACCACTTGATGAAGGATGCTCCCCTTAATACCACAAACACATAACAAAAATAGAGAAACAACAACAATATGCAAGAACAAAAAATTGGCTTCTTATTATCTCCACAAATGTAGAATTACAATATGCAAAGCCACATAGGCATTCCCTACAATATTCTGTAGGACAAAGTCTCGAATCAATACCCAGATCTACTACCCAGAATTGCCCTAGACAACACTACATGCTTTCTTTATAGGCATTTTCCACCACCCAAGAAGGTTCCAAAGATTTAGCCCTTAGGGCCGACCAAACTTAAAATTATTTTATTTTTCAATTTATTACATCAAAGTTGGCTCAAAATAACTTTTGAAACCTGAACAAAAATTTTGAAGGAAAATTATTTTCTACCATTTCAGGTGGCTTGACTTTTGGAGACCATAAGTCATCACTAGTTGACCCAATTGACTATTATAACCCCATTTCAGAAAGGCCATGAAGTGCTTTATAGGCTTGACTAGCGCAAGTGCCTATCACCCAAATTTTCAATCTCAGCCGAGGTCTCTAAAGCCTTCAAAACTAAGTTCAAAGTTTCTGTACCCTGTCGCTAATACTGAAAATCTTCAATATCTTCAAAACTAGACCTGATCTAGCCATGAAACTTTACTGACAAGCTAATATGATTGAGATGAACCTCGACATGTAAAATTAGAACATTCTGAGATTGTATGACCAACTTACTAAAAATAGTAAGTTTCCATAAATAGCAGCTCTACACAAGATAAACCTTATTGAATATAAAAACAAAAATATTTTTGGGTGATGCAAGATTTCTCTTACACCCTAGACACTCCTGCATCACTACATGATCATGTTTTTGAGGCCTAGAATAACCTTTCTCCATTCTGAGAGATTCAAATTTGTTTGAATTTTACATGCTAATCTCGCTTGATGCCAAAACTTGTAGTGAGGCTCAGTTAAAAGTTGCACCACTGGTATCTTCCAAAATGTTCATCTTGACACCAAACAATTTGCACCATTAGGTCCTATTGGGCAGTTAAACACTAGTGACAACCCCATTCTTCCCACTTAGTCACTAAAATTTTTGCAACTACGTCGGACAAAATTGCCCCCAAGGTGGACTAAACACAATTGAACAATGATCTTTCAAGGCTCGCATCTTAGACTTCTTGAGAGGTATCACATAATTGTTAGATGTTGTAGGACCATGTTTTTGAGGCCTATAAGAACCTCTCTCTATTATGAGAGATTTAAATTTTTTTTAATTTGGTATTCCAATCTCACTTGATGCCAAAACTTGTAGTGAGTCTTAGTTAAAAGTTACACCACTGGGTATATTCCAAACCATTAGTACAGGCACCGAACGGTTTGCACCATTAGTTCTTGTTGGGTAGGTAAATTCTAGTGACAATACCATTATTCCCACTTAATCACTAGAACATTCTCGACCATGTCAAACCAAAGTCTCCGAAAGGTGCATTAAGAATGATTAGGCAATGATCTTTTTAGGCTCGTATCTCAGACCTCATGAGAGGTATTAGTGAACTGTCAGATGCTACATTAATGTGTTTATGAGGCCTACAATAATCTATGTCCATTCTAGGAGATTTTAAATTTTTTTAATTTGCAATGGAAATCTTGCTTGATGACAAAACTCATAGTGGGGCTTAGTTGATAGTTGCACCACTAGGTATCTTCCCAACCATTCATCCTAGCACCGAATGGTCTATGCAATTAGCTCTTGTTGGATGGGTAGAAGCTAGTGAAAACCATTTCCACACACTTAGTTACTTGAACGTTCACAACCATGGTAGACTAAAGTGTCCCCAAGGTGCACTAAGCACCATTGGGAAATGATCTTGCAAGGATTGTATCTTAGACCTTGTGAGAGGTATCAACAAAAAATATGTGATGCTACATGAATGTGATTTTGAGGCCTACAATAACCTCTCTCCATTCTGGGAGATTCAAATTGGTTTGAATTTGGCATGAAATTCTTGCTTGATGCTAAAACTTGTAGTGAGACTCAGTTGAAAGTTGAACCAATGGGCATCTTCTAAATTGTTCATCCTAGCATCAAACTATTTTTTCCATTAGCTTTCATTAGGTGGGTAAATTCTAGTGATAACCCTGTTCCACCCATATAGTGACTAGAACATTCACAACCATGTTGGACCAAAGTGTCCCTAAGGTCCACTAAGCATAATTTGGAAATGATCTTTCGAGGCTCGTATCTCAGACCTTGTGAGAGGTATCCATGAACCATAAGATGCTACATGACATTATTCCTAAGGCCTATAATAACCTGTCTCCATTCTAGAAGATTCAATTTTTTTTTAATTTGGCATGACAACCTCGCTTGATGCCAAAACTTGTAGTGAGGCTCAGTTGAATGTTGCACCACTGGGTATCTTCCAAGTCATTCATCCTGATGTCAAATGGTCTACACCATTAGCTCTTGTTAGGAGGATAAATTCTACTAACAACCCTATTTCACCCATGGAGCCACTAGAACATTCGTAACCATGCCAAATGAAAGTGTCCCCAAGGTACACTAAGCACCATTGTGTATGTTGATGAGCATTCTTGTGTGTCAAGAGGCAAAGTGGGACCATTCCTAGGGTAAACCTACCCAACGAGACATGATGAAAGCATTGTTTTGTGACCATAATGAATAGATGTTTCTGGTCCAAGTTAGCTATACAAGGGACATCATTAGTGGGGTAGGTCCTATCCTTTTTGTTCTAAATGTGTTAGGGTCCTATGGACCATTTTGGTTTTTAATAAAGACTACATTTTCAAATCTAGTCAAAGGGTCAATAATAGACTACTAATTGATGCTATGAGTTCTTAGGATGATTACATTTCAAGATAACCTTCAAAGCTTGAAGGGTGCCCATAAATACATGTAAGGCATGGATCATACATAAAAACACTCCTAAGACATGATTATAGTCATGAATGTATGCAAGACATGAATTCCAATACACATAAGGTAGTGATCATATGCTCAAGACATGAATCACACATTTAGATATCCATACACATTGTTTGTATACACTTATGCAACATGCATGTAAATAATGCATAAACCATAATTTTTCTTTAGCAAAATAGAATATTCATAATATATGAAGGATACACATGAATATAATGTAGCACATAAAGCATGAATTCACTTAAATGATGAATTACACATGTGAACACATGTAGCACATAAAGTGTACACATAAATTTTCTTAAGTCATAAATCATACATGTAGCACATAGATTATAAAACATACACATGAATTCACTTAAGTCATGCACATAGCCCATACACATGAATTTAGGTTATAAAGAATGTACTTGAAAACACATGAATATACTTAAGGCATAAATCCTACACATGAGTACATACACATAAACATATTTCCATACTAATAATGAACAAATAAATACACAATGAAAAAATTTGATCCAATATCAATTTCATATATATAAAACTGAACAATAATTGTGTGGATATGAAAAAATGGTGCACATGCCAAATCAATAATAGAGTTACAAAAATGTGGCACCGACTATGTCAAGGTCAATATATATATAATAAAGATATCGAATATATACAAAATTTGGTCATTCAATAACCACAACTAGATCTCTATATCCCTATCAATATCTACAACATTGTTGGATCATCAAAATTGAGCCTCTTCAAAGCAACATGTGTCCACTAGGTGTCTGCATAAGAACAATTCAAATGCTAAATCAAATATATTTTCTCAAAATAATATCAAAATAACTAAATATTGGATTCTAATTTGTTGGTAGTTGAATTGTTGGTTACCTCATCTCTTTCTTCTACAATTGGGTCATTCTCTAAAGCTGATGGTCCCCATCTTGCGCAAATTGGACTCCTAATAAAATATAAAGGCAAAGGATCCATGGGAAGTTGAGAAGAGGGATGTAAGAGGTAAACTAAAATCAATACAAGTTAATAGCATATATGTCAAGCAACACAAAAAAAAAATGCATGTACTCATATCTAAACACATATGTTTAACTTGTATATAGAAAAAATGCATATCAAAACCTCAGATGGCTCTCATGTAGTCTTAGGAGGCATGACCACTAATGAGGAAAATATGACCAGTTCCTATATGAACAATCATAACATATGTCATAGTCATAGAGGAAGGATTTCTAAGAGATTTAGAACAATCAAGAATGCAATTGAAAGTAAATATTACGTCTTCCCTCTCCTAAACATCAAGGACATTAGGTGCATTCATTAATTCTATAAAACCCAATTATATCTATATATAGAATAAATAAATCAGGTCCATTCATCAATATAGACTACAAGTACATGTTTAATCATGAATAATACATTTCAATAAATAAACTTAAATTCTATTGAATTACCTTTTGTCATTTGGGTTTTCTTGAGGATTTATTTCTCTTTTCTGGTGTCCTCAAGTCAAGTGGGGTACCCTAACAAAAAAAATTAACATAAGAGAAACAAATATGATACCACATGGGTTCAAATAAAATTGAAAAAAAAGAGATGTGCAAAATATTACACCGTAAAGATTTCAAACTCAAAGTCAATGGAAGAAAGTGTGATATCATCAACTTTGGAAATATGACCAACCAAAAATCCCTATAAAACAACCAATAAATATGCATATATTGAAAAAATATATTTTTAAACACATATTATTCTATTTTAATTGAATATTTTAAGAAAATTACCTCAGGTTTTGAAGCTACACATGTACGTGTAAATCTACTTGAATGAACACTTCAAGGTGTGATCGTATCACCTGGTGAACCGTGTAATGCATATTATTAATGTATCAATTTAAATTAATCTCTAAATAAAAAAAAATTTACTTTTATAAGATTTAGGTGATTAATTAATAAAATGTCAAAACACAAATAAACAAACCTGTCTCTGCTCTCTAGAAAATACCATTGTCATCAAGTCAAATGTGAGGGATGCAACCTTAGTAGTGAATGTATGACATCTAACCCTTCAATATGTACATGAATGAGATGTCGAACCATCCTCATTTGTGTCAGTATCTACCCCAACAATATATACCCTAATAATTGGGGTATATATGCTTAATGGGTTGGGTTGATCTAAATGGTGCATCTGATGATGATGGAGATGGCGTATGTGTTGATCTAAATGGTGTATCTAATGAAAATATAGGTTTCATAGGTTATGATTCACCCTCTACTCTAACAAACTATGTTCCATGCTCAATAATGACATCAATCAATGATGTGGCTACATGAAGAGTGTGTAAACATATAGACACCTTCACAACTATTGGGACTACAACATAAACCATAGGTTTTTTAGCTAGAGGCTTCCTATGTTGTGGTTGTACCACCCTATGGGCCCCAAGTCTATCCTGTGTAGAGCCTTTCCTTCTACCCTCAAACTGCTATATGTCAAATTAATTTGGCTTCTCGTTGAGGATAAAATCACAATATAGCTTTCTCAAAAAATATAGAGGCACCTCCCAATTATTATAGGGGGCTTGGTCAAAGACCATATACCACCTATCCCAAAAAGATTCTTTCATCCAATTGTGAACACACCAGTGTATAGGAAATCGAGTCATATTTAGTTCTAGGTTGTTACTAGTACTAGGATCAATGAAAAGAGAACATATGTAACTTTTAAGTATGGCCTTCTTTTTCACTTCATCATATGACAACCCATCCACATAAAATTCTAACACAAAGGAGGATGGGGAGATGGGCCAAAGGCACACCCTAGATAGATCCAGCTTGCAAAACAACACATAGAAAAAATAAAAAACAACAGTGAGAGAGAGAATGCAAATGCTTTTCATATAAATATTATCTTCAAATTAATTCATATATGTTGAGCTGTAAGGACTTCCCAGTTTAGGCCAGATATTACAATTAAGTTTAGAAGTCCTCTAACATGCGAGGATCTATCTGCAATCTTTGATTTCCTCTCTTCTATCTTATTTCAAATCTGACCCCTAAACTCTAACCACATAATTATATTTATACAAGAGGCTACTGAGCCAAGTCAGCCTTCAGATCCACAATCAATGAAAGGAACAACCAGATCTAGGTTCACACAATTCCCAATATTGGATACCAACATTAAATCCATGACCCAAATTAAATGCACAAGTTGGCCTCAAAAGAAAACCAAAACAAACAACTTGGAAAGCAAGGAGAACTGAGCACCTGACAAGCATCATCGAGTGCCAAGGAATTAACCAAGCACCAAAGAGATAACTGACCAACTCAGTCATCAAAGGAAATAGAGAAAGACCGAACCAACTTGGTCAAAGAAGGAACTGAGCAACACAGATAAACTTCAAATATGTTTTTGGTGACATAGGATTGCCAAGGATCCGAGTTTCACCTACATCAGACACCTGGGGTTATTTGAAATGATTCTTTGAATCATGAAATGGGTATGATCCGAGATGCATCCAACTCAGATTGTGAATTCCATGAACTATATTCAATCAGTCTATTCTTCTACTTTACCAGATATTCCATATACTATTTTCCTCTTGTGCTTCCGCAAGTTCTTTTCTTCAAAATCTAGTGAAATTATTTATTCTACTTATTAGGATAATCCATCAATATTGTCATGTCTTCATTAGGCTCATAAAACTCATATAAATAAAAAATGTTGAAAATAGGTGATATATCCATTTCATCTGGTAACTCAATCTCATATGCATTTCCACTATCAAATTTTCTCAAAATCTTGCAAGTTCCAAACTTCTTCATTTTCAGCTTCCCATATGTTATAACAAGAAATCAACCTTTCTTCAAATGAACCATCACTTCATCACCAACATCAAAAGTCTTATGTCTCCTTGATCTATCAAGTCTATCTCTATATTTCTGATTGCTCTTTCCCAGCTTATGCTTCACATCTTCATGCAATGTCTTCATGTACTCAACAAATTTTACTCCTTCAACACTTCTCTTTCTTTCATCAGCAATATCTCTCAAATCTAATATACCTCTCAGCTGTATGTCATTTACAATATCAAAAGGTGCTTTTCCAGTACTCTTATTCACAAAATTATTGTATGAAAACTCTTCTTGTGCCAACATAGAATCTCAATTACTTAGTGTGTCTCCACCTAAACATCTCAAAATATTTCCAAAACTTCTATTCACAACTTTTGTCGATCCATCAGTCTCTGGGTGAAATGTAGAACTATATTTCAACTCAGTACCAAACTTTCTTGTCATGCCCAATATTTTACGCTAAAAAACACACTAACTTTTTTTTTTGAAAAACATTATAAGTTATGGTTTATGGTTAAGATTAGAGGTTAACAGTAGTCTAATGTTCATGCGGTTAAACCTGAGCAGGAGTTGGTTAACCCTCGGTTGAGGGGTAGCGTGTCGAGAGGTCATCGACAACGCTCACCCTTAGGTATAATGAGGGACTCACCTAAGCCCCATGTTGACTTAACAAGTTCAAGATTCATTTCAAATAGAGTATACGTGTATTAATAGGGTTAATAACCTTATGATCTAATATCCAAATTTTATACTTTTTTTAATCAATTCATTTCAACCCAGTCGCCACTCAAAAGAATTTTAATCCTATGCATAGCTACAAGGGCTACATTACAAATTCATTATTACAAATTGACATGATCCTCGTTAACTAAACAATAACCTCTGAATTCATAATATATGATTACTTCTAATCTCTAATTAACTATAATTTCCATTCAAAAAGTTCATAGTAACAACCCCTTATTAATTTAATTAAATTTAAATAGAACTCAATTGAATTAGTAATAATTATATTAGTTAATAGTATTTATTAATTAATATAATTATTAAATTTCCAAATAAATTAAATTAATTATCAAATAATAATTATTAAATTAGTTACTAATATTATTAAATCACAAATATAAATGAAATTAATTATTAAATAACATTTATACTAATTAATTTCATTTAATTAATATAAATATTAAATGATAAATAAAATAAAATAATTATTAAATAATAATTATGTTAATTAATAATTAGTATTAATTTAATATTTATATTAATTAATAATATAAATATTAATTAATATAAAATAACTATTAAATAAAAAATGAATTTAAAAAAAAACAAAACAAATTTCTTTATTTAGCCCCCTCGGCCTATGAGGTTTTTAAGGGCTATGGCCCTGTCACAGTGGGGCCCAAGCTGTTAGCGCGATACCCCTACGTATAGGGCCCCGTCCTATCTTAGCAGGGTGGTATCCTACCTTCGACAGGGCAATCCTGCTATGATAGGGTGGTACCCTGTGAGCAGGGCCTGTTGGCTCCCAATGCTGAGATGGGAGGGGGTGTGGGGCCCTTGCCCCCCCCCCCCCAAATATAAATTTTTTTTCAAATCTTCTTTTTTTCTATTTTTTTTTTTTTTTAAAGTTCAATCTATGAAACTTGCATAAGGTAAGTATTGTAAATTTATTTTAATTTTTTTTTGCAATATTTAATTTAACCTTCTAAGGGCCCTCTTTTTCTTTTTTTTTCTTTTTTTATAGAGCTTTTTGAGGTTTCTTGGGTGGCAACCCAGGTGGGTCCCACCCTCAAACCTATGTTCTAGAAATGCTAATGTAAATACATACTTTTTTTCAACATGGCAATATTATATAGTTTTTTTAAAGCAAGTGGGAGGGGTTTAATATAAACTAATGACTGTGGCATTTTGGAAAATGATTGGGATTTTCCCCATACATTTTCTAGAGACCTGTAGGTCTCTATTTTGCCAATTTTCCTCTTCTTTTGACTTGTTTCTTTTATTTGGCATTTGCTTCTTCTTCTTTTTGTTTGATTGTTGTCTTCATTAATATTCTCCTCTCTTTTCTTTTGTTTTCACAAGCCTACTATAATAGAACTAACAACAGGGATTATTTGATAAGATGGTCAAAGTAAACTTTTATAACATTTATATAATTTATTTCTTTTCAATCTATTGTTTCATAACATAACTACTAATAATAGAATAACAAGAAATCTTGCATGATGGAGAGAGATAGTTTTTATACAATTCTCTTTATAACTTTTATAACATTTTCATACATATGAAATCAGCACAATGAAACTAAAAAGGATTGGAATCTCTCTTCTTCCTCATAGCTTTTCAATATGAATGCTAAAATAATTATCATTGAGAATATTCACAACTTCTCAGATAACAAATCAAATCTAGACATTAATCTTCAAATGAAGTAATACATTTCTCATTTCTTAAAGGATATAACAATAATACGCTAAGATCTTCCATTGACATCAATCATTGATTTCATAAGATAATGTAACTTTCAAAATGAGAACACTACCATACATTCCTTCAAAAAAAACTTGATGGAACATCACTTGTTACAAACACAAGACTTGGAGTGAAAACTCCATTACATAACAATTACATTGAACTCAAGGGATTCACATGACTCCATTACATTAACAATAATCTTAAACAAAAGTGATCCAATCCCAAATATGAATACATCATCAACTCTTCTAGATTTCAACTCCAACCATAAAGTTTTCAATGGCTCCAAATCATGCAATAAAAATACATAGGCCAAGGGGTGCTCAACTCCCATCCTAGGCTTCTAATAAGCCACCCCTGAGCTTGGGGAACCATCACAAGGACAAGGAGAACACTCAAGAAAACCTACAATAACAACAACATACAACACAAAAATAATGAAATCTCCCTTCCAAGGCTAACACAAGAGTCACAAAATGACCCAATATAGGGTTAAGGTGGAACCAAATTCAAGAGGAGAAAGCACATCTCATGATAAGAGCTAAGCCATCACTTACCTACCTCATCATGTATCTTTCACCACAAACACAATCTCAATAACTCTTTACACCCCCCAATATACAAAACAAATAAAGGAGATGGCTACATGGAGCCCATACATTCATGTTTCATCCCTCTCCTATCCAAGGAGAGACTCTACACTCTTGAATGTCCCAAAACATCCCTTCACCCACAAGGCTACTCTTCCATCCCAAGGGTGAGTATGGCCTTGAGAACTCCCTCAACAAAACACTACAACACATACAAGAAAACTCAAAAAAATATAAAATGAAACTACACATTTACAATGCTTAAGAAATCATGCTCAATAACAAGCTCTTGATTCTCACAACATCCATAAAAGAAAACTACACTTTCACAACACAAAGGAAATAACACTACAACAAAACTTAAGATTCACAAACCCTCCATTATCACAAAAATAACAAGTTCTCAACACATACACTACAAGATCAATAACTACATTTTGCATACAAACAAATAACATACAAGAGAGCTCTTTCTCTTAACATGAAAACAAGAATAAGAATAGTGAAGAATACCACCAAACTTGATCCAAGCTATGGAAGAAATTTGATGAAGAGCTTTTCCACTTTCCAAAATCCTCTCCAACTTAGCAAATCTCTAAATCTAGAGAGTGGGTGTCAAACTCTTCCAAAAGAAGAGTCCCCTCTAAAACCACCTCCACACAAACTCCTATGGATAAGATTGCATTCCTATTGGGTGTTCTTCCCTAAGTCTCTTACATGGTTTCCAAATTTGGTCTCTGAAAAAGGTAAGCTAAAAAGGTGGGATAAGGACTACCTTTTTAGTGGGTGGTGATCTTTCCAAAACTTGGTCCCAAAATTTGATTTTCGTCCATCTTGGTAAACCAACTTTTGGATGTGTCATTTGGTCAACCAATGGTTGTCCTTTGGTGAAAAATTACCCTTACCCTATGGTATATCAAGTGGGGTAACTAAAAATGGCCTAAATACTCCCTTAGGCACCTTTTTAACCCTCTAAAAGTTCATGATAAGTTCAAATTCGAAATTCAAAGATAAGACACTACCTCAAGCTCCCTAACCAAGAGATTTCTCATGGGGATCCTCAAGGGTACTATCCTAGGTTGGTGTTCAACCAATCCCCAAGTGGACATGTCATAGCCACAAGTACACATACAAGTGTCAAGTGACACAACCCAAAAATGACACATCACAAGTCATGTGGCATATCCACTTGGGCACTCTCAACATAAATAACATTTACAATTAACAAATAAATCAAATACATTCACGCATCATACTTTTACAAATTAAATACATTACAATGAGGTTTTTGGCTTCTCACTAGAAGCAACCTTGGCTCAAATGGATTTTCACATTAGTCTCTATGATGGTTCCCCGAATTTACCATGGTCTATTTCCCTACACACTCAAGTCTAATATTAGTAGTCCAAGGAAATATACATGTAAATTCCATAAGATTAATGATCAAGATAATTTATCTCAAATATCATATTTCACATGGCATAATCATTCATATATAACATATGTACAACTCATCATGAAATATTCATTTCATCACTAAATTAAGCTTGTAGCATATTCATTGCACATATAATTCAATTGCAAATAAATGTCATCATGACACTCATAAACTTCACCTAAGTAATTAACTTTCAATTCACAACAGGAATCTCCTCATATCATAATCGAATCAAATCTCCATTTCCTAGTTACTTATGTAAGCATATAAAATCCATCACATCATCACAACACTCATCAATCAAAATAACAATAATTTATAATTCATATTTATATCATAAAATGGTCATCAATAATTCATCACCTAGCATTTAATCCAAAATAAAATACACATCTCAACCTAATTCGTATCTTGATTTTCATTTTCATAACAACTCATAACAACATAAATTCTCTAATTGCACACCTTTCAATAACATACATCGTTGCATAAAATATTCATCCTATTTCGTACTCAGTCGATCTTGAATAGGTTCTTTGCACTTTCTCCATGGCTCAGAAAAATCAAGATCAAATTCATAATAATCTCTCATGTCATCAAAGCCTAGAACTTCAATTTTCATCTCGTTCATCAAAGATCTCCTTCTACCTAATACATCAAAAACTTGGTTAGTGACTCCACTCTTATGCTTTATCACAAATGTATAACTCTGCAAATACTTGACCCATTTCATATGTCTCTAATTCAACTTATTCTGACTACCCAAATATTATAAAGCCTTATGATCAGTATACAACACAAATTCACTCGACATCAAATAATGTCTCCACTTCTTTAGTGCTTGAACAATAGCATAGAATTCTTGATCATACATAGAATATTTCCTTTTCGCATCATTCAACTTTTCACCAAAGAAAGCAATAGGTTTACCTTCTTGACTCAACACAGCTCCAATTACATTACCACTTGCATCAAATTCTACTTGAAATACCTTATTGAAATTAGGCAATGCCAAAACATGCAATTCAACAACCTTCTGCTTCAGAGTCTCAAAACTTTTATTAGCTCCATGTGTCCATTTGAATTCTCTTTTGTCTCCTCTCATAGTCTTAGTTATAGCATTACAAATTGAACTGAAATTCCTAATGAACTTTCGGTAAAAAATTTCCAAACCATGACATGATCTTACCTCACTAGCATTCTCAAGTATAGGCCAATTCAAAATAGCTTCAAACTTTTTAGGATCCATTTTCAAACCATCAGCTGAAATAAAAAATCCCAAATACACAATCTCCTCTTTCATGAATGAACACTTTTTCAGATTTATCAGAGACTTTTCTTCTTTCAATATCTACAAAAATTGTCTAACATGAAAAAAAATTTCTTCTCTAGTCTTACTGAATATTAGAATATCATCAAGATATACAATCATAAACTTATGCAAGAATTTCTTCAAAACTTCATTCATCAACCTCATAAAAGTACTTGGTGTATTATTTAAACCAAAAGGCATAACCAACCACTCATACAAACCTTATTTTGTCTTGAAAGAAGTCTTCCATTCATCACCTTCTCTGATTCTGATCTGATGATACCCAATTTTTAAATCAATTTTGGTAAAATACTTTTCTCCAGTCAAAATATCCATTATATCATCCATTCTCAGTATAGGAAACCTATACTTCACTGTTATCTTGTTGATTTCTCTGGAATTAGTTCACATTCACCATTATCCATTCTTCTTAGGTGCCAATGCAACAAGTACTTCACAAGGACAAAAAATTTCTCTGATCAAACCTTTCTTTAACAATTCTTGAATCTGTTGGTTCAATTCCTGATTCTCGCTAGATGTCAACTGATGAGGTGCCTTATTCAGTAAACTAGCTCTAGAGATTAGATCCATGCAATGATCAATGCTTCTCTTTGGTGGAAAACCATTAGGTACATTATCAAAAATAATTTCACTATACTCGGTGACTAACTTATCAATCTCCTCAGGGAAACTATCCTTTGTTTTCTTACTTGGTTTGTTAGGAGTCACTACAAAACATACATCACTCTTCTTCAAATCCTCGACAAACATTCTTCCTTCCATCAAGTAAACTTTCATAGATGTGTAAACATTACTAATGGGTTCTTCCATCAAAGGTAACAAGATTTGTCTTCTCCCATCATCCCAAATAGTATATTTATGCAATCTTCCATCATATATACCATGTCTATCATATTGCCAAGGTCTACCCAACAAAATATGACAACAATCCATAGGCATTATATCACATAACACCTTATCATAGTGCTTTCCAATTTTCAAATTCACATAACATTGTTCACCTACCAAGAGTGTATGCTCATCTTTGATCCATGAAGTCTGATAGGGCTTTAGATGTTCCAACCTTTTCAACTGCAACTTTGTGACCATTTCCTTGGATACTGAATTCTGTGAGCTACCACTGTCAATGATTACCTTCCAAACTTTATCAAAAACTCTATATCTAGACTTGAACAAACTTTTCCTTACTGGATCTTCCTTTTTACTTTAATTCAAAAGTGCTCCCTTAATTCCAAAGTGCTCTCCTTTCCATGAAGTTATTTTCTTTCTTAGGTTCATTCGGTGACTCTTCTTGCACCAAATAATTTCTACTGTTACCGACCTTGTTACTTGCATGTGTACATTTGAATGATCTATGTCCTTCTTCTCCACAATTGTAACAAGTTCCTCAAAAATCACCTCTATTATAACCACCTCGATAGCTACTTCCTCTACCTCTAGATTAACTTTCACCTTTCCACTTGGTCTTTCCTTTATCCAAAATTGTCTTTTCTAGTTTAGATCTACTATTTTCACCATGAGATCTACCTCTTCCTCTAGGGAATCTACCACCTCCACCTCTCTATCTTTTCTCATGTCTCTTGTTCAATTTCTCCTTAGCTTTCAATGAAAATTGATAAGCCTCTTCAATGTTCTCCAATTTGACCAAATTGATTTCTTCTTGGATGGAAACTCTTAAACCATTCAGGTATCTAGCAATTATTTCCACATCATCTTCATCATGTCCAAATCTGATATCTAATCTATATAATTCCTCAGTATATTCCTTTATCGAGCTATCTTTCTGCCTTAACCTTTGCATTCACCTAACTAGGTTAATCTGATAATCTCAAGGTAAGAACTTTCCTTTCAATTTATTCACCATTTTACTCCATACCTTGATTTTTTCTTTTCCTTTCCTCTCTTTTTTCTATTGCAGATGTTCCCACCACAAGGATGCATGACTTTTCAACTTTATGCTTTTAATTTTCAGCTTCTTTTCCTCAGGTACATTTTTATACTCAAAGTACTTTTCCATCTCAGTGATCCAATCCACCAATTTGTTAGAATCCAATTTTACACTATACTCAGGAGGATTAAAGTGTGGTGTAGACTTTAGACTTGTCAAAGCCTTCAAGAATCTCTCCTCACCCTGATCCATCACATGTGAAGGTTCTACATCACCTTGTTTTACCTCAATTTCATCATCACTAACATCTTCAAGATGTCTTCCTCTTCTCTGGGTTGTTTCAACATCTTCTAATCTAGTAACAAGTTGTATCAACATCTCTACCAGTCTTGGATCTACATCTTGCCTCCCACGAACAATCTTGAAAACCCTTTGCAATTGTAGGTTAGATCAGAATCTTCTACCCCACAACAATTCAACTAGGGCTTCACAAGAAGGAACCTTCAAACCTAGATTCGTAAACCTAGATCCAGATCTAACCTCACTCTGATACCACATGACACAAAGGAGGATGGGGAGAGGGACCAAAGGTAGATCTTAGCTAGATCCACCTTGCAGAACAACATGCAAAAGAAACAACACACAATAGTAAGAGAGAGAATGTAGATGCTTTTCATATATTATCTTCAAATTAATTCATACATATCGGGTTGTAAGGAAAATTAAATGCACAAGTTAGCCTCAAAAGAAATCCAAATAAAAAACTTGGCAAGCAAGGAAACTGACCACCAGACAAGCATCACTGAGCACCAGGAAATTAATCAAGCACAAGAAAGATAACCAACCAACTCGGTCAACAAAGGAAACCGAGCAACACTGAACAAAATCAGTCAAAGAAGGAATCTAACAACACATACAAACTTCAAATATGTTTTTGGTGACATAGGATTTCCAAGGACCCAAGATGCTCTTGCATATAATACCACCTGATGCAAAGGATGATGGGGAGAGGGGCCAAAGGTACACCCTAACTAGATCCACCTTGCAAAACAACACGCGGAAGCAACAACACACAACAGTGAGAGAGAGAATGTAGATGTCTTGCATTTATTATCTTCAAATTGATTGATACATGTCAGGCTATAAGACCTTCCTAGTTTAGGCCAAATATTATAATTAAGTTCAAAAGTCATCCAACATGCGAGGATCTCTCCATAATCTATGATTTCCTCTCTTCTATCTTGTATCAAAACTGACCCCTAAACACTAACCACACAACTATATTTATGCAAGAGGCTACCAAGCTGAGTCAACCTTCAAATTAACAATCAATGGAAGGAATGACCAGATCTAGGTCCACATGCTTCCTAATGATGGATACCAACATTAAATCTATGAGCAAAATTAAATGCACAAGTCGGCCTCAAAAGAAAACCAAAACAAACAACTGGGCAAGCAAGGAGAATTGAGTTCCAAACAAGCATCGTCGAGTGCTAGAGAGTTAACCAACCAACTTAGTCAACAAAGGAAATCGAGCAACACCGAACCAAATCAGACAAAGTAGGAACCGAGCAACATAGACAAACTTCAAATATGTTTTTGGTGACACATGATTGTGAAGGACCTGAGATGCTCCTGCATCAAATTCTTGACATGAATCCATTCATGAACCCCATTTGGTAACCTCCCTAGAAACCTCATTTCCACTATTGGCCATTCTTTCTAGCATCAAGGTGAGGTTTGAGTAGTGGTCAAGACTAGATGACCTCAACCTATTGACCAATATATAAATTTGGACACTATTAAGTGTAAGGAATTTCATGAGATCATCTTCTGTGACAACTACATGATCTAATGGAGGATGTAAAGGGTTTATAGGTGGTGGTGGCTATTGAGAAGAATTATTTTTTTATTGTGGAGGATGATTTTATGATTGTGGTTGTTGCTTATGTTCAATGTTTTTTTCTATTTCTTGTGCATGAGGTCTTTGTTTTCTATTTCATTTTGGAGAATTCTTTATAGAATCTGACATCAAAATTAAAAAATAAATAAATAAATCAATTAAAAAACCCTACTTCAAATAAAATACAAAAAAATTAATTAAAACACAAAATTCTTACCTTTTCAACATGGTAGGCCATTGTTGCAAATTGATGAAAAATGCAAATGGAAGCAAAACATGCTTGGGTAATGATAAAAATTTGCTTCCCCAATTGACTATTCCTTCAATTTTGGCATTAGAAATGGTCCAAAGAAGTACGTTTTGAGGAATATAATGTTACTTAAAACCTATATGGGTTTTGAGATTCTATTGGCTTTTTTCATTAGTTTTTGGCTAGGCTTGGTAAAACCGAGTCTAGCAAAATTTTGAATTTTATATAACCCGCACAGGTTATGCAATTTTTTTTGGATGTGGCCACTAAAGTCTCCCCCATCTTGGTCCACTTACCCATACATAGTATGAGGTAATGAATTGATGAGCATATAGAGTCTGAATAGCATTTCTTGATGCATATTTGACAAAAAATTTATATTGCTGATTAAAAGTTAATCATAATTGTATAATTCTCTTAATCAAGAATATATTAATAGATCTTATGTATAAATCCTTTAACCAAGTACAATTCTTAAACTAGAGTTGTCAAATCTCTAAACAACATAGACTTAGCAGTCTTAGAACTCTTAACTGTGTTAATACCTTTAACAAGGTAAGCTATCATAAATAGCTAATCATTATAGCTCTAATCGAGCAACTTATTTCTACAAAAGTGATGTGTTGTGGGTATCATCCCCACTGCAATTTTTATCCTCTAACAAGGATTTATGTGATACCAAAATAATTGTGTTATGTGATGATTATCATATGTTTTATTTATTTTCATGTGATGCATGCAAATGATAAGTAATCAGTATATGAATGTGGAGAAAGTTAAGATAAGTTTGAAATTATTTTGAAGTACAGATTCACCCATTCCCTCTCAGTACTTACCTTTCCGTACCTATCCAATAATTGGTATCAAAGATCAATCTCATAATTGACAGTATGGAAACAAAACTAAAAATGGATAATGAGAAAATTGAAGAATTGAGTAGAAAGTTGAAACATTCAATTATTAAAAGGAAAGAGCTTGCACTACAGTTGAAAGATACTCAAGATCAACTTGAGGAACTTGAAGAACACTCTGAGGGTAGCATGTCTAATGAATCCAATGCAATCATACCCAAAATATATGAAAATAATAGGAATCTAACTAATCAAGTCAAGATATTGAAAATAGAACAAGAAGCATAGTCGGTTAGGATGTGTGAGATTATGGAACAAAAGGGAAAAGATGAGGATGATAAAAGAACTGTAGAAGAAGAAAGAAGATAAATGAATACAAGACTAGATGATAAAGATAGGGAAATCATGAGGTTGACACAAACTCACTACAAATTGATAGATCAACTTGTTATGACAAATTAGGATGTTGCTAGGAAAGTTGGTAAGATTGTAGAATTGAGATCTCAGAATGAAAACTTGAAGAATGATATGAAAGCTAGAAAACATGCTAATGAAATCATGAAAAGAAATGAATAAGCCTAGAAGATTCTGGATGAACAATTGATAAATCAAAGGTAACCTAATAAAACATTTGGACTCAGTTTCAATGCAAATTGTAAGTTACCTAGAAGGGTGAGTCCTCCAAGAAAGAAACCAACTGAGAAAACATTACTACCCCACCATAGCCTAATAAGCCTGCATGTTATCATTGTGGGAAATTAGGACATACAAATAAAATCTACAGAAGCAAGATTGGTAATCCACCAGGTTCTCCTAAATTTAAAGGTCATTGTTATAATTGTAATAAATATGGACATAAGGCATTTGAGTGTAGATCAAGAGTTGTGAACACTCCAAGGAAACAAAGGTTTGATGGTTACTATAACAAATGTAAGAAATATGGTCACAAATCTAAAGAATGCAGGTCACTGAGGCAAAATGAAAAATGAATCCCAAACTGACAAAATGTTGACAAAAAACAACAAGGACCTACAATACCACAAGATAATAATACAAGGTTTGCTTGTACTACATGTGGAGGATTTGGTCACATAGCTTCAAACTTCTTCAGGATGCATGGAATGAATAATAGGAAATCATGGAGAAATACTGGAATGGCTTGTTTCCATTGACATAGAGTCAGTCACCTTCCTAAGGACTATAGATAGAGAAAAAAGGATTCTACTAAGGGTAAACTGAGTGAAAAGACTCAAGTAAATGTTGACTAAATCTGAGAACAAATGAATAATATTTGGAGAAGAAAGTTACAAGATGATGAAAATAGAAATGGGAACATATAATGACACCAAATCCTCTAGATCGGGTGAACCTATCTCCACTTAATCGATCAAGGTATGAATAGAAGATGATAACATGAAACTTTACCTTAAATCAGTTCCTAGATTTAGTGCAAATATCCATATCATCATATCTAGATATATTTGGATATTAGTTATAAAATTATCATTTTATATGATCATCAGTGAAGTGTTTGAGTTATGTTACTCCATTCGGTGAAGTAAAGTATGGTTCAGTTAAATGGTCACATTAAGTCAGGTAAAGAACCATTAAATGAGTTTATAGCCATTAGATGCCCTAACCTAAAATGAAATCTATAAATAAAGGGTTAGATACTTCATTTTTACTTTAGATTCTTGCGAGAAAATTTGAGCAATGAAAAAGATGATATCAAAGAGAATTTATGAGCATTCAAAATGAGCATTGCAAATATCTACGAGATCATTTGAGGTATTTATAGTATACATTGAGTTAAATTAAGAGATTCTATTACTATTCTATTTGAATCCTCAAATTTTTCAAGGAAGTTTTCAGATAAATGGTACCTAAGAGATAAAAGCTAGTAGCAGTCGAGAAGATTGACCCAGTCAATCCAAGGTACAAACTTCCACCCACTATTGCTATTAAAGTTGATGAAACCTGAGCCCTATTCCTGATCCCTCCTAGATTTATTTTGAGTGAGGATATTCAGGCGCCTTCATTCATTGCAAAGTTGAGGATATATGTCGAGTTGAGATTGATTCATTGTATAAGAAGTTGTGTAAATGGTAATCTAAAAAGTGATCACACACACCTACAGAACAAGGGTTTGGTTCATGAAATGCATATACCAAGGATATTCAAACATGAGTGTGTTAGAATAACTGAGAGGGGGGTGAATTAGTTATCCATGGTCCCAAATACAAAATATAAAACTTCTAAATTGTCTGTGCATTTTCCCGATTACTAGTTAATTTTTCATAGTGATTACCGATCAAATCAGATATGCAATATGTAAAGTATGAAAATCAAACAATCACCACAATAAACACATAACACAAGAGATTTCACATGGAAACCCTATTAAGGGAAAAACCACCTAGGACCAGTAACCCAAAATATTTTCACTCTTCTGAAGTGAGCTCCGTGAAGAGCCAACCCTATTAAAGTTTACAAAACAAACTGTAAGGTGTGACCTTGTTAGAGGATTTAACACTAATAGTTATCATCCAATTAGCATTCACTATGGGGTTGACAAGATAACAATGTCCATTCTATGAATGACATATAAGACTTTCAAGTCTACTTGGTTAAGGGATTTTATCTGATTATAATGGTTAAACTGTAATAGTAGGCGATCTAAATACAATACAACTAGATTTGCAGATGTTCAAATCTATTCTTAAGCTCATAAAATCATTTGATCAATATTTCTATTGAATTCATCAACATTCAGTAACTCACTGTCCCTCGGTAAAAGCTCTCTGATGCTCGGTTAACTCTGTAGTTCGGTTCTCCTTTAACCAGTATGATCAGGAATGCATGAAGCTTGTTCACGCGATATCTCTGCAGTTATCTTCCTCCAGCATAAGTTTCATTTTGAAACCCTAGTCTCTTAAATAGATAAGTAAACCATTTTCTTTTCATCCATTAGATTTTTTGGCTTAATCTCCTTCGTTGATTTTTCTACTTAAACCTTCCTAGGATGATGTGTCAGTAACATGTTTCAATTCTATCCTTTAGATCTTCTCCAAAAAAATTTAGCCATAGATCTTACAACAAACTTTATCTTTCCACTTTGATTACGATGTACTTTCCAACTCATCAATATTATCAGCTAAACTCATCATTTAGTTCTTTTGTCCATACTCGGTTAACAAAGAGATGCGTCGATGAACACAAGCTCGATTTATACTATGCTCGGTATACACTACACTGCTCGGTGTATACTGGAATGCTTCATTAATCGACCACACTGCTTTGTAACATTTTTCTTCAATCTCCATAATAGATTAATGTAACATTATCAAGTCAATCATATGAAGTCATAGACTCATCAATAAGTTACCAAGAGTATTCCTTATCCTCATCTATCATATCCATCTTCCTCATTATAGATATCTCATTTCTTCATCTTTCTCTTCTCTTCTACAGATGTGTTAGATATTTGCAACTACCATGATAAGTACTGTCAAAACTAGTTGACATTAGTGACAACATAAAACTGATTCAATTATCTTACATAATACTTCAATATTCAATGATCTCTAATAAATTTTAGTTCTTCAATCATGTTCTCAATCAGTTGTAGATCATCAGAGTGGATAAGAATCATATTAATCAGAGTTCATAACAGTTTTATGTGGCTTGATGGGAAAAATAAGATAATGAAAGATGTTCTACATATTATTATTGGATTTATGATTAGTGATATACCTAGGGTCTATAAGCAGATGGATAAGAGAAAATTTTGTTGGAAGATGAAATCTAAATAGGAAAGAAGGGGCTTGAAACTTTAAAAATTTCTCTAGTGGAAGACCCTGAACTAAATTTTTCATCAAATATCATATCATATAAGATATTCCAATCATCTCAGGTAGATAGTGTACCATGTGGAGTTGTGGATATTGTATATAGGATGGTGAAGAAGGATATGAATATTTATTTATACTAGAAAAGGTAAGGCTACCAAAAGGAATAGGAAAAAATTGAAACTATAAAAGGAGAGTAACACTAAGTCAGATGACTTGACACAATTCAAAGTAGCACCAGGAAAGAATAATATGTGTCTTGGTGAACTACTCAAATAATTGGAGGAATATGGAGCCTACTCAGTCATGAAGCAATTGAAGTTTTACACAAGGACTAATGAGGAAAAGGACAAAATAAAAGAAACAATCATTACCACACTACCTAAGTTTTTAATTATACCAATTGAGGTAGTTGAACATCTTGACAAGGAACTATATAAAAGAATAGATGGCAGATGGAAATATGCTCTTCCTGCTAAAAAGGAAATGAGAGAGAGATCATTGAAAATCATAGTACGAGATGACACAAAGAGAAGAATAAAAGATACATTGAATGAATACTTGACAAGGTTTACAATAAAGGGTAGATCCTTAAGTATAATAGTCGGTCAATTGCGGGACCTACAAAAGGATATCGATGATCTTTGGAGAAAGATATTTTACATTGAAAAATTGACAATTGAAGATATAACAACTAAAGAGGATAAATCCAAGCCAGTTGGATTGATTATAAACAAATAAGAAGTAATCATAGAAGACATTACCGAGAAAGACCTTGATGACATAGTAAAAGAAGATGAAGATGTGATGACTAATGACACCATAGAACTAGAAGCCATGACTATAGATGATTTTCCTGCAATAATATTACTAAGAAAAAAGCCTGTAATTTTACAAGTAATGGATTTTATTGAGATAGAATTAGTTATATCAAAAATTACAAGTGAAGAGCCTATTGATGTTGATGCTCCTACCGAGTTTGCAAAGGAAAATGAATGAAAAGAGACTGAAGAGAAGAAAAAAAAGAGAAAAGCTACTCAAGAGAAGAATACAAAGTTGGTGACCCCCACTGAGACTATAGGTCAGAAGGAACAAGAGATAGAAACAAAAAAACAAAAAAATATAGAAAAGGTCGAAGAAAAGAAAGAGGAAACATAAAAAAGCAAGAAACAAGAGAAGAAACAAGAGGAGAAGAAGAAGGAGAAGAAATACAAAACAAAAGAAACTTCAACTGAATCAGATGTAAAGAAGGTATCACACCCAAAAGGAAAGTCTAAGAAGAGGAAAATTGAAAAAAGGTAGATATCAATGAGGTTATAGTTATACAAAACGTTGACTATACTACCATGATTGTCAAGGAACTCTCTAAGTTTAGTGACTTGTTGAAGAGGAAAGATGCACAAGAGAACCTTATAAGAACAAAGTAGAAAACAAATGTGTTCAAGAAGATTAACAATATTCTAAATGAGATTGTTCCTAAGTCTACCATAAATTAAAAGGTAGACATATATAGTCACTTAAAAGAACTTGTTAGTCAAATTAATCGGCCTAGAATTGACACAACCGAATATCAAATGAAGGTTCACAAGAAAGATATGGAAACCAAGGTGATTGAAGAAGTTCTCCAATCGATAACATTGGACAAGATAAATCTCTCTGACTTAATCAATGCATTGGAACAAGAGCTAAAATCCATTCTTTATATGTTCTAAAAGTTTTGTTTATTGTCAAATTTTACAAAGCAAATAAAGGAAAAGGATAAAAATAGGGAAAAAGCGTTCATTAAGCTATTATCCAAGATTTCAACCGAACCCAAAACAATAATTGAATATTATGAGAAGCTAAAGCACTTGATGGGAGTGAAATTTGAATTGAGAAAGGAGGATAACTAGATCAGCATGGATCTTTTAAGAACTCAAAATTTTTTTGTTACCAACCATTGAATTACTACAGAGGAAAACTAAGAAAGAAAAAGACTTAGTGAGCACACCATATGTCAGTGCCATGGACAACATGGTTAGTCTAACCACTGATATACATGAGTAGATAATAGGGTTATAGACATTATAGGATACCTACATCATATCACTAAAGGATACACATGAGAAATATAAAGGCATTTTTGATAAGATCCCCAAACTAGATACAAAGTAAGTAGATATTTTGGAATTTTTGTTAAAAAAGGGGGAACATATACATAGTAGAAAAGTGAGAATACATATAAGATTTTGGAATAAGAATAATAGATATAGAAGGGGGAATATACAAAATATTATGTATATAGTATGGAGATGTACCGAGATTCTTACTTTAGGAGGAGTGATAAGTTTTAGCAAGGAAAAGAAATAGACTAGGAAAAAATTTTGACATATGAAATTGAAGATTTTGAAGGTTTTTAACAAACATACCAAAATAATTCCAAAGGGAAAGATTGATACTCCTAAGAGTTAATTTTATTATCATTAGTTATAAGGAAGTCATTATGTTTGTCAAAGTCATTCGGTAAGAAAGACAAGATGAGTCAGTAAGGTAGAGAATGTTGGAAAGTAGTGTTTTGGGGCACTAAGGATCACTTGAGGGTTTTCATTCATGGAAAAAATTATGCTAGAGTGATCACATGCATAGAGTTTTGATACTGGAGTCATAGTCATTAAAATGACTAAGTACAAAATTAGGACAATAGTGTACTATGGAACAATTTTTATTAGCGATGACTGTATATGATGTATTATGGCTTGGGAAGTTAGTAAAAGGTAGTTTGGGATATGTATATGCTTAAGTTAAGTTTTCATGTGATTTTCTGATTAGATCCGTGAGATTTAGTGATCTGAAGGTATGCGAGGACAAAGAATCAGTGTAATAAGGAACATAATCAGTTGCAAAGATTAAGGCAAGGTTGCCGAATATGGTAGCATGCTAATTCAGATGGATAAAGTATATTACCAACTCTTTGGTAATATAAGATCACTGACTCTATGTTTATCATTTACATAATTTATTATTATGATTTGTATGGTAGTTTTGAAGCCATCTAGATGACACATTTTGTAAATGTATAGAGTGTTGTGTGGAAGTGATAGATATGAGTGTGGATATGATGATATGGTGATGCAAAACTAATAGCAAAGAGTAGATGCGAGATCAGTGTTTGATAGAGATACAATTGGAACTATCTAAGCAAGGAAAGTGCTTGTATTGTTCATTTTGGGAACTCTTTTTGAATTAGTATTTTAATTATAAGAGTAGTATGGCCACCACCTTTAACCAAGTATTTTGTATCCCCTAACAGGGTTTTTTATTCCTCTAGTAAGGAAATTTACTACGTTACAATTAGCTCCTAACAGAGCTAGATCTCCTAACAGGGATATAATATTTTAGTACATAGTTGTGGGTATCATCCCCATCAGGGTTTTCTCTTGGCTAGGGTTTCCTCAAGAACAAATCGTGGTGTCATGAGTTATGTGTTGTGCTTATATGTTCTTTCTATTTCATCATTGTTTTTGTTTATTTATAATTGGTTGAACTTTAAATCAAAGTGGATTAATATTGATTCACCCCCCTCTCAGTATTACCTAATCCTAACAATTGGTATCCAAGTTGTTGGCCCTTAGAGAGAAAGCCTAATAGCTTAAGGTAGATCAGAATGGATTTGAATTTTCAAGAGAACTTTGAAGCATAAATTGAAGATCTAGATAAAGAGAAGGCTGTGAATAGTGTATTAAAATTAAAATTGAGAAGAGTAGAAGGTTTCATCAGGAAACTAAAGGAACAACTTGAAACTTAAAGGAACTAGAAACAAGACGTTATGGACAAGATCCAAGAAGATTTAGATAATGATACATCAGATAAAGTAAAGAAGTTGAAGAAAGAAAAAGAGAAAATAAATCTTCTGATGATTAAAGAGATTCAACATGAAAAGGACACAAGGAACAAATTTGAAGAATCACTAAAAGAAGCAAATGAGTAAATAGGACAAATAAAGACTGAACTTAATCACTACAAGAATAAATGTCTAGAATTGGAGAAGTACAATCAGGTCATCAAAGGTGTACTCACTCAATCCAAATTGCACATTAAGAAGTTACACATGAGAAATCATAAAATTGATGAGCAAAGAGAAAGATAGAAACCTAAAGGAGACATGAATGGAGTTGGATTCAATGAATAAGAATGTTCTAAGACCAATGATGAAACTAATGGAATGGAAAGATAAGGGACAGAGAGGGGAGGGGTGAATCAGTACCTTAAAAAACTTTTAACTTGATACTCAATCTGCAAATGGACGTAATAAACTAATCTATCCAACTGAATCCATTGTATGCAAAATTCATTCAATTGACTTGTAAATTTAAGGTGCATGAAAATAAAAAATAATTCAATCACATAACACAAATATTTTTGTTATGCAAAAACCCTTGTAAGAAGGTAAAAACTACAGTGGGGATGGCACCCACAAATTCTTCACTACTATAGATAATAAATTATGTTGGTTAACACTACAAGTTGTGATCACCTCTGGTGATCTTACCTTGTTAGGAGTAACAATAAGATCAGATAGATCTACCTTGTTAAAGGATTTAAACAACACTACTTGAGTGTGTACTCAGTAAAGAGATTTATAACAAGACTATTAGGTCTACTCTGTTAAGAGATTTTGCTAACTCTGTTACAATGATTAGAGAATAACATAAAGTATCTATAATTGACAACTTATGCTTGTCTGAATAATATCTATGAAATATCAAATATATATCACCTTAATGTGTAGTTACCTGTCCTCTATACTTCTTAGTAGCCTTGATTGATTCTGACTAAACTGAATATCTTTGATTACTACTCAAACCTTGTATGAAAACTAATGTCTTGAATGTAGCTAATGCTTCAATATCTCCTTGTCATCCTTCTCCTCTTCCTTTTTTATTATTATAAAAATGTCATGAATTACAAATATATAGCATACTTCTTTGATTTCCATCATCGCCTAACCTTCATGACCTAATTAGGTTACACCATCTTTGGAAAATAACCTAAGAACTATAGATACATACAAAATTAACCTAGATTAGACTAATACATAGGGATCATCATTACATTTAATGATTACATCTATAATAAATGGTCCTCGATCTTGGTAAAATATTGTATGATTCTATTGTAACCATTTACATAGATAAATGTGCCATCACAGATTACTATGTCATTTCCTAGATCACTCAGTAAACATAGCCAATACTACTCAGTAACTATACTAGTGCTTGGTGTCTAGTGTGCTTGATGTTTCCTAACACTCAGTGCTCGATATACTCTGATTCTTGGTAAAAAAAATTATGGTGCCTAGTTAAGCTTGTTTCCACTTAGCTCTCAGTAATGCCTTATGAATACTCAGTATGAAGGCTTGTCTTTTTAACCCACTAGCATATGTAGCTTGTAGTTTTTCCTTTTACCAACATATCATCAAAGATAACCAACTGATCCACTTTGATACTAATGACAACATCTAATGCTCAATAGAGATAACAATCTCCCCCTTTGGCATTAGTATAAAAAATTGTAATGTATATACATCGATATATCTTTCACTATCCTTGCTTCATATATACTTGACAAAATTTTCATAACTCTACAAAATTTTCATAAATCCCCCTCGATGCATTCTCCCAATATATATGTAGTACACTTAGCATATAATTATACAATTTTACATATACATTATATTCCCCCTTTTTGAGATTAATGCCAAAACTCAAAAATATGTACTTACATCTTGTCAAAACTGTGCCCATGGGTTTTCTTTAAAGAACCCAAGAGGTTGTCCCATTCCTATTTTAAGTTAGTGAGATCAATATACTCAAGACTGACTTGTGCATGCATGTCAAAGATGTTCTCCAATATAGAAATTTATGGTGTTGTAACTAAAGCTTGCACTTTGACAATATGCCTTTCAATTATCTTCAGGTGGGGAACTAAATTAGCCTGGATATATGTGACTTGATCACTTATTTTGTCTTCTTGCTTCCTTAACTCTTCTCTTAAGTGCTTGAGCTCTTGAACTTTGAGGATATTCTTATTAAAAGCATTTGGCTCAGTTAAAGAGGCTTGTGCACTGGCTTGGATTTTGGTATCTAGTCATTTTATATTTTCACTAATCTCAGTAGTGAAACTCACCACAGTACAAAGCTTAACTAACATTTGAATAATGTTATGAGTGATAGATTGAACATCGGTTATCACCTAAAAATGTTTTACCTTGCTTATTGCCACTTACTGGCTGATTTTCTCTACTAACTTGTCATGTATTTTAGACTCTTCCCTTTCCTCAACTCTCTTTTTTTCTTCAATATCTAGGGCATTGATTTCTTGTACTAGAGTGGCAAGTTGGTCCATTACCGGTGTGTCGTCATTAATTTGAACCTCAAGTAAAACCTATTATAAGATGTCTCTTACATCTTCAAGTATTTTCTTGCTCTTACACTCTTTTCTCAGCTTCTCTCGAGTTGCCTTGCTAGTGCATAGTTCCCCATATTTTCTTAGTTCCTCAGGGTCTAGGGTCCTCGGGTCACATTTAGATATAAAAATAACTTCATCTAGTGTAACCAGCCCTTTACTATGCTTTTTATTTTTCTTCTTAGGCTCTGGAGGTGAATCCTTAACAAAAGGTACAATTTCCTTTACCTCAATATTCAACATTTCTTACTTGATCGACACATTATCTTCTTTCTTCTACTCCTCAGTAACTTGTGTGTCATTTAAAATAGAGGGATCTTCTGATGTAGTGTTTGGTGGGGTGGTCTTGATAGTCTTTGCCTCTGTATCCTTAGGCTCATTTGTCTAGTCAATGGGTGTGCTTGTCCCTTGAGCCCCTGATGTATCTATTTGTTTCTTAGGGATTGAGCCTTCGAGTCCTTTCTTTGAAATTATTTCTACTACTTCTATCAGAATAGGAAGACTACCCAGTATAGATGTTATTATTGGCTTGGTGAGGTGTCCCTCTTATTTATTTTTTTCTCTAGCAATTGTCACTTCTTCATCATCAGCTAGGTCATCAGGATCACCATTTGTGATGTCCTCAATGACTACATCCAGTGCATTGTTGTCTATTATTTGGATCTCAACTTGATCTAGTGTATCCTATGTTAGAATTATTTCCTTAATGGCATCTCTTGTATCAGGTTCCTCGGTATCTAATAAGTTAATTCTTTGTGTGGGTGCCAAATATACATCATCACTATGTATTCCTTTCCCTTGTCTCTTTGATTTCTTCTCGAGAATAATGGATAATGCAATCTTTTCTGACTCTTCTTGGGCTCGTATAACTAAAGTCTAGATGATTTGACTATTATCATCTATGTCTACCAGATTTTCATCAAGTATTCGCAGTTCCTAGTTCTTTACTCAAAATCTTTTTGAATATTTTCTCATGAATTCCTCAATCTCAGGAATTATCAATATAGGAACTTCCAAAAGTAAGGATTGTTACCTCATTCTTTTCTTGGTAGTCAAGGCATAGGTCTATTTTTGTGAAATTATTTCCTCTAATGCCTTTGATAAGTATTTCAAAAATTCAATAGGAACTCTTTTGAATCTTATCATCATTTGTATTATGGCCTCTTCTATTTTATTCTAATCCTCGATTGACAAGTGCTCAAACTGACTAATTATAGGATCACTAAGTCTTCCATTCTCTATTATTTCTTTTGCTACCACATCTATAGACTGAATCTTATTTACTAAAACTTTAAATTGATCATTATTATCTTCAGGATCATCTAAATCATACTTTCCCCTAATTAACTTTCTTCTTTTCTTTGGCACTTCAACAGTAGTTTTAGTACCTCTTTTCTTATATGTTTTTGTCAGTCTACAACTAGTTGGCCTTATTATCTTTGCAACTCCTTTATTTAGTGGTGTTGAGGGTGTAGTTGTTGAACTTGGTTATGTTGTTTTATGCACTTCTAACTACATCTTCTTTGGAGTGGGGGTAGTAGAAACTGATGTAGAGTTTACATCTTTGTCTAACTTAGTTTCCTCACTGTCATGTCATTTTTCAGAAAGAAGTAACTGACCTTTGGTTGCTACCTCAACTCGTGTACTGTTAGATGATCCAGTATCATCACCAAACTTCTCTACTAAATTTGTCATCATTTTTCTTGACTTCTTTGTTATCTTACCTATAACTAGGCTTGTTTTAATACTTGTCTTGGCCTCCTCAAAGGTTCCAAACCTCTCTGCATTTACATCCTTTGGTACAACCAAAAAAGCTTGTATTTATTTTGAGGCAAAATCAATGTCTATCTCATATCCCATAGGGGTTAACCATTTTGTCCTAGGCTCTACTGCCTTAATCAATGTGTGGTTGGTGTCAAGAAGAAAACATATGTCCTTTTCATAATCTTCCACTAGTTAACTAGGAATTCTTCTTTGAGAATTCATCTTTCTTTCGAATTTCTTAAAGTAGTTGTCTAAAACATTATTAAGATTATTTCCCAAGCCCTTAATCAAATCTAAAATTTGTACTATGACCAGCTTTTTAGTTAACCACTCTATATTACCGATAGAAGGGAAATATCATTACACATAAAAGAATATGCAAACCAACAAGGATCCACACTTATATGTATTCAACTTTTCCAAGTGGATTTTCTTCATGTTCTCTTCAACTTGCCTTAACAAAAGCTCAGCAAGGTCCAACTGATAACCTTTCTTAATCATTATGTAGGCAATGTCAATGGATCCACAAGGAACACTATTTTGACTACTTGACTAATAAATTTTATAAATGATGACATGTGTTGCATATTTAACCTCTAGGTCTTTGATCATGTTGATTTTTATTGATCAGCCATCCCATTTGGCTTTGGTGTTCTTCTCAATTTCTTCCCTAGGTGCACTGCGAAATAATTTTGCCTTATCGGTAGTAGGATACTCAGTAACATCATGAACTGTATTATTAGTTATCTTTACCAACTCATCCAACCACAACTTTCCAACATGAAACCTTCTAAGAAAAACCCCGATCCATCTGCTCTTAAATTCCCTTAAAAAATTTAGGACATTCATCAAACCAATAACTTCCAGTTGTTTGTGTTTGGGTTTCAGCTTTCCATCTTCTCTACATAGCTTTTGGTAAGATGCATACATGTCAAAATCTCCAATCTCTCCTATTTTTGTAGTGAATATACAATCTCACATGCTCGACTAGTAGAACCCTAGGTGGTATGCTTGAGAAAGCACCTTCTTGATCAATTTTTGATGCAACTTTGGGATGAAGTTTGTATTGGGGTTCATTGCATGTTGTAGACAATGTCAGGTTTACTTCCTCCTCCTCTACAAGCTTAGATTTTATTCACTTTTGATGTAGATGCCATTATTTCTTAAAATAGGGTTTCGGTAAGTATGAGTATGAACAACTCGGTAGTAACAGTACTTACACAAAAAAATGCTGATGAAATCACTTAGAATATTTTGATATAGCTCTTAATCACTCTGAAAATCCATTTCTCAAAATTTCTCCTGGAAACTCTTTACTCTTCTTAATCGTTGGTGAAAAAATGAACTAAGTTCATCGTGTATTTATAACCTTTTTCAAATTCCCGCTCAAAACCTTTGCAATAAATGCTTGACCTACTCACAAATCGATAACAAATGTCAAAATTGGTGAGTACCACAAAATACCAACAACTCGGTTAACACATAACTTTTTCACTCAATTAATACTGATACTCGATTAACCTTGCATAATAGTCACCGACGCATAACTCCTTACTTGGTCTAACATATACTGACTGTAAACTCTTTAAAGTCCAAAACCTATAAAACCATAATGCATCTTAATTCATGCAAATTTTGTATGTGCACATCAAATATAAGGAACTTTATGTAAAATATGATCAATCTGAATTATCAGTTCCATACATACCTTTTTCAGCTTAGGTGGAGGTGTCGATGTCACCCAATCCAATGGATGAGGTTTTACCAAATGCATTGCTTAACTCAGCACTATCATTTGATGCCTTTCTCCAAATAGTGTTTCTTATTCTCATGATATCTTCAACTGTATTTCCATTCTCAAAATTTTTTTCTTTTGGTGCTCAATCTCTACAATCTTTACTTAGGTGATTGACTTTATGACAGTGCAAGCATGCCATACTAGTTCTTGTCCAACTTCAAGATTTTCCAGCCCATCTCTTCATCATGCAATTAGCTCCAATATGTCCATACCTTTGACATACTATGCAGTTAACCCATGTATTATAATTCCAAGTGTAAGCATTACCTTGTCTTCTTGGTTAATAGGATTTGTTCTTTTCTTTCGGTGTCTCAAATTGCTTCATCTTTGTCCTACATTCTTGTGAGATGTGTCCATGCATGTTGCAACTATGACAATGTTTCTCCATGTAGGGTTTGTTAGGAGTCCTATTCAAATTAGATCTACATTCATATGCTTGATGTACAAAATTATTACAATTATAACAATGACCATTGAACGTAGGAGTGGTTTTAGGTTTACCTTGTGCTTTACTCCTACAAACATTTGAAGTGTGGCTTGGTTTACCATAGTGATAGCATGTTAGTGTCTTCAGTCTATGATTCTGGTTTTTGTTCATCTGTTCAGATTTCTTAGATGATTCTCCTTTCTCAGTGTAGCCTAATCCAATAGTACTTCCAAGTCCTCTTTGACTAATTAGAAAATCATCAATCTTCTTAGAATTGTCTTTAGCCTTTTAATAATTTCATTATGTTGTTGCTGCATCTTCACTTTATTTCTCATTTTTTCATTTTCTTCCCTAAGTACTGCAATATCTTCAAGTTTCCTTAATAACTCATTATTTACTTGGTTAATCTCCTGGCTTAAAACAATCATCTGATTGGATATTTCAAAGTGATACTCAGTAAGTCACAGTATCTAAGTTTCCTTCACTTGTAGTTGTTAAGTCATTTATCTTTCATCCTCAACAACCAAATTCCTTTCTTGTTCAACTTGTCTACATTGTTCATCACATCAATCATTCCTACTATTTGTGTCCCTTGACCAATCTGCAGGGCTTTCACTTGTTCAGTCAAATGAAGATTTTTTTCAGACAAATAAGAAATTGCACTTTCTAAACCATCAGAAATACTGCCTCAACTAGATCCAATATTATGAAATAGATCATCAATCTCTTCTTCATGATAGTTAGTCTCATTTTCTTGAATAGCCATGTTTTCCCTTTGAACCAGTAACTTCTTCAATGTGTCCTTTATTTTCTAGTATTTCTCAATAAATTTATTCATCTGAATCTTTTGATTCTCTATAGTTTTGTCCAAGTTTTATCTCTCCATGATTAGATCTTTCCTCTTGAATGGTTAAACCATCCAATAAGAGATCTGAGATTTGATACCAATTGTTGGAATGGAAGGATAAGGGACTAAGAGGGTAGGGGTGAATCGATACCCTCAAAAACTTTTAACTTGATACTAAATATGAAAATGGTAATAAACTAATCTATCTAATTGAATCCATTATATGCAACATTCATTCAATTGACTTGTAAATGTAAAGTGGATGAAAAAATAAAATAATTCAATCACATAACACATATACTTTGGTAACGTAGAAACCCTTGTAAGAAGGTAAAAAATACAGTGGGAAGGACACCCACAAATTCTTCACTACTATAGATAATAAAGTATGCCGGTTAAGGCTACAAGTTGTGATCACTTCTAGTGATCTTACCCTATTAGGAGTAACAATAAGATTAGCTAGATCTATCTTGTTAAAGGATTTAAACAACACTACTTGAGTGTTTACTCGGTAAAGAGATTTACAAGACTGGTAGGTCTACTCTCTTAAGAGATTATGCTAACTATGTTACAATGATTAGAGAATAAAATAAATTATCTATAATTGAAAAATTATGCTTTTCTAAATCAGATCTATGAAATATCAAATATATATCACCTCAATGTAGTTATCTTTCCTCTGTACTGCTTGGTAGCCTTGAATGATTATGAATAAATTGAATATCTCTGATTACTGCTCAAACCTTGTTTGAAAACTGAATTCTTGAAGGTGGCTACTACTTCAAGATCTCCTTTTCATCCTTCTCCTCTTCATTTTTTGTTATTATCAAAATGTCATGAATTATAAATATATAGCATACTACTTTGATTTCCATCATTGCCTAACCTTCATGACCTAATTAGGTTACATCATCTTAGGAAAATAACCTAAGATCTATGGTATACAAAATTAACCTAGATCAGCCTAATACATAGGGATCATAATTACATTTAATGATTACATCTAAAATAAATGATCCTTGATCTTGGTAAAAAAAATTATGATTCTATTGAAACCATTTACATAGATAAATGTGCCATAACAGATTACTATGCCATTTCCTAGATCACTCGGTAAACACAACCAATACTTCTAGGTTACTATACTAGTTCTCGGTGTCTAGTGTGTAGCTCAATGTTTATTGATGCTCGGTGCTTGATATAATTTGATTCTTGGTAAAAATGCTCTAGTGCTTGGTTAAGCCTATTTTTATTTAGCTCTCAGTACTACCTTATGAATACTCGGTATGAAGGTTTGTCTGTTTAACTGAATATCATATGTAGCTTATAGTTCTTCCTTTGATAGATAGATAATCAAAGATAACTAACTTATCCACTTTGATACTAATGATAACATCTAATTCTGAATAGAGATAACAGAAAAAAATGAAGTGAAGAATGAGGAAATATGTACTCATGAAGAACCTAAAGAATAGATCAAACCCTTTAGAGGTAGATTCTTTGGATGCAATAAAGTTGGAAACATGAAAAGAGATTACATAAATAAAGGTACCTCTAAAATCTTTACTAGTTACTGTTATAACTGTTTTGATTATGGACACAAGAAATCTAGGGTTTCCCTGAGAAAAAATCATGGTGTCATGACTTATGTGTTGTGCTTATATGTTCTTTTCATTTTAGCATTGTTATGGTTTATTTATATATGGTTAAAGTTTAAATTAAAGTGTAATAATACTAATTCACCCCCCTCTCAGTATTACATAATCCTAACAATTGGTATCAGATCTATTTGCCCTTCGAGAGAAAGCCTAACAACTTACAGGAGATCAGAATGGATTCGAAAAGTTCGCAAGAGATCTTTGAAGCAACACTTGAAGATCTGGACAAAGAGAAGGCTTATAATGGTGTATTGAAATTCAAACTGAGAAGAGAAGAAGGTTTCATCAAGAAACTAAAAGAACAACTTGAACTTCAAGAAGTCAGAAACAAGACCTTATGGACAAGATCAATGAAGGTTCAGACAGTGATAAATCAGATCAAGTAAAGAAGCTAGAGAAAGAAAAAGAAAAAATCAATCTTCTGATGATAAAAGAGATTCAACATGAAAAGGATGCAAGGAAAAAAGTTGAAGAATCACTAAAAGAAGAAAATGAGCATATAGGACAAATGAAGACTGAACTTGATCATTACAAGGATAAGTGTCAGGAATTGGAGAAGTACAGACAGATCATAAAAGGTGAACTCACTCAATCCAAATTACACATTGATAAGTTGTACATGAGTAGTGATAAAATTGATGAGCAAAGAGCAAGAGAGAAACCTAAAGGAGATATGAATGGAGTTGGATTCAACAAAGTAAAATGTTCTAAGACCAATGAAGAAGCAAATGAACTGAAGAATGAAGAAAGAACTACTCATGAAGAACCTAAAGAACAAATCAGACCTTTTAGAGGTACATTCTTTGGATGCAATAAAGTTGGAGACATGAAAAGAGATTGTAGAAGCAAAGGTACCTCTAAACCCTTTACTAGTTACTATTATAATTTTTATGATTATGGACACAAGAAAGAAGATTGTAGAAAACTAGATCAATCTATGTATAAACAAGATTATGTCAGAGAATAGTCAACAACCAAGGTTAGATGTCTTAAATGCAATAAATTTGGGCATACTACAAGATATTATAAGCTACAAGTAAATTAGGAAAGAAGGAGACCACTTACATGTTAAAAATGCAACAACCTTGTAACAATAGAAGAGGAAGAAGAGAACAAAGAGGACCACCTCTTGTGGTTATAAGGAAGAAAGTTGGTGTCAGTGTAAAAATTCTTAATGAGTACATAGATGAATTTGAGAATCATTTTAAGTAATCAGAAAGTAAAGAGGATGACAAGATATGGAAGGTGAAAGAATTAAATAAGGCATTGGTTCAAGAAAGACAGTAACTAATACTATGTCTTCGCATGATGAATTCTTGGAGACATCGACCTAGAAGGCCACATGGCCTTAGGGGGACCATTGGATGAAGATATTAGAATATTTCCAGCCCCTATATGTGTGGAGTAATATCATGCAATCTTAGGTATGGTGTGTACAGACACTGTGGAGTATGTGGTTGAGAGCGCAACACTTGGAGATCCATTTTCTGTGTTCCCAAGTTTTGTATTGACTGGACAACATGGGAAGTTCAGCTACCTATGATTAATGCACTTACTCAACTTGTGAAGGATAAAAGAGCTTGGAGAACATCACTTCAACATTATTTTTTGGTCAGTGACTAAGGAGAGAAGAGTTGTGAAGCATTGCAGTCATCTAGCAGAGATATTTCATGATCGTGTGAAGAAAAGTGCCAGATTCAAGCATGTTTAAGGTATTTAGACCTATACTCATTGAGAATTTATGGATTCACCAGTTATCTTTGATGTTGTGGATAGACCTAGGTACAAGTTTGAGAGACATCCATTTAAGTCTTGTGAGGATGATCTAGAAGGAGTGTTTTCACAAACCTCCATTGGCGTATTGTACGTAGAAAATATTAGGGCTTATATACACTACAAATATGAGATCATAGGAGATTTGAATATTTATAGTGAATTGGATGCAATGGTAGAAGTTTATGGATCTATGGTAGAAGAGTTCAAACATTTTGAGGATCAGTCTATCATTAAGCGTAACCTACTAGCTGAATTCATAAAAAAAAATGGTTCAAGATTATTCTTAGTAGAATCCATGATCAGTTCATATGGATTGGAGAACAACTAATGAAAATATGTTCATAGATGATTCATGAAATAACTAGATTAGATAATGAAGGAGCCCTTCCTATAGTGGAAAAGAACATAAGGAAATAGGTAGAAACCCTAACTCACTCAAAATGGGATAAGAGGGAAATGACAATCAATGACATCTTTTAGCAAGATGTTAGATTGATGGAAATGATATTCAGCTAAAAACTATTCTATAGCAGTAGACCTAACTCTATTTTTGTTGGTGTTATCATGATGGCATATAGGATGGTCAAGGAAAACAAGAAGTATAACCTTTGCAAAGTGTTAGCTCAACAGTTTCTAGAGAATGTAAAGGTGATAAAGAAAGATAGGACTAAAGCATTTAGGTTTGGGTCCTTATTGGTTTAGATGTATATACATATCATTCACAAGTTCACTGGCATGCACCCTAGGGAATGAAAAGACATCATACTCACTAGAATTCAGATTTTAGAGAGTTATAGAAGAAAAGATAAGAATTGGGTTAATGGTGAACTATTTTCTTGGACCAAGATACTACAAAGGCAGATGAAGGAAAGGTATAGGATACCTGAAAATATAGTTGGGAATTATGAGGACACTATTTATTTCATGGTTGAAACTGATTGTTTGTGCTTTGAGGTAGTAGAATTGAGGAAAAAAAGGTGTTACCCTATGGGGTATCAAGTCACCTTTGAGATCTTGACTATGTAGGTAGAGCATGTTCTAGAAGAAGAAGTAGATCCTACAGAAGAGAGATGGGGAACATATAGGGAGAAATCTAAGAAAGTCAAAGAAGAACAAGAAAAAGTAACAAGGAAGAGAAAGATCAGTAAAATTATGGAGGATATCACTGCGGAGGTAGGAATCACTAAGGAGAATTTGAAAATCATAAGAAGAAAGATGGAAGCATCTTCAAGCATGGCTATTGATGCACCTACCCCTTCTGAGGTAGAGAAGACATTTAATCCTACACTGGACATAATTGACCTATCAACTACACAAGAGGAGACAACATGAAATTATACCTATGAGCATTTGTAGAAGATCTACAAGATCTACAAAGTAGGGAAGTCCAAAGGAGAAAGAGGTAGTAGTGGAAAATAAGAACTAGGAAGAAAAGGTAACTAAAAAAGAAGAGGAAAAAGTAGCTCAGAAGGATCCACAAAATTTGTGGAAACTAGAACTTAAATCACTGCAAATGAGAGTGATAAAAGATGGAAACTTGAAGACAATGGACATATATTATAAGAGATATGATTCTGAGAATCAGACAATCATTGAATATACTATCATTAAGTATCTATTGATCTTTAAGAAAAATTGTTGGAAATTGAAGGAAGTATCCCTAAGGAACTATACAGTAAGTTAGAGATCCAAAAGCAGTTGGCATAGTCAAAATATGAGAATATAAGAAACAAAGCTATATAAGACATGCTACATTTTGTCTCTATACAAGAAAGGAATATGATAATAAAAGAGTTGAAACCCTTGTTGAGGAAAAAGGATAGACTAGTAAAAATTATGGCTAGAAAGTATGATGAAGTGATTGAGGACACTCAAAAGGCACTGGATCAAATCCTTATGAGTGATATGCAAAACAAAACCTCACCTCCTAAGGTCATCGAGCCTACATCTTTTGGATTAGGATAAATCTCTAAGGTAGCAGATGTAAGTGAGAAAGATAGCATGCAACTAGACTTTTTTGTCTCTAGTGTGCCTATGACCCTTGACATTTTGCATGCTATGAGTGATCCATTTTTGGATAGCTTAGATAGTGCGATGGAAGTTGAAGTACAATGATAGGTAGATGAAGAGAGAAAAAAGGAGAAACAAGAAGAGAAGTTACATGAAAGCAAGAAAGAAGAGATTAGAACAAAGAAAGTAGTTGAGGTAAGAATGGAACAAAAGATAGATCCTGACACCTGGACTCTACTTTATGGATTGATCCATGTCAATGAGATATTGATCAAATGATGGGCTGAGGAAGTGAAGACCTTGGAAAACTCTTTCCAAGATTTCTTAAAACTGGTGAGTAGGAACTAAGACTTTTTGTGCTTAGTAGTTTTTGAATTTTTTTAAGTACCTTTGTCATTGATGTCAAAGAGAGAGAAAGAAAAAGATACAAATTTGAAGAGTGAAAGAAAAAGAGAGAAAAAGAGAAAAAGAAATGTGTAGATAGTCCTTTAAACACTTACTCATTTTTCACTAAGTGTTGCCATCAATGCCAAAGGGAGAGAATGTTCGAAAGTAGTGTTTTGTGGCATTAGAGATCACTTGAGGGTTTTCATTCATGGAAACACTTATGCTGGAGTGATCACATGCAAAGAGTTTTGATACTGGAGTCACAGTCATGAAAATGATTAAGTACAGAATCAGGACAGCAGTGTACTATGGAATAGTTTTGATTAGCTATGACAATATATGATGTAATATGGCTTGCAAAGATAGTAGAAGGTAGTTTTGGATATCTATATGCTTAAGTTAAGTTCAGATGTGTTTTCATGACCAGATCAGTGAGATTCAGTGATCTGAAGCTATGCGAAGACAGAGAATCAATGTAATAGGGCACATAAGCAGTTGTGAAGATTAAGCCAAGGTTGGTGAATATGGTAACATGCTAAGTTAGATGGATAAAATATATTTCTAAATCTTTGGTATATGAGTATGGATATGTTGAAGAGGTGATGTGAATCTAAGAGTTGAGAGAAGATACGAGATCATTGTTTGATAGAGCTACAATTGGAACTATCTAAGAAAGGAAAGTTCTTGTATTGATCTTTTTGAGAACTCTTTTTGAAAAGATATTTTAATTGTAAGAGCCATATGCTCACCATCTTTAACTAAGTGTTTTGTATCCCCTAATAGGGTTCTGTATTCCTATAGAAAGGAAGTGTACTATGTAATAATCAGATCCTAACATAGCTAGATCTCCTAATAGGGATATAATATTTTACTACATAGTTGTGGGTATCATCCCCACCACAGTTTTCCCTTGGCTAGGGTTTTGTCAAGAAAAATTTATGGTTTCATGAGTTATATGTTGTGCCTATATGTTCTTTCCATATAAGCATTGTTTTGGTTTATTTATAATTGGTTGAAGTTTAAATCAAAGTGCAGTAATATTGATTCACCCCCCCTCTCAGTATTACCTAATCCTAACAAAGAAAACATTTGGTTGAAAAGAATAAGTAAACAAGGATTTTCGGTAAAGAGAAAGCAAGTATAGGCACCAAGAGAGGTAGAATTGATAATTAAGAACCAAGTTCTATTGAGAATTTAGCAAAGAAGAGAAATCAGTTATCAATTTAAAGAAAATGCATTATTGAGTAGAGCAGGCCGACACTAGATGAATTCTAAGTACATTAAACTTGGATAATGATTAGAAAATGGTTTACCAATCTCGAGGAGATCGAATAACAGAATATTGGAGATTAAAATCTAATGATTACACATGATTAGAAGGTGATTTTAGCCAATGATAATTAAGGATGAAATATGCATTAGAAGTGTACCCAATGCTAGCAATACTTGTAATGAAGATTTTATAACATCTATCACTGCTTAAATTTTTTATATAAGAAGATCAGAGTATGAAGATCATAAGGGTAGCATATGTATGTGAAGATAAATTGGAGATTGTACATTAGAGAAGAAGGTGAATGAATAGTGAAGCTACCGAGTATCAAAATATTAAGGAACAGATTCAAAATTGAGCTACTGATTACTCAATTTTTAGTGTAATGGATACACAATATGAGGTAATAAATTGGTGAGTATATAGAGTTTGAATAGTATTTGTTGATGCATATTTGGAAGAAATTTTGTATTTCTCATTAAAAGTTAATAAGAATTCTATAAGTCTCTTAACTGAGTGGATCTTAAAAGATCTTATATATAAATCCTTTAACCAGGTACAATTCTTAGATTAGAGTTGTGAAATCTCTTGACACACTAGACTTAGTAGTCTTAGAACTCTTAATTGGGTTAATACATTTAATAGGGTAAGCTATTGGAAATAGATAATCATTGTAGCTCTAACTGAGAATTTTTTTCTGCAGTAGTGAAGTGTTGTGGGCATTATCCCAACAATAGATTTTATTCTCTAACAAGGATTTATGTGATACCAAAATAATTGTGTTATGTGATTATTATCATATATTTTCTTTATTTTCATGTGATGCATGCAAATGATAAGTAATCAGTATATAAATGTGAAGAAAGTTAAAATAAGTTTGAAAGTGTTTTAAAGTACTGATTCACCCCTCCCCTCTTAGTACTTACCATTCCACACCTAAAATAAACTATTGTTATCAAAGCTCAGTCTCTTATTAAGGATTTTAGTCACTTGAGAAGAAAGATCTAGAAAGATGGAAAGCTACAAGTAGAAAAGAATAATTAAAAGTATGGAAACAAAATTGATAATGGCTAATGAGAAAATTGAAGAATCGAGTAGAAAGTTGAAACATTCAATTAAAAAAAGGTTCAAGATCTTGCACTACAGTTGAAAGATACTCAAGATCAAGTTGAGGAACTTGAAGAACAATATGAAAGTAGCATGTCTAATGAATCTAATGCAAGAATATCAGAACTATCTGAAAAGATTAAGAATCTAACTAATCAGGTCAAGACACTGAAAATAGAACAAGAAGCATAGTTGGTAAGGATGTGTGAGATCATGGAACAAAAGGGAAAATACGAGGATGATAAAAGACCTGTAGAAGAAGAAAGAAGAAAAATGAATACAAGACTAGATGAGAAAGACATGGAAATCAAGAGGTTGAAAAAAATGCACTACAAATTGATAGATCAACTTGTTATGGAAAATCAGGATGTTTCTAGGAAAGTCCATGAGATTGCAAAATTGAGATCTAATAATGAAAACTTCAAGAATGATCTAAAAGTTGAGACAGATGGTAATAAAATCATGAAAAGAAATGTAGAATCCTAGAAGATTCTAGATGAACAACTGAGAAATAAAAGGTGACCGAATGAAACCTTTGGACTTAGTTTCAATGTGAATAGTAATACCAAGAAGGGTGAGTCTTCTAAGAAAGAAACTAACTGAGACAAAATTACTACCCTACTAATGCCTAAGAAGCCTACATGTTATTAGTGTGGGAAACCAAGACATACAACTAACATCTACATAAGAAAGAGAGGTAATCCACCAAATTCTCCTAAAGTTAAAGGTCATTGTTATAATTGCAATAAATATGGACATAAGACATTTCAGTGTAGATCAAAAGTTATGAACACTTCAAGGAAACCAAGGTTTGATGGTTACTATAAAAAGTGTAAGAAATATGGTCACAAATTTGGAGAATGCAGGTCACTAAGGAAAAATGAAATATAAGTCCCTAACTGAAAAAATGTTGACAACAACCAACAACGACTTACAATACCATGGGATTATAATACAAGGTTTACATGTACTTCATGTGGAGGGTTTTTTCACATAGCTTCAAGCTACTTCAGGATGCATGGGATAAATAATAGGAATTCATGGATAAATACTGGAATGACTTGTCTCCACTGCCACAAATTCGTTCACCTTGCTAAGGATTGCAAGTACCAAAATAAGGATTGTACTGAGGAGAAACCAAGTAAAAAGACTCCAGTAAACATTGATTAAATCTGAGAACATATGATTAAGATTTGGAGAAGAAAGTCACAAGATGATGGAATAGAAATGGGAACATCTAATGGCACCACATCCTTTCGATCGGGTGCACCTATCTTCACTTAATCGATTAAGGTATGAATATAATTTGATAACCTTAAAGTTTATCTTCAATCAATTCTTCTATTTAGTGCAAAGATCCATATCAACATATCTAGATCCATTTGGATAATAATTATAAAATTATCATTTCGTATGTTGATCGGTGAAGTGTTTGAGTTATGTTACTCCATTCGGTGAAGTAAATTATAGCTGGGTTAAATGATCACACAAAGTTACGTAAATAAGCATTAAATGAATTTATAGCTATTGGATGTCATAACCTACAAGGAAATCTATAAATAGAGGGTTAGATACTTTATTTTTACTTTAATTTATTGCGAGTGCATTTGAGCAGTGACAAATATGAGATCAAAGAGCATTTATGAGGATTCAAAATGAGCATTGAAAACATCTGTGAGATAGTTTTACGTATTTACAGTGTACATTGAGTTTAATTAAGAGATTCTATTTCTATTCTATTAGAATCCAAGAAATTGTCAAGGTATTTTCGAGATAAATGACACCTAAGATATAGAAGCCAGTAGCAGTCAAGAAGATTGACCCAACCAATTTGAAGTAAAAACTTCCACCCACTATTTCTACTGAAGTTGATAAAATCAGAGCCCTATCCTTGATCCCTCCTAGATTTATTTTGATTGAGGATGTTCACACCTTCACTCATTGCAAAATTGAGGATATATGTGAAGATGAGATTGATTCGTCATATAAGAAGTTGTGTGTAAATGGGAATATAAAAAGTGATCACACACACCTATAGACCAAGGGCTTGGTTCATGCAATGCATGTACTGATGGTATTTAAGAATGAGTGGATAAGAATTATATTAAAAAGAGTTCATAATAGGTGTATGTGGCTTGATGGACCAGTAAAGATAACAAAAGATGTTCTACATATTGTTACTGGATTTTTGGTCAATGATAGACCAAGGGCCTATAAGAAGAAGGATAAGGATAAACTCTATGAGATGACAATATCTAAATGCAACAGAAGTGGCTTGAAAATTTCTATAGTGAAAGATCCTAAACTAAAATTTGCATCGAATATCATATCATATAGGATATTCCAATCATCTAGGGTAGACAGTGTACTTTGTGGAGATATGGATATTGCATATAATATGGTGAAGAAGGATATGAAGATTGAATTATGAGAGATTCTACCGAAATAGCTTGATGACAATATGAATACAATTTGGAAGGAAAAGTCAAACACACTAAAGTTTGGACCGTTGTTGGTATGTATAATCTTTTATTTTAAAATTCATTTCCAATAGTCGGTGAAGTCACATGGAGTGTTGATAAACTCATAGTTTATCAAATTAGTGATTTTATTCAAAACATGGTTGAGAACTTCAATGTTATTGTGGATGACTATTTCAATAAATTGTAAGCTAGAGTGTATAAGAGGTTTAGGATTCCACTATAATATAAAGATGATTTCTATTTTTAAGTGGACACTAATGTATGTATCATAAGGGTAGTAGAGCCTAGAAAATAATGGTTACACCAAATGGGATATGATATGAATATTCATGAAGCCATTGCATAGATAAAAGGACTTTTGGAGAAGCCTATCGATATAACTACAACTCACTATGGCACCTATGAAGAGGTGAATGAGAAAATAAGAACACGTATACTAATACCAAAGGTAATAAAGGAAAATAGTTAAAATGATTAATGAGTTAATTGAGAAATTATGTATTTTTTATGTTGATGAAGCTAAGGATGATGTTGCTGAGCCTTTAGTAACAAAGGGGAAGAAAATAAAAATCAAGAAGGAAACCCCTAGTCCTCCAGTGTAAGACCATCTACCCAGTTTACCTCTACACTGAGAGGAAAGAAGAAAATAGAAGTTGAGCCTATAAAGAAAAAAACATATGTTAGAGAAGGTAAGGATATTGGAAGGCCTAGGAGAAAATTGAGACTAAAATAGGAGAGTGACACCAAATTAGATGATTTGTCACAATTCAAAGTAGCACTGAGAAAGAACAATAGGATTCTTGGTGAACTATTCAAAGCACTGGAGAAATATGGAGCCTACTCCGTCATGAAGCAATTAAAGTTTGACACAAGGAATGATGAGGAAAAGGACATAATAGAATAAATAGTCATTACCACACTACATAAGTTCAGAATTATACTAGTTGAGGTAGCTGACATCTTTACAAGGAAATATATAAAAGAATAGATGCTAGATGGAAATATGCGCTTGCTGGTGAAAAGGAGATGACAAAGAGATCACTAATATCATAGTACCAGACCTCATAAAGAGAGGAATAAAAGATACATTGAATGAATACTTGGCAAGGTTCATAGTAAAGGTAACAGCCTTAAGTATAATGGTTCATCAATTACAGGAAGTTCAAATGGATACTGATGATCTTTGGAGAAATATCTTTTCCATTGACCAACCCAAAATTGAAGATATAATAGCTAAAGAGGATAAATTCAAGCCAATTGGATTGATTACAAACAAAGAAGAAGTAATAATAGAAGACATTACCGAGAAAGACCCTGATGACATAGTAAAATAAGATGAAGATGTCATGGCTATTGAGGCCATATAATTAGAAGCCATGGATATAGATAATTCAGCTAGAGAAAGATTACTGAAAAAAGAGCTAGTAATTTTATAAGTAATGGATTATCCTTAGATAGAACCGGTTATCTCATAAATTACAAGTGAAGATCTTACTGTTTTGATGCTCCTACTGATCTAGAGAAGGAAAATGAACCAAAAGAGACCGAAGAGAAGAAAATAGAGACATAATCTACTCAAGAGAAAAATATAGAGTCGGTGACCCCCACTGAGACTATAGGCCAGCATGAACAAGATAAAGAAACAAAAAAAATAAAAGAGATAGAAAAGGTAGAAGAAAAGAAAGAGGAAACACAAGAAAAGATGAAAGAAGGAGAAGGAAGATAAAACAAATGAAACTTCAACTCAATCAAATGCAAAGAAGGCATCAAGCTCAAAAGGAAAGTCTAAGAAGAGGAAAGTTAAAAAAGAGGTACATATCAATGAGGTTATAGTTATACCAACGGTTTACTATACAACCATAAGCCCTAAGGAAATCTCTAAGTTTAGTGACTTGTTGAAGAGGAATGATGCAAATGACAAGCTTATAGCCAAAAAGGAAAAAAAAAATGATTTGTAGGAGTAGCTTAAGAGCATTTTAAATGAGATTGTTTTTTAGTCTACCATAAATGAAAAGGCAAACATATATAGTTAGTTAAAAGAACATGTCAATCAAGTCAATTATCTTGGAACTGACACAACTGAATATTTGATGAAGGTTCTCAAGAAAGATATGGAAACCAAGGTGATTGTAGAAGTTCTTCAATTGGTAGCATTGGACAAGGTAACTCTCTCTGATTTAATCAACACATTCGAAAAAGAGCTAAAATCCAGTCTTTCTATGTTCCAAAAGATTTGTTTATTGTCAAATTTTACAAAGGAAATGAAGGAAAAGGATGAAAATGTGGAATACAACTCATCGAGCTACTATCCTAGATTTCCACTGAACCCAAAATAATAAATAAATATTATGAGAAGCTAAAGCACTTGATGACTTGTACAATTTGAATTGAGAAAGGAGGAGAACTAGATCATGATGGATCTTTTATAACTCCAAATAATTTTGTTACCAACCATTGAATTACTGCAGAGGCAAATTCAAAAAGCAACATACTTAGTGAGCACATTAGATGTCAGTGCCATGGAAAACATGGTTAGTATAAGTACTGATATAAGTAAGTAGATAATAGAGTTATAGATACTACATGACACCTACAAGGTATCATTAAAGGGTGCAAAGGAGAAATATAAAGGTATTTTTAATAAGATCCCTAAACTGGATCCAAAGTAAGTAAAAATTTTGGCATTTTTGTTAAAAAAGGGAGACTATACACATAGTAGAGAAAGGAGAATACATATAAGATTTTGGAATAAGACTAATAGATATACAAAGGGGAATATATAAAATATTATGTATATAGTATCTGAGATGTACCATGATTATTACTTCAGGAGGAGTCATAAGTTTTACCAAGGAAGAGAATTAGACCAGGAAAAAAGTTTATATATGACTTTGAAGATATTGAACTTGGTTTTTAACAAACATACCCAACTAATGCCAAAGCTATAGATTGATACTTCTAAGGGTTAATTTTGTTCTCACTAGTTATAAGGAAGTCATTACATTTGTCGAAGTCATTTGGTAAGAAAAAAAAGATGAGTCGGGAAGGTAGGGAAAGCATTCGGTAAGAAAGAATAAGTAAAAAAGGAATTTTGGTAAAGAGAAAGAAAGTATAGACACTGAGAGAAAGTATGAATTCTAAGTACATTGAACCCGGACACCGATTAGAAAATAGTTTACCAATATTGAGGAGATCAAATAACAAAACATTGGAGATTGAAATCTAATGATTAAACATGATTGGAAGTTGATTTTAGCCAATGAGAATTAATGATGAAATATACATTGGAAGTGTACCCAATGTTAATATTGCTTGTTAATGAATATTCTAGAATACTAGCACCACTTAAATTTTGTATATAAGAAGACCAGAATTTGAAGATCATAAGGGTGGCATATGTATGTGAAGAGAAATTGGAGATTGCAAATCAGAGAAGAAGGTGAATGAACAATGAAGCTACAGAGTATCAAAATATTGACAAACATATTCAAAATTGAGCTACCAAGTACTGGATTGTTAGTGTAATGGATACACAATATCATGTTAATACCAGGCTTAGCAGTCTTAGAACTCTTATCCAAGTTAATACCTTTAATAGGGTAAGCTATCAGAAATATCTAAGCATTGCAGCTCTCACCAAGAAACTTAATTCTGCAGTAGTGAAGTGTTGTGGGTGTCCTCCCCACCATAGTTTTTTTTCCTCTAACAAGGATTTATGCAATACCAAAATAATTGTTTTATGTGATGATTATCATATGTTTCATTTATTTTCATGTTATGCATGCAAATGATAAGTAATCAATATATGAATGTGGAGAAAGTTAAAATAAGTTTGAAATTATTTTGAAGTACTAATTCACCCCTCCCCTCTCAGTAATTACCTTTTCACATAAATGTTTAGTTGGTTTTTCCTTTAGCCAAGAAACATCCTTATCATAGTGTATATGTATTTCTTTTTAATTCTCTACCTCAAATTAACTTGTTCTTTTGTTTTTTTATCTATTATAGTGCAAAGAGATGAATTTGTAAAAATAACTATGAAATTTTATTCAGAGATTTGACTTACACTCAACAAATTGTGTACTATTCCTTCAACATAGTTAACAATTTTTACAAGAGTATAAACATCAAGATGAATTGAAATTGATCATCTGATTTTAAAATATTTACTATCACCAAACCTAATTTAACCAACATCAAAGAAATCAAGTTTTACAAACTTATTTTTTCACGAGTTGAATGAGGAGAAGATCCACCTTCTAGCATCCAAACACCTTCTATTTTAGAATAAACAAATGATTGGGTAGTCATTGCAACTTTTTAGGTCTCCAAACAAGTTTTGTTGTAGAGATAGAATCAATTTGACTTTATGAATAAACTTTACAAAATCTTTCAATATAACATAGAATTTTATTGTCTAGGAAAATCTTATTAAAGGAAAAATAGAAACTCCTAAGGAGTTATTTTGTTGTCATGAGTTTTTTTAAAGTTATATTGATTGTTGAAGTCAGTCAGTGAATGAAGAAGGAGTCATAGGACTTAGTCCGTAAAGAAAATAAGTCAGTCTGTAAGAGAAGAGATAATTTCTGTAAAGGGAAATGAGAGATAGATACCTAGTTGGGCAAGATAGTTACCGAGTCAAAAGTGTATGATAGTAGTTACCGAAATGATAGTATACATGTTACCAAGTAATCCTAAAATGTGTTATGAGTAACACATGCCAACATAACAAGATTATATTAGATAGATTGAATTGGATACCAAGCATAAAACATTTTATAGATTTCTAGGAGATCGTTTAGTAAAACATTGGAAATATTTAAACAAGACGATTTTGCATAAATCCTAAAAAATGTCACTTGTGTTTTGAATGCATTCTCCAATGAAGTATTATCATGTTTATTCAGCCTCTATTCATAGTTTTGCAATGACCCAAACAACTTATCTCTAGATAATTTTGACAAATCCTTAGATTCCTCTATTGCCACCACAATATTATCAAATTTAATAGGCAAGCTTTTTTAAGATATTTTCTACAATCTTTTAATAACACCATTCAATCTTATTTGGTTAACCATATCCATAACTCGAATTGAAAATTGTTCTAGTGACTCAAAATATTTTATTTAGAGCTTTTCAAAATCTCTTCTTAATGCTCGCAATTTAACTACTTTGACCTTGATTATACCTTGATATGTTGTCTCTAGGATCTCCCATGCTTGCTTGGTAATGTAGCTCCATTAACTCTAACAAGAATTTTGTCATCCAAACCTTGTTGAATAATTTGAAAACACGTTATATCCCTTTTCCTATTTCTTTGAGTTCATTCTTTTGATCTGCAGTTAATGATGACTTTTTCAATTAACTCTACAGACCCATTCACTACAATCTCCAATAATTCTTGAGAACGAAATATTATTTTCATCTAAAATGCCCAGTGATCATAATTCTTGCCAGAAAATATTGGAATCATAAATTGATTCAATGCCATACGTTTGCAAAAAAACATTTTAGGAAAAAAAAAAGTTCACAATTTAGAGCAACGCAGATATCCTTTCTTTATGCAAACAACAACTAAACCCTTCGTAAATTCTTCAAGCTCACGCTCATATTAAAATCATTACCTATGTTGAAAAATGCTCCAAATCCCACATGCCCTGGAAAATTTCTTCAAATTTATCTTTATGCAATGACTTTGATTGCAAGAAATATCATTTTTAGCAGACATTAAAATTAAACCAACAGTTATCTTGTTCTTAATAAACAACAATTTGCTACCAGTTCTATTTGGTCAAAATAAAATAGCAAAATAAACCTCCTATTCCTACGTTCTTCTATGGCCTTCTGCAAGCGATGCTCTTCTACTCAAGCCATGACTCTGCACAGCACTAAAAATCCTTCAGCTTCTCTGATTTGGAAACAGCCTTGGCCTGCACAACTTCAACAATTTCAATCTGCTACTCCACATACTAGCTTCTCAATTTTAATCCTGAATGACACCAATCTGCAACTTCCTGTGCTCTGATACCACAATATTGGTGGACAAAAACAAGGAAGAAGATAATGCAAAAGATGGAACACTCACTTGTGCTGCCACACAATAAACTCAAATGTGTATTGCCTGCATAAAACGTAAATACATGCGTTTCTTTTTATAGAGGCTTAGGAATTTTCTGGAGATTATTTCAGTTAGGAAAACACAAGCTAATTACATGTCAGTAGAAGTTGGTGGAAAATAATGGCAGAAGGGTCTGGAAGGGAGACGAGAAACTTCTAAAATAAATGCATTGTTGACATTCTCCATAAGTAAGTAGAAATTAATACTTACCAAGAGTTAAAGCATAGTATGAACTCTTTAAGATAAACCCTCTTTCGTTGGCTGAAACGAAATGTATTTTGCCCCAATTGTAAGTGTAATTACAGTACAACGACAGACAACATAGAATTCCAACATCAGTATATGTAATTACAGTAAACCAAAGACAGTAAGCGTAATTACAGCATTTATCAGCAATAGCAGTTTGTATAATCTATTTTTATTTTCTTTTCTTTATACAGCCTTAGTTTGGAGGAGACCTTCATATATCAATTTATTTATAAGCTGGTTTTCAACGTAGATTTTTGGGAAGTAGTAAATGCATAATCGTCAATTTTTTTTAAATCATTTTTCATGACCGTTGTAAAAACTATAAAACAGTCTTCTTGTTTGTTTTTCTTTCAGGATAGACCAGTTTAGAAGTAATAAAGTGCTTTTCTTCTGTCTACGCTAGTTGAGCACCAGTGTGTGAAAGATCTACAACTTGATATCATTATAATGTGAGCGCTGATTATTATCTCTTACAAACATGTTCCCTGATTGCTTAGTTTCCCATAGATGTTCCTTGGTTTATAAAAGCAAGACACAGAGTAAAAGAGAAGTCACAACAAAATCTTGATAGTTAAAACCCTTTGTGTTACTTGAATGTTCAACTTATACCATAAATTGAAGTTCTGGAAAGCTTGTTAAGTCTGGATTTATTAGTAAAGGACGAAGCCTTAGTCTTAGAAACGAAAAAAGAAATATTAAACTAACAACTTATTATACTGTCTTGGGACAAGCAGCATGGTGAGAAAGAGATAAAAACCTATTTCAAATGACTAAGACCTTCACATTCTTATATCACTCCAGATATTGAACATAACAGGAGCTTTACGTACTGTTTCTGCAGTTGGCTCATTTTGAGAAGTTTGACATGCTCGCGTTCCATTGGGTCCACTTTCTAGATACTGAAAAGAGGATGTTACCCAGTTGCTATCAGCCATTATTACATTATCATAATCAGCTCTCATAGTACCTGAGAGCTGCCCAGGAGAGCAGACTAAGCTGCTTGTGAAGGCACCCACAGACATTCTGTTTTCATAGGCTGGTGCCTTTGAAGAAACTAATTCTTCTTGGGTATAAATGAATTGACCTGTTGGAGAGCTGTGAGATGGAAGAGATGAATTCTCCATTATCAGTCCTCGAGCAGATGCCATACTTTTTGAGATTCCATGCTCACAAATGGCCCCAGGTTCCAAGCCGATCAGATTGTATAGGAAACCATTGCTTTTATTTGTGGGCATCAATGACTGTGCTGTAGGGTTCAGTTTCCCATTACATACCATTGCTGGAGAAGCTTGAATAGGGTGTTCAAGAGAAGCATTAGATGGTTCGAAAGAAATATTGGAATGCTTGATTGTGACTATCAGTGAGCTTTCTGTGCTGCCAGTAGCGACGAAAGATTTCTTCACATTATTCTCAGCTCTAGCATTTGCTGCATCTTTCTAAATCTTCTCATTACTGCTTTCTGTATCCTGAACTGCAGTACTAGTGCGCTCTTCTTTCCGTCTTACTGGTTGTTCTTCGCTCATGATGGCTTTGACATCATATCTCTCTTTTTCAAAGTTTGTAATAGCTCTTAGTCCTCTGTATTTGATGGCCGCACTGTCATAAGCTTTTGCGGCCAATTCCTCAGTCTCTGTGAGTTACACGAAAATCACTAAGCATTTAATCCAGTTTGATGATACGATGCATTTCTAATTAAATATAGCTGAATGCACTGTATTTATTATAAACATTATACTATAAACTGTGTGTACTTACCGAATGTTCCCTGGTGCAAAATTTTTTCCCTGCAACTCCCGCAATCCTAGCCTGTCACTTGCTTTCATTTCTGTACCCACCAGGTTATATCGTTAGCATCATTGTCTCAATACTGTATTTCTATTCATCAATTGATATGAGTGTAATATAAGGCTATTTCATCTTTAGATTATTGGTCTGAACTATATATCTGACGTTTTGATTTGTTTAATGATTTCTTTTAAATTGCACTAATAGTTCTAGGTCTTATTGAAGACGCCAAGTTTATTTCAGATAGAAAAGCAAGTAAAAACAAAATTTAAGATGTGATTTTTCAGCCAAACTTTTAACCCAAACTGTGAGTTAATTTAAACAAGGGCTGCGGGAGGATCTGTGTGGAGTCAGCATTCTCGTGGGCTTTGTTTGAGATGACAGAAGAGATGCCCTTTAACCTAGGCATCTAAGACGAAAGTTAGAGGATTGGTATCTCAGCTAAAAGCTACATGTGGAAAATACGTCACCATAATAAATTGTACAGTGAAAGCCACCATTGTACATGCTAAATGTAGGACTGGGGAGGAATTTGTATTCATAGAGACAATTTCATTGCATACGTGTGGGTTAGAATAGTTTTGACTTTTGAGGAGTCCAAAGGAATTGTAAGTTGCTGGGACCCATGAAATATATCTGATGGAAAAGAGTGACAATATTACAAAGCCTGGTGCATTTTTATGAGCTTTAATTTAGTTTAAACTCAGAGCACTAAAAAGGATAACTTTGAAGAGCAGAGGACCAAGTGTTGATCTGATGCCAAGGCTGGTGGATGGTCATTTCAAAACCCCATTCAATGGCAACAACGTGCTCTATGTCAGCTATTATGTTCTTCCAACAAGTGTCTATTGATACCTTGATACCTTGTGCAAGAAAATGAATTCAGAGCATAGAAACAGAATATAACTTATATTAGATTAATGCAACAACAATGATATTATTAATCATAAATGCAGATTACAAAAGCAGACGGGAACAGAGCTCAAAATGAAATTAATCTTAATAGAACATAGGCTTAAAGGATTAGCTCCAATCCTTGCAATTCAATTAAAACTTAACTGTCCTATCTTTTTAAGTTGTAACAGAGATCCATTTGTGCTCTAGTAGCAGTAATAATATTTAAATACAAGATGCAAGCATAACAAACAAACTGCACTCTATATTCTCTTGTATAATAATATAGCAAGTGTACTTGTTTTGGCATTGATATTGAGGAGATAGCATTACTTCAATAGTTTGTACAGGTCTTTTTTTCATTAATTATTATTATCTTGAACATATCACAGTTCGGATATCTCTGACTCAAAAATCAGATCAAATGTTAGAACCGGGTAGGCAAAAATACTCTCGTCAATCTTCACTTGTGCAATGTGGTAATGGCGGTGAATTTGTTCTTTGACAATTCGTACGAAAAGAATGATTATTGCATTAATGCAATTCTTCCTGAAGTTTGTGTCTTACAAATTCTATTGCTCTTATGACACATAATGATAAGTTTTTCGAAGCTCTTGTAACCAAACAACCCAGATTATAAAAATTGGAAGGAAATTTCAACTTCATGAATCACCACAAAACGTGGGAGAATATCGGATTTGAGATAAACACCAATAGATGAGCAATAAATGTAGCTACAATGAAAAATATTGGATAATGAGGCATTGCCGGATCATGCAATGATATACTGGTTGCATACAGAAAGAGGTTCTCAAAACGTGAAACATCAAAAAAATATATACATTGTTCAAAGTTTGGCAAAGCATCCAAGATAGGGAAATTGGACCAGAGAAACCGTACTGAGTGATCCTAGTTTTTAAGCTCTCAAGCCCTAAAACTGCAATGTTCTACGCTCTGTAGCCTGTTTTATTCTTTAAAATCATCTACTTCCTCGCATAAATGAATTCTTTTTTAACAGATCCTCGAAATATTCAAATTATTAGAGATACTTACCGTGTTGAGCAGCCTATACCGAGAGCAGACTGAATTAAAAAAGTAGAGTTGAGTGACAGAAACAACTGTTGAACATGGGATCAATCCAACATACGAGCAAGGGGTAGCCTGTTTCACGTACCAAATATGTATACAGTACTTACCCGTTTGTTGGACACTTCAGATTTGTATACCTTAACTGGAAGGTACCTCTTGATTTTGCCTTGCGCTTGGCCTGCTCTGTTACTTGTATACTTTTTAGGCTGTAGAGAATATGAGATGACCATTTCAATGACTGCTAAAAAGTCTATTCGGCATTAAAGAAAAGTTCAATCAATGCAAATTATGTGAATGTATGTTCAATCAAAACTCTAGTTCTCAGGAGAGGAGATGAGATTAACGGTAGCAGCTCAAACGGTGTTTGATCTGAGTGGCCATGGAAATGCTGATAAAAAAGATGGGTTAAAAATTAACATGTAGAAGAACACGTGGAAGCGTATGGCTCTGGGATTCCAGCATCAAATTGATATGCAAAACGCCCGTCAATAACCCATGCAGGATGCCAGCGAAACCTACGAGTGATGCCAGGTAAACAGTTAAAAAAAGAACAATGCATAAATATTTTTCGTAATATTTTCAGGGAAAAAGGAAAAGACTACGGAATAAATTGCACAGCCAATAGAAGAAAAACAAATTACATTTTTTTAACGTCAGATTAATTCTGAAATTCTTTCAAGACTATAGTTTTAGACGAGATTTTCGCAGGGCGCACAGATTTCCAGGAGGAAACTAATGCCAATAAAAATCTATTAAAAACTTCAGTCTCCTCGGGCAGGGAATAATGAACTAATTCTCACCTTCTTACTCCTCGATAAACTGATGCACCCCTCGAAAAGGTAGCAGTAGTCCTGCAAAATTAAGACATTAGGGGCAGCAGGAGCATGCAATTATAAATCCAATAAAATCTAATTTAAGAAATAAACTTTCGCATGAGTACATAAGTAATATTTAATTATAAATTTTATCTCAAAATTGAATTATTGTGAATGATAATTAGAATACAAATCCCCGAACGTTCAGGGTAGGAAATCTGGAGACCTCCTTATAAAATGAATATATTCTTGTCTAGAAATGGTATGCATTTCTTTCAACTCTTTCTCATATGTTGTGATCTGCATTTCATATACCAAAATTAAAAAGAAAAATTCAGAAAACAATTTCATTAACGTAGATGATAAACTAGCTTATATATATTTATATATATAATACGTCAAGAGTAATCCTTCTCGAGGTGCCTATTTTCTTTAAATTGCAAGCTGCAATAGGCACCTCGAAAAGGATTACTCTCGGCACACTATATATATAAATATATATAAGCTAGTTAATTTTAAGAATTAATATGGAAAGAATTGTATTCAAAACTAAAAGCAAATTGAAGATAAATTTAAATAATTAAAGTAAAACTATTATCAAATTAATAAAATTTTGTAGGAAAAATCTATTACCATTTCCAATAATTCAAAATATGAAAATTTTAGTATGTTTCTAAAATTAAATTTAGTGTCATTGGCAACAATTTAAAATACTTCAATTTTAGTAGGTTTCTAAATTTAAGTTTAAATTTAGAATACATTTAATTTCAAAAAGATTCAAGATTTTAATAAAATTCTAAAATTGTAGTATTTTGATAAGATGTCGTGTTGAGTGATAGACATCATCAACACAAAAAAAGAAAAAATACAACAAAAACAAAAGATGGAAGAGATTTTATTTGCTGGCATATGTACAGAGGATGGATTCTTACAAAATAGAAAAAGTATTAAAGTTAATATGTTCCTCTTGAAAGAAAACTTTAACTTATAACAAACACATAGAGTTAACTACATTTACCTCGATCTAAATGAGCTTAAATTTACAAACTATTAGACTATATTAGTCAAATCAGAACCAAATCAAATTGTAATTGTCATTTTTGCAGAATTGTGACTTTTTTTAATATATTTCCTTATAAAATTATTAGTAAGCTTAGATTTGAAGATAGATACACTTTTTGTTAATCGATCTAACATTTTATTGGCCATGAATGAAAAAGATGTAGTAATTTCTATTTACAAGAGGGAAAAGATTAATTTACATTTCTTTCTTTTCATGTATCGTTAGCATCTGTCAAAAGTTGAAAATGGCAATAATGAAATAGGAAAGAGTTGGCATTTGTATCTATTTCTTGTATTCTATCCAACAAGGTTTCTATTTTTTTTCAATAAATAATAAACGCAATCAGAACCTTAAAACATGTTCAGAAAAATAAGTTTAGAAACAAAATTAATTTTGTTACAGAACTAAAAACATTGATTGTAAACTTTGTCCAAGATCTTTCAAATTCAAAATATTATGATCTTCTTTGAGTAGATCGTTTCTGCATTGACAAACTCCAAAACGAAATACACAAACGCTGAGTAAAATGAAATACACAGATACAAAACCCCCCAAAAGCATTAATTCGGAAACAATAGACATAAAACTCCAGATTAGATACACCAGCACATATGCATATTCTAATGAAAGCGCAGAAGCACTGAACTAAGATGGATTGTACTTAGCGGGCAAAATCCACAATCTTCCAATTTCGTAAACCCCTATGCAAGATTAACTTCAATAGTCTTCGGTTTTTTTGGCTCGGGCGGAAGGAGCTGGCAAAAATGGCGTCCATGTTGCAGTCATCAGGCAAAGTAAATTTGCGCATGAATTTTCCGAGTCTGCGCTCCATCCGGTTGAATTTGACATCCTTCTCTTCCTCCCTCTTTCACTCTCCGCTGATTGTGAGCACACTCTCGTCCTTTACTTGTACCTGTTCGCTCACAAACACAAAATTAAAGATTAGCAGCAAGAACTTTGAATCTTTAAGCCAGAAAGCTCCCAAACAAATGATAAATTTGCAAAGAAATACCTTAATATTTAATGCCAGGCATGTCGACAATACACAATTTCTTTGTGATATTCCTGTTTTATAAGTGCGAATACATGACTGATAGGTAATGACCCTTCGTATTCCATTGACCCTTCGTATTCCTATCATTGATTTATGAAACCTTTCGTGGCCCATAATGCATAGAGAGCGGGCTCTCTAACAGCTCATTTATGAGCAATTCAGAATCACTTTCTAACAGTCAAGATTGAATTGACAACTCAGCAGATATGAGAATGGACGTCAATTTTTTTTAAATTAATTTTTAAATAATTAATTATTTTAAAATTAAAATAAAATATTTTTAAAAAATTATTAAAGTATTTTTAATTAATTATTTTTAATTATTTAATTTATTTATTTTTTCTATATTATTTAATTTTTGTAAAAACTATTATTTTTAGGAGCTATTATTTTGGCCACCTATATTTTCGGTGAGCTATATTTTCGGGAACCTATATTTTCGGCCAACTATTATTTTTGGCGAGCTATTATTTCGGCCACCTATATTTTCGGTCTAACTAATTTTTTATTTAAAATAATAGTTTTTATTTACAAAGAATCTATCATGGCATATTCCCATGTTGGCATCTCCATTTGTGCTCCCATTGTATAGCTACGCCTCTCAACGTAAATATATTTTCCATGAAATTATTGCTATAATATATTTTCGGTCTAACTAATTTTTTATTTAAAATAATTATGAAAGTGTATAAAACTATGCCTGAAAGTTTGTAATAGCTTCTAAACCCCAGTATTTGAGAGCAGTCAGATCATAAGCTCTGGCAGCTGTCTCTTCCTCCTTGAAGCCCCCTAAAGCTAAATCTAAAGCTTAAAAACTCCTATGAATTCAAATTACTTATCACCTGTTTAAAAAATTGTTAAAAGTAGCTGCTTACCGAGATGTACTGGAGAATAAAATCATTGTCGAGAATTCATTGATCGCAACAAGACAGTTAAACTACTCTAATTAGTATCCAAACGAGAAGTTGTTCGAGTAACTTCAAACAAAGTTGATAAAAGATAATATACAAAGACAATATTTCTGTGAAATTCTTACACAACCTTAAAACAAGACCATGAAAGAAATCTGTGATTTTCTTTTTAAGTATTGAATATATTAAAAACATTGATTAACTTACAGGTCTTTGTTAGGCACTAAGAGCCGATTTTGACCTATGAAAAGATGTTCAGTTGACACCCAATTTACATTATAAAACTAACCTTATTTGCCCTTACGGCTTCCATTATCATTGGGTCTGTCCCAGAGATTGACCTCATATATCCCTGTCGCTTTATGCCTACATTGAGTTCCACATAATCTTATCTAAAACTAGACCACTCTTTCGAATATATAAATATTCATGAAAATAAATATGTATACAAGAACATACTTTGTAACTCCATGGTAGGATGAACTGTAGGCCGTAGAACAGGAGAACAGGTTTCTGGGATCCATCAAGCTCGATTCTGCTTTAAAAATTGTAAAGAAAACACAATCATACTATTAAGAATATTGTTTAAATCTCCTGACTGTTTAAAATAAGTCACACCCAAATCAATTAAAGAATTCTTTTAATGTGTAAATTTAAAGGATCTTGAACCATGACGGTTCCAGTTCCAAATATAGACCTCAAGTGAAAAGTCTCAGCCATGAAGGAATAGAAAAGTTATATCTCATCTACCATAGAGTACTTTAATAATAAGGTCTGTTAGATAAATACTCAGATCTGAAAGAATAGGTATTACAATAAAATGGTTACCATCTCATTTGTCTATTATCACGAAACAATCTATCAACATATTTTGATATACTTCAATAGCGATGATATTGGAAATATTGAAAAAAGATAAATACAAGGGCAAGTGATAAAGAATAAAATGGGTTTTAACATATGATATATAGGCAAAGGATTCAACCAAATCAGTACTATTAAATTGTTGGTAGGAACAATAAAATTGATGGATTATGGAAATCAGAAAGTTCTGACAGAAATGCAAAGTTCAATATACATGAAACAATATTTGGAAAAACAATTGTTTAACTTTTTCAATTCTTCAGAAAAGAAACATTCAACTTTAATCCTTCTAAAGCAAGAATATTTCAATCTAATTGTATAATGGAAATAACACTTAAAAAATAGATTTTTAAGATTTATAAATTTAATACCTATAATAGCAACAATGTTTCAATTCAACTCTTCAATAAAAAAACATTCAACTGTAATACAATTCTACAGAATAAAACAACCCTATCAGATCTATTGTAATTAGCCTAATTAGAAATATTTGCAGTCTTTTCTCCGGCTCTCTTCAAAATAATCAAAATGCAATATCTATTTTTAGGGTAGATCGAAGGTATACAATGCATTCTTTACTATAGTGGAGATTATAATTTGGAAAATGATTTATTATGGGAAATGATGTTATATTATGGAAATTTTGTATACATATATGGGTTTAGTCGAGATTGGAAGTATTGAATACCTTCTTTACAAAAGTAGAGGTGCATAAATCAAGATTCTTAATCTCAAAAGTATCTTAAAAAGTTTGCTACATTATCTGGAATGAGTATAGTGATGGCACATTATTGGTGTAAGTAGAATATAATGCTTAGAATCAAGATGTTTAATCCCTCCCTAGTCAGTGCTTTCTTTGAATCAAGATCCACATTTCTCAAAGTCCTAATGACACGTTATTCCCCATGTTATTCCCCCACGTAAAATATAATGTGTATATAAGTTTTAGGTAGATTGGAAGTCTAGAATTCCCAAAATCATGTTATATTATGGGAAATGTGTTTAATATTGACAAGTTATTTACATAGGTAAAATATATTGTGTTGATGGTTTGTACAAGATATTATTCCAGAAAAATATGTACCTATAAAAGTTATAAAATACACTATTTATATTTTGTTTTACAATTACAAATTATATATATTACTAAATATGAAAATTAAGCTTTGAAACTATAAGTATTATATAATTTATTTATTTAAATAGTTGATTAGTTAAGGTTTTAACATATGGACATATAGGAAAAAGATTCAACCAAATCAGTATTATCTAATCATTGGTAGATACAATAAAATTGATGGATTATGGAAATCAGAAATTTATGATAAGATCCAAAGTTCTAACAGAGATTCAAAGTTAAATATACATGAAACAATATTTGGAAAAATAATTGTTTAACTTTTTTAGATTTAAAATCTTTTAAAGCAATCACTACAATCCTTTAACTCTTTAGAAAAGAAACATTCAACTTTAACACTTTTAAAGCAAGCGTATTTCAATCTAATTGTATAATAGGAATAACACTTAAAAAAATAGGTTTTTAAGGTTTACAAATTTAATACCAATAAAAACAACAGTGTTTCACTTCAACTCTTCTGATAAAAAAACTTGCAAACTATAATACCTTTTCAAAACAATAATGTTTTCATGCAGTTCTACAGATTAAAAAACCCTATCAGCCTAATTAGATTGAAGGTATACAATGCATTCTTTATTATAGTGGATATTATAATATGCGAAATGATGTTTTTGATAGATAAAGTAGCAAGAGGGTGCTAGCTCTAGGAACAAAGGACTAGTAGCATATTAATAGCACATTAATGGAACTAGTCAAAGTAGATAGAACAATTTAACATCATAATCATCAAGTTTAACTCTGCCCCTATCAAAAATATAAACCACAGTACTGGTCAAAATGATTAAACCAGAGTACTTAAAATAAATAGTAGCATGTAAAGTATCAGTCATAAGCCACACAAGGCTGAACAAAAAGATATAAAAACTAACATTAACCCCAACCAAAAAATAGGGGATCCTAGGGCCAAGCCTAGTCAAAATTAACCAACACATGGACACCAGAAATTAATTCTTCCCACCCAGCTGCTTAGATAGTAGCGTCGTAGCCCACTCTTCCTGTAGAAATAGGAAAAGATCCTTGTTGTCCTCATCCACTTCTAGTCTGTCACCCGCCAACTTTTTCTACACATGACAAAGGGTCATAGCCAAAGCCTGCATGACCTTCAAGGAAAATTTGTTGGTCATCATGCATTGGTTCATTAGATCCTACATATTATTCTTGGTCTCTGCAATATCTTTGTCCAAATTTGAGAACCTCCTTTTGAGGGTGCCTTTCAATTTGTTTTTGTCCTCCAGGGCTTCGGTATTGTAATCAGAGGTGGGGGGCTTATCCTCGGGATCATGAGAAGGACATAGGGCCAGGGTAGGGTTATTAGGGGTTTCCATGGTTTGCTAGAGGTTGGGTGGAGGAGTGTTACTAGTCCTAGGGGGACTCATATGATCATATGAGGAACCTTTCATGGACTCAATGGTGTGGGAGTCTTTTTCAGATAGGGATTTCTCTCTAGAGGTCATTTCCAACAACTCGGTATTACACTATTCCTTGGTAATTTTGTTTGACCTCTAGCGACCTGAGCTAGTTAAGTCCACCTGTAGATTAACCTGGCTCTCCATCATTCTCCATTTTTTGGGCCTACATTCAGTCTGAAGAGTACTGTCAGCCTCCTTCCTATCTTTGTTCTCCATGGACTTAGAGACATAAGACTCCTCCTAACCCTCCTTCCTATTGAAAGGGTTTTTAACACATTTTTTGTGGGTTCCACCCTCTTTAGCACCCAACTCAGGCTCTTGGATGACATGGATGGACTAGGAGGAGGAATGGGTGGGATTTTTAGTTTTGGTTGGGGATTCCTCCTAGGTCATCTCCTAGATAATTAGGGGGGTTGGGGCACCGAGCAGATAGCTTTGTGAAAATGGTAAATGCAGAGAAGGAGGCCCTGATGGAGGATAGGTATTGACTTATCAGAGTTGTCCTTAATATCAAGGATATTACTCTCTATGGAGTGCAAAAGATAGAAAGGTATGGAAATTAAATCCGTGTTTCTAATATGATTCAGGAATGGTAAGTGGTAGTAGTAAAACACAGTGAACTTACCTTCTGTCATGAAATATTTCATCACAATGAGGCAAATTTTCACCCAGATGTCTGACAACACCTCCCTATTGAAGCCCTCTTGTTTTTTCACCGACTACTCACCGTCCTTGAAAAATTGGTTGAGGCTGGTAGGGTTGGGAGTCTAACTAGTCTTTTTGTATTTCCTCCCCACCATAGAGAGCCCAATCAGCTTAGCTATGACCTCTTCATTTAGCTAGAAGTGGATACCCCAACCGAGACACTCCTGTTGTTCCAGGATGAGATGAATTTTTTAGAGATTTGTTCATCATGCCCACCTTTCATTCTCTCCATGAAACCCCATATGCCTCTTTCTTTACAGTAATGAGTCACCAATGCATCAGAGGTGAAAGCCTCATCGATTTTATCAAGCTTAATGCGCAGAGTGTTGCCTCCCATTTCAAAGATCTTCCCCTCCCGTGCCAGAATATCCTTAAAATATAAGAGCCAAGTGTTTTTACAGACCTTAAAACACCCCTTGTTTTTGCAAAGCCTTTTTGAGGAAAGATTATACTTAAAATGCTAGCTTTGAGAATTTTTTTGGAAAATGGGCTCCGTACAGCTAGATCTAATGGATCTCTAGGTGTCATTAATAGCAATAATACTAGGGACACACTTGCTATCCTTATTAGCCAAGTAAGCCCTCTAATTTGAACAGCTCTTACTCCACACGTTTAAAAGGTAATGATGATTCTTTATGGGAATTTGGGTTCTCCTTTCAATAATCACAAAAATCACCCAAGCACGGCAGCACATGATCTAGTAAGGATTCAAAATGAATATGACAACTTGGTACATTCCACCTTCCAACTATTGATTTTGATTTTTTTTAGGCCTATTGCTACCATTGAGTCAGCAACTGAATTCCCCTCTCTGTACGTGTGACCCATAGTCATGCGCTGGAAGCTATTGAGTAGCTGACTGATCTCCATAATAATAGGTCTAGCTTGCCATCCTGCACTAGCACCACTTTTGACAGCCTCAACAACCACTTTTTAATCCCCCTCAATTTCCAACTGCCTGATGTTCATTTGTCTTATGAATTTAATCCCCCAGAGAAGGGCCATTCCTTCTTCCTGGGTGACAGTGTAGTTATTGATCGGCCTAGCATAAGCCAACAGACAAGTGCCTTTTGATCTCTCAGAACACCACCCCCTCCTTGGCCAATATTATTTTCCACCCCATCAAATTTTAATTTGGTCCATCCTCTGGGAGGGGCGACCCATCTAGTAGCTTTTCTAGCTATCCTTTTAGCATCATCAAACCTAGAGAAACCATCTAGGCGGTTCCAACTATCAGCAATTCTCACCTCCTAGGTAGCAGGAGGATAGGGGGTAAGCTTCCATTTAGCCATCCTGGCATTCTCACACAGGAGCTTAGTTCCAATATGGAGACAGGTCTTAGACTGGTTACTATCCTCTCTAAAAATCCTGTTGTTCCTTTCCTTCCAAATGGCCCAACAAATGTGAAGGGGTAGCATATGCCAGAGGAGTTGGAGTAGGGGGTGATTGGAGGGAGATCTCCAGTTATTAAATTGATGCACTTCTCTACCCGGGGCCCACAAGATATCCAATTTTCTGATAACCTCTTGCCAAGTGCTGGTGGCATAATCACAGTGGATGAAAAGGTGGTTCACTGTTTCCTCCTCCTTCTTACATAGGACACATCTATTTTCCATGGAGAAGCCCCTCTTTATAAGATTATCTTGGGTTAGGACCTTACCATGCATTAGAGTCCACCAGAAAAAAATTATTTTTAGCGTGAGATGAGGGATCCACACCTTCTTCCAGTCCTTTAGATTACTCTCCTCCTTCAAAAGTAGATTGTAAGTAGATTTAATAGAGAAAGTACCAGCCTGGGTGGGAGCCTAAATAATAGAGTCATCAAGCCCTGAAATTTTGATATTAGTCAAGTTTTCCATGAGGTCCTTGGCCAAGTGTTGTAGGTTCAGTCTGTCCCTTAACTAATTAGGTATATCCTTCCAGTCCCTACCAATGATGTAGTTGGAGACTTTATTACCCATGATAGGTCTGAGATAGTCCATAAGAGCTTTGAATCTACAACCCAGGTTAGGTTGGTTCATGATCCAGTGGTTATTCCAAAATATTATGGATCTCCCATTTCTGATTTTCCAAACAACTGCTTTAGAGAGAAGGGTCTTTCATTTACATATGTTCATCTAGAGTTTGGATCCACTTGGGAGGTCTCTATTATGGAACATCTACCTATAGGGATGTCCTTGGAGGTACTTGGCTTCCATTAATCTGCACCAGTCTGCCTTTCCTTCTATGAGATTCCATGCCACTTTTGTGGTAAGGGATTTATTAATCAGACCAATTCTTCTTAGTCCCAGGCCACCCATTCTTTTCAAGAGGTAGACATTGTCCCAATCGACAAGAGACATCCTCTTCTTTTCTTTAGACCCTACCCACATAAAGGTTCTCTAAATCCTTTCAAGTTTGTCTACCATGTTGCTTCTAATTTTAAAGAGGGATAGGAAGTAAATAGGGATCCCTTGGAGAGTGGCGGCTATGAGCTGAAGTTTGCCAGCATTGCTTAAAATCTTCCCCTTCCAACTAGCAAGTTTCCTCTACGTTCTTTCAAGGATGGAATTCTAGAAATCTTGGGACACCTCTTTAACCGTAAGGGGGAGACCAAGGTAGGTAGAAGGGAGCGAAGCTCCCAGACAACCCAAGATTTGAAGCACCTTATTTTGTAACTCCATGGGGGTATTGAGGAAAAACAACCAACTCTTTTGATAGTTAATACACTATCCAAAAGCCCATGCGTAACTTTCAAGGGTTTGTTTCCACTATCTGGCCTCAATCACTGAAGAATACCCAAAGAGGAAGGTGTCATCCACAAATTATTCTAACACCACCTGAGGAAGGGTAGAAGTGGGTTTGATGCCTTTATTCTTCCCGTAGCAGACATCATACATAGATTCCTACTAAGCACATCAACCACCATAATAAAGAGGTAGGGGGAGAGAGGGTCTCCCTGTCTAAGACCCTTCTTAGGTTTAAACAATCCAGTTGGGGTGCCAATGACCAGAATAGAGAAGCTAATGATTTGAGTACATTCTTGTATAATATAGATAACCTTCTCATTAAAGCCCATTTTAGCAAGAACTTTAAGCAAAAATGATGAGTTAACTTTGTCATAAGCTTTAGAGATATCCAGTTTAAAGGCCATGTCTGCGACCTTGCTTCTGTCCATAGAATGAATGATTTCATGGGTGGCAATGGCCGCATCCATAATCTATCTACCCAACACAAAACCTTTCTGAGTAGTGTAGATAATCTTGTCTAGAAGAGGCTTGATTCTGCTAACCAGGATCTTGGTAAGGATCTTGTAGAAGGTATTGCAGATGCTAATGGGCCTAAAATCCATCATAATGGTAGGATTGTCATGCTTTGGGACAAGCACAATGTAGGTTTGATTATGTTGTCTAAGTAGGCACCCAGTCCTAAAGAAGTCTCTAGCAGCATGGGTAACATCAGTTCCCACAATGTCCCAATACTCCTGAAAGAACGCTGGAGGAAATCCATCTAGCCTGGGGGCTTTGTAAGCTCCCATAGCGAAGACCGCATTCTTGACCTCCTCATCAGAGACCTGCTCTGTAAGCATGTCATTATCACTAAGAGTTATAGCACTTTGGATGTGGTCCAGGTGTTGGTTTTGGATGTTGTTTGGGCATATAGGACCCTCATTAGAGTACAACCCCCTAAATTAGTTAACCACAACCTGATTGATTTTATCATTCTCCTTGAATTCATTTGCTCCTTCATCCATAATATCAGAGATGGTATTTATTCTTTTATGGATCCTAGTAGACCTATGGAAGATGGTCGTGTTCCTGTCCCCTTCAACAAGACACTAGATTCTAGATCTCTGCTTCCAGTAGATTTCTTCTTCTTTTAGGGTTTCTTGCCACTTGTGTCTAGTCAATTCCTCCTCCACCTGAATCTGGAGTGGGTAGCTTCTAGAAGCCAACTGGGCCTGGAGGGAATCTAAGACTCTAGATAGTTCCATTTTCTCTTTGCAAAAGTTTTGAAATTATGTTTGTTCCAACCTTTAACCTCCCTTTTGATAATTTCAAGCTTTTGGGCTATTCTAAACATGGTAGTACCCCTAATATTAGTCTTCCACCAGAATTTCACTTGATCTCTAAAGGATGGGTGAGAACACCACATAATTTCAAATCTAAAGGGCATCGAGCTAACTTTAGGGGTGTCATGCCAGCAAAGAAGGAGGGGGTTATGATCTAACATTGTTCTAGGGAGGGATGAAAAGGAAGAGTTCAGGAAAAGGTTCCGTGAAGAGGTGGCCAGGACCCGATCTAGCCTCACCTGGATGAGGTGGCTACCCTTCCTATTGTTGGACCAAGTGAAGGGGTTCCCCTTTAGAGTGATGTCAAGAAGACCTATGGAAGAGATAAAATCAGCAAGCTCCCCCATGCTATCCGAGTAATCCATTAGTCCAACACACTTTTTCAAGGGATAAAGGGGGGTATTAAAGTCACTTGCTAGCAGAAAATTCATAGAACAGTCCTGATCTAGCCGATGGCCAAGATCAACCCACAAGGAAGCTCTACCAAACTGGGTATTAGGAGCATAAATATTAAAAGTGATCCATTCAGTTCCATTCTTCCTGAAGGTGACAACAAGGAAGTTAGGGGAAGAAGAAGCCAGCTGACCAGTTATCCTATTGGAGTTCCAGAGTGTAACAATACCACCAGACACACCCGTAGCTTCAGAGTAAACAAAAGCAGCACCCAGCCAAAGATTGGGCACCAGGGTAGTGAAATTACTAGCAGAAATCTTAACCTCTTGTAGGAGTAGAACATCTAGCTTGAGATAAAAAATGTAGTGTTTGACAACATTTTGTTTAAGGGATCTGTTCAAGCCCCTCACATTCCAAGAAAGGCAATTCATTTCTTACTTTTGAAACTAGATTCTAGGGTTTGCTACTTACCTACTGCAACATCCCTTGTGGCCCAATCGATCTCCTTGCTCAGTCTAAACGCCTTCCCTTGGGTGTTTCCATTCCCACATCAGCCTTTTTAGGCTTGGTTTTCTTTCTCTACATTTTCCATTCCCCATCATCATCCTCCAAACCATCAAGGGAGCTGGAGGAGCTCTTCTTCACAAGCTTTAGGGGGGGTTTAGCATCTGGCTTTGGGGATTGTAACTCTAGAGTAACCACAATGTCAGGTTGTTCTACCTCAGGAGGGTTAGTCATCCTCCCCTCTAGGGGGGGCGTAAGGGGGGTCTTTACTGACTCCACCATCAGCTGAAGAACTGGTTCCTCCATAGACTCAAGAGAACCCAGACCAGGGCACCCAACATCCATCTACTTGGGGTGGACGATCTCACCTTCCTCTAGGGCTAGATCTTCAATAGCTAGGGTTTTGGTTTGATTAGCCACCAAGGGTGGCCCAGTCTCCACCTTTTCCTCTTCACCTATGGAGGGAGGACCCTCAGACATTCCTTTGTTCTTGTTCCCTTTTTTAGATCTTGACTTCGAGGACTTGCAAGTGTCACTAGAGTGGCCTCTCCTATCATAGTTTTGGCATAATAGGGTAGCATTCTCATATACCAACGCTTGGGTCCATCTACCCAGTTTAGATTTCAAAATGAGAAAGTTGGGTAGGGTTTTATTCAAAGTGACATTCACACAGAATCTAGCAAACACCAACCTGAATTTAGAACAGGTCACCTAGTCCGCTGTGATGAATAAGCTAAAGGAGTCACCTATCCATCTAAAGACTTGCTCATCCCAATACTCGAGTGGGAGGCCAATATGGGAAATGATGTTATATTATGGGAAATGATGTTATTTTATGGAAAATGTGTATACATATATGGATTTAGTGGAGATTGGAAGTATTGAATACCTTCTTTACAAAACTAGAGGTGCATAAATGAAGATTCTTAATCTCAATAGTATCTTAAAAAGTTGCTACATTATTTGGAATGAGTATAGTGATGCCATGTTATTGGTGTAGGTAGAATATAATGCTTACAATAAAATGTGTATATAAGTTTTAGGTGGATTGTAAGACTACAATTCTCAAAATCATGTTATATAATGAGAAATGTGTTTAATATTCACAAGTTATTTACATAGGTAAAATGTATTGTTATAAAATACACTAGTTATATTTTGTTTTACAACTACAAATAAAATATATTACTAAATATTAAAATTAAGGATTGAAACTATAAGCATTATATAATTTATTTACTTAAATAGTTGATTAATTATTTAAGACCTTTTAAATAAAATTGGTGGATGGGTTTAGGGTAGTTTGGACATTCCTAATGCTTTCTTTGAATCGGTATCCACATTTTTCAAAGCCCTAATGACAAATTATTTCCATAGGTAAAATATGATGTGTATATAAGAAGGTAGATTGGAAGTCTGCAATTTAAAAATTATGTTGTATTGTGAGGAATGTGTATAATAATGACACATTATTTACACACATAAAATATATTGTATTGATAGTTTGTAAAATATATTATTCTCAATAAAAAATGTACCTATAAAATTTATAAAATATACTAGTTAAATTTTATTCTACAATTATAAATCAAATATATTTCTAAAAATAAAATTTAAGGTTTCAAACTACAACTATTATATATTTTCTTTACTTAAATAGTTGATTAATTATTTAAGATGTTTGAGACATTTTGACATGCAATTGTTGATTGAGACATTTTGACATGCAATTGTTGATTATATTTTTATTGTTTCTTTAACTATTGTTATAATTTTAGTTATATATTTAGTTTTTATTATTTATTTTATGAATTATATTTTATATTTAGATGTAAAAATCAAATATTTTTGGGAAGAAATGAAACTTATATTTATTGTCACTTCTTTGGCCTAGGGATCTCTTGTCCTAGCCCTTGTTCTATTTAGTTGGCAAGGGGGAATTTCTAGTTTGTAGAAGGGGAGAATTTGTAATGGGGTTTCTATAGTTTTGCATAGCAGTGTTTTTAGCTATTGGCGAGGGAGATTTTGTAGTGGGGTTTTCGTAGTGTTTGCCATTGGGTTTCTATAGTGTTTGGCATTGGGTTTTCATAGTGTTTAGTAGGTTTTATCTTGGTGTTGAACAAGTGTTTGGAAAATGGGTGGGGGTATTGGTGTTGGATAGCTGGTTGGTACTTTGCTCATGGGGTTGTTTAGTGAGGTGAATTATTTTGGAGGTTTTTATTATTTCATCTTTTGTTCACATGGAGGATCATAGAGTTTCAAATAGTCTAGTAATTGTAGGTGTTGGAAAATATGATGTGTCTTCACTCTAAGGTGTGCATGCAATGTCGACAAGCTACTTTTTATGTGAGAAAGCTCTAAACTAAATAAAGTGAATGGATTCCTTCCAAGGAGTAATGTTCATCTTTTTCTTGTCATTCCTTCTCAATCAATAATGAAAGATTTCACTTACTAGACTAAGTGATGAAGAGTGCTCCCCTCAATACCACAAACACATAATAGAAACAGAGAAACAACAATAATTTGGAAGAACAAAAAATGGGCTTATTATTATCTCCACAAATGAGGAATTCCAAACTTTCAAAATTACAATACGCAAAGCCACATGGGCATTCCCTTACAATATTCTGTAGGACAAAGCCTCAAATCAATACCCAAATCTACCACCCAGAACTACCCTAGACAACACTATGGGCCTTCTTTATATAGGCAATTTCCACTACCTAAGAAGGTTCCAGAAATTTAGCCCTTAAGGCCGACTATAGATAGAATTATTTTATTTTTATAATTTTTACAATAGCGTCGACTCAAGAGAAATACAAAATATTCTTTTAGGTAGCCCAACTTTCGGAGGCCATAACTTTTTAACTGTAACACTATTTTCTATTGTAACCACTTTTCAGAAATGCCATGATGAGATGTACAGTGCCTGACATGCACAAGTGTCAGTCAGCCGGGGGTCGATCATGATTCAGAGCCTCTAAAGCCTTCACAATTGAGCTCAAAGATTTCATACCCAAAAACCTCAATAACTTCACCAATACCGATGATGTGGAAATGAAACTCAACTGGTAGGCTGAAATGATTGAGATGAACCTCCACCTATGAAATCAAAAAATTCTGAAATTGTATGACCAACTTACTAAAAATAGTAAGTTTCCATAAATAGCATCTCTGCACAAGATAGCCCTTATTGAAAACAAAACTAGAAATATTTTTGGGTGATGCAAGATTGCTCTTACACCTAGGATGCTCTTGCATTAGACACCCGGGGTAATTTGAGAAGTGACCCTTTCACGACTCAGGTGTGAAGAGGAAAACCAAGATGGTTAACCTCCTCCCTTGTTAGCCATGATGAATCTTCAATAGGTCATCCTTTCCACTTGACCATATATTCTTTATATGTCATGTTCCTTGTGCTTCTGCCAACACGACTGTCTAGTATATCCTCAATCTCCTTGATATTTGAACTGGTTGTTGGAATAATCTGTTGTGCTATTGTAACCTCATCTTCAACACCTCCTTTGTGATACTCTATCAGATCTGAAATATTAAATACTAGTTAAATATTCAGCTTAGTAGGAAACTCGACCTCATATGCATTTCCTGAATCATGCTTCTTCAGTATCTTACATGGCCCAAACTTCTTCATTTTCAGCTTGTTATATGTACCAATTGGAAATCTCTCCTTCTGCAAATGAACCATGATTTAATCTCCAACCTGAAACTCCTTATGCCTCATTTTCTCATCTACCTTAGCCTTATACTGCACATTCATCTTGGTAACATGCTTCCTCACCTCCTTGTGGATGTTCTTTAAATATTCTGCAAAATCCTCAGCTTCAGCACTACTTATTTCTCCTTTATCTATCTTCCTCAACTCAGATGCATTTCTTGAACTACTTCCATATACAATCTAGAATGGTGATTTACTAGTGCTCCTATTGATAGAACTATTGTATGCAAATTTTGTCTTTCATAAAATCAAATCCCATTGTGTTGGCTTATCTACAACTAAACATCTCAACAAATTTCCCAAACTCCTATTCACCACCTCTGTCTTTCCATTAGTCTATGGATGTTGTGATGAACTGAACTTCAAATCTATCTTCAACTTCTTCCAAAATGTATGCCAGAAATATCCAACAAACTTAGTATCCCAATCTCAAACTATGGTCTTTGGCAAACCATGTAGTCTCACTACTCTGAGAAATAATTATTCTACATGAACAACATCATTATTCTTCTTGTAGGGAATAAAATGTGCCATCTTCAAAAATCTATCAACTACCACAAAAATTGAATCATGTCCACACTATGTCCTCGATAAATCAAGAACAAAGTCCATACTAATATCCTCGCAAGGTTTCTTTGGTACATGTAATGGAAAATACAACCTTGTATTCTGCTTCACTCCTTTCACCATCTGACATACTCTACAACTCTGTACAAACCTCTTGACATCTTGCTGCAACTATGGCCAATAATAATTCTCACTAACCAAAGCAAGGGTTTTATCTCAACCAAAATATCTAGCCAATCCTCTGCTATGCTTCTCCTTGATGATATTCTCCCTCATAGAACTTCTTGGAATGCACAAATGACTCCCTCTGAATAGTATATCATCCTGAATGATGAAATCCACCCACTTCATTCTGTCTAGAGTAATAGGTTCTTTACAAGCTTTCCAAGCTTCACCAAAATCAAGATCCTCTGGATACAAATTCTTGAGTTCCTTGAACCCAACCACCTCAATCTGCATCTCTATTTACAATAGTTTCCTTTTGCTAAGAGCATTTGCAACCCTATTAGACTTTACACTCCCGTGTTTCAAAACAAATGTATAACTCTACAAAAACTCAACCCATTTCAAATGCCTCTGATTCAACTTTCTTTGACTATTCAAATATTGCAAAGCTTGATGATTGGTATATAGAAAAAACTCCTGAGGAAGTAGATAGTGCCTCCACTTCTTGAATTTTTAAACTTTAGAATAAAATTCCTGATCATAAACAGAATAGTTCCTCTTGGCATCATTTAACTTCTCACTGAAATAAGCAATAGGTTTACCTTCTTGGCTCATAACAACTCCTATTGTAGTACCACTAGCATTACAATCTACTTGGAACACCTTATTAAAATTAGGAAGTGCTAAAATAGGTTGTTCTATAACTTTTTGTTTCAATAGTTTAAAAATCTTATCTACCCCATTAGTCCACTTGAACTCTTTTCTATCCCCTCTCATTGTTTCAGTCAAGGGTCCACAAATACTGCTAAAATTTATGATAAAATTTTTGTAAAAGCTATCCAAACTATGAAAAGATCTTACCTCAGTAGCACTCCTTGGAGTAGGCCATTGAAAGATAGCCTGTACTTTCTCTGGGTCCATTTTTAGACCTTCTGCTGAAACTAAAAATCCCAAATACACTAACTCTTTCTTCACAAAACTACACTTCTTCAAATTAATCAACAATTTCTCATCTCTTAACTTCTCAAATACCATACGAATATGCATCATATGCTCTTCCAATGTCTTACTAAAGATCAAAATATCATCTAGGTACACAATGACAAACTTACCCAGAAATTATTTTAGAACCTCGTTCATGAGCCGCATGAAAGTGCTTGGTGCATTGGTTAGCCCAAAAGGCATGACTAACTACTCATACAGTCCTTCCTTTGTCTTGAAGGAAGTCTTCCATTCATCTCCTTCTCTGATCCAAATCAGGTGATATCCACTCTTCAGATCTATCTTAGAGAAATATACAGCTCAACTCAAACAATCCATAATATCATCCATTCATGGCAATGGAAACCTATACTTGATTGTGATCTTGTTTATTGCTCTAGAATCTATACAAATCCTCCATTCTCCATTCTTCTTTGGTGCTAATACTGCTGGTTCAACACATGGACTCAGGCTCTCTCGAATCAATCCCTTCTGTAACAACTCATGTACTTGTCTATCCAACTCTTCACTTTCTGCTAGTGTCATTCTGCGTGCTATCTTGTTTGGAAAATTGGCTCCTAGAATCAAATCTATCTGATGACTGATCTTCCTTACCGGTGGTAATCCATCAGGTACATTATCAGATACAATATCCTAAAACTCATTCAACAAATCTACAACCTCTATAGGTACATCCTCTATTTCCTCTTTACCAACTATTGGAATTAAAGCAAAACACACATGCTCATGCCTCATACCATCTAGGAATTTTCTTCCATCCACAAAAGTTATTCTTGCATTACCACATACCTTTTCTTCGGTCTCTTTCAATGGCTTTAGCTTATGTCACACTCCATCATTTATTACAAAATAGGAATTTGTACGACCATCATGTATAACACATCTGCTAAACTTCCACGGCCTACCCAACAACATGTGACAGGCATCCATAGGTATGATATCACATAGTACCTCATCATGGTACCTGTCAATCTTGAACTTTACTAGGCACTGCTCACTTACCATGACCTTGTGGTCATTCTGCACCTAGGAAATTTGAAATGGATGTGGGTGTTTCTATCTCTTGACCTTCAACTTTATCACCATCTCTTCTAACACCAAATTTTTAGTGCTTCCACTATCAATAATCACATCACAACATTTACCCTCACACTTGCATCTAGTGCGAAACAGGCTCCTCATTTGCTCAGGTTCATTCTCACCACTCAGAGGGACTCTTCTGTTAACCAATGTTTCTCCTCTTTCATCATCTTCAGAATTTGAGGATCTGACATCTTCATCTACATGTGCCACTTTGGCCTGGCCTTCATTCCTCCTATCCGTGCTTCCTTAGCATTGGGGACATTCAAATGCCCTATGCCGTTCTTCTCCATAGTGAAAACATGATCCACGAAAGCCTCCTCTTCCAGAACTTTGTCCTCTTCCTCTTCCTCTTCGTCTCTAATCTCTATTGTTCTAATCTTGGAAATGATTGGAATTATTTCCTTTCTAATTTTTACTACTACTAGCCTCATTCTTCTTTTTTGGATCTTCATTTCGGCCTCCATATGACCATCCACCAGATCATCCACCGCAACCTCTTCCGTTTTGTCTGCTCTTGAACTTCTTGTTTAGCTTTTCTTCTACTTTTAGGAAAAATTGGTATGCCTCTTCAATACTATACATTGGAAGCAGATTCAGCTCCTCCTGAATGCTTGGCTTCAACCCATTAAGGTAACGGGCAACTTTCACCTTATCACCTTCCACATGGCCTATTCTGATGAGGATTCGATAGAACTCCTCTTTATACTCCTGAACAAATCTTCCTACTTGCTTAAAAATTTGCATCTTCTTTAGTAGGTGAAGCTCATAATCAATAGGAATCAACTACTACTTTAATTTATCCACCGTTCGATCCCATCTTGTGATTTTATCTTTCCCTCTTCTATTTCTCTCCAATTGAATCTCTTGCCACTAGATCTTCGAATGACCTTTCAGTCTGGCCTTCGCAAATTTGACCCTATTAGGATCCTCAATATCTTCATACTCAAAATATTCTTCACATTCATTGATCCAGTCGATCAACTCCTCTGGGTTAAGATTTCTTGAAAATGTAGGAACCTCAATCTTAGGTCCTTTCCCAATCTTGGAAATGGCCCAAAAAAGTCTTTCTTCTTCTTGGTTCACAATTTCGACTTCTCCTTCTTGATCTTCTTCTTTGGCTTCATCCTCTCTTTTGTCTCTAACATTAAGATTCATTCCTCTGTGAATCTCTTCTTGCAATGCTCGTACTTGTCTCTGGAGCACTCTAACCTCAAGTGTTACAACACTATCTCTTTTGCCATGTTCCCTTCGAGGAGGCATTTTCTCGATGCATGTTGAAACCCTAACCACGGTCCTCATGCAAACTACCTCATAGTGGGAAATCTATTTACACACTTAGGAACTCCTGCTCTGATACTACTTGATGAAGAGTGCTCCCCTTAATACCACAAACACAAAATAGAAATAGAGAAAAAACAACAATTTGAAAGAACAAAAAATGGGCTTCTTATTATCTTCACAAATGTGGAATTCCAAACTTTTAGAATTACAATATGCAAAGCCACATGGGCATTTCCTTACAATATTTTGTAGGACAAAGCCGTGAATCAATACCTAGATCTAACACCCAAAACTACCCCAGACAACACTACAAGCCTTCGTTATGTAGGCAATTTCCACAACTTGAGAAGGTTCTAAAAATTTATCCCTTAAGGCCGACTATACATAGAATTATTTTATTTTCACAATTTTTACAATAAGGTCGGCTCAAAAGAAATACAAAATATGCTTTTAGGTAGTCCAACTTTCGGAGGCCATAACTTTTTAACCGTAACTCCATTTTTCTATTGTAGCCACTTTTCAAAAATGCCATGACAAGATCTACAATGCTTAACATGTGCAAGCACCAATCAGCCGAGGGTCGATCGTGATTCGGAGCCTCTAAGGCTTTCAAAATTGAGCTCAAAGATTTTGTACCCAAAAACCTCAATAAATTCACCAATATTGATGATGTGGCAATGAAACTCAACTGGTAGGCTGAAATGACTGAGATGTACCTCCACCTGTGAAATCAAAAATATTCTGAGATTGTATGACCAACTTACTAAAAATAGTAAGTTTCCATAAATAGCAGCTCCGCACAAGATAGCCCTTATTGAAAACAAAACCAAAAACATTTTTGGGTGATGCAAGATTTCTCTTACACCCAGGATGCTCCTGCATCACTAAGCATGCTTTGATATATAAAATTCTAGGCATAGGAATTTCTTTATCGACATTAGAGGCCTGGATTCATAGCACATGGTAGGTTGAATGAGATATGGTGATATTTCTCACTAGGAAAAACTATTTTTAACATGGGTATCTTTACCTACATGTCTGATCGAATAATTTTTTTTTTGAAGGAGGCCCTTATTTTCACAATCATGTGGGCTTGTTTCTTAAACCCTAGCATGTGGGGTTCAATTTAGTGGAGGAATCACCCTCAAGGGTTCCAAATTAGTTTTTCCTTGTCATGACTTCCTTTAGAGTTTTCGAGGTAAGATATTTTATGAAGATTATTTTTTTTCTTGGGAAGCTTTCTATGATAGCTCAACAAAGCCTTGACAAAAAGGTAATCTCATTTACCTATATTTGTATTGAAATTGAATATTCCATTGCCAGATTCTTTGTAAATCTATTAAGGATCTTCTAAATGCATGCAACAATTAGATTATGAATATCTTCCTTTGTATTTAGGAAAATGTCATTAGTCTCAACATACTCAATGTCAGTGTCCTAGGGTTAACAAGGGGACAAGTAGTTCTTTTGGTGGTAGAGGTTCTACTTCCTCCTTAGTAATATAGATGGATAAAGAGGAGAATGGGATAACCCCTATGAATGTGGTTGTGATGTAGGAGCATCTTGGGTCCTTGGAAATCCTGTGTCACCAAAAACATGTTTGTGTTTTCTTGTGTTGCTCAGTTCCTTCTTTGGCCGAGTTGGTTTGGTGTTGCTCAGTTTCTTTTGTTTACCAGGAATGGTTGGTTATCTCTCTAGCGCTTAATGAATTTCCCTGGCGCTTGGTGATACTTGTTTGGCACTTGGTTATCCTTGCTTACCGAGTTGTTTGTTTTAGTTTCCTATTGAGGCTGACTCTTGCAACTAATTATGGTCATGGATTTAATGATGGTATCTATCATTGGGAAGTGTGTGGACCTAGATTTGGTTGTTCCTTCTATTGATGGTGGATCTGAAGGCTGACTTGTTCGGTAGCCTCTTGTATATAATGTAATATTTGGTTGTAGTTTAGCGAGTCAGTTCAGTTAGAAGATAAAAGATATAAATTGGATGATTATTGCAGATCCTCGCATGTTGGAGGACTTTTGTAGTTTGATTGTAATATTTAGCCTAAACTGGGAAGGCCTTATAGCTCGGCATGTATGAATCAATTGAAGTAAATATATGAAGTGTTCTACATTCTCTCTCTCACTTGTGTGTTTGTTGCTTCCATGTGTGATCGTTGCAAGGTGGATCTAGTTAGGTTGTGCCTTTGGCCCCTCTCCCCATCCTCCCTTGCATTTGGTAGTATCAGAGTGAGGTAAGATCTGGATCTAGGTTTGCGAACCTAGGTTTGAGTGTTCCTTCTTTTCAAACCCTAGTTGATTTCTTGTAGGATAGAAGATTGTGATCTGCCATTCAATTGCAGAGGGTTTCAAGATGGTTCATGGGAGGAGAGATATAGATCCAAGATTGGAAGACATGTTGAGACAACCTAATGCTATATTAGAAGTCATTAAAATAGCCTAGACAAGAGGAAGACATCTTTAAGGTGTTAGTGATCATGAAATTGAGGAAGAACAAGGTGATGTAGAACCTGCACCGGTGATGGATCAAGGTGAGGAAAGATTGTTGAAGGCTTTGACAAATATGAATTATACACCACACTTTAATCCTCCTGACTATAGTGGAAAATTGGATTATGATGAATTCGTGGACTGGATCACCGACATGGAAAAGTACTTTGAATATGAAAATGTACCTGAGGAAAACAAGGTGAAAATTGCAAGTGAAAAGTTGAAAAGTCATACATCATTATGGTGGGAACATCTGCAGTTGGATAGAAAGAGGAAAGGCAAAGACAAAATCTAGGTATGGAATAAAATGGTGAATAAATTGAAAGGAAAATTCTTACCTTGTGATTATTAGATTAACCTAGTTAGGCGATTGCAAAGTTTGAGGCAAAAAGATAGCCCACTAAAAAAATATACTGAGGAATTCTATAGATTAGATATCAGATCTGGACATGATGAAGATGATGTGGAAAGAATTTCTAGGTACCTGAATGGATTGAGAGTTTCCATCCAAGAAGAAATCAGTTTGGTCAAACTGGAGAACATTGAAGAGGCTTATCAATTTGCATTGAAGGCCAAGGAGAAATTGAACAAGAAACATGAGATTCATGAGAAAAGACAAATAGGTAGAGGTGGTAGATTCCCTAGAGGAAGAGGTAGATCTTATAGTGAAAATATTAGATCTAAACCTTAAAAGAAAAATATGGATAAAGGAAAGACCGAGTGGAAAGGTGAAAGTTCATCTAGAGGCAGAGGCAGTAACTACAAAGGTGGTTTTCAAGGAACTTGTTACAATTGTGGAGAAGGAAATAGATCATTTAAGTGTACACATACAAGTAAGAAGGTCATTAGTAGTAGAAATGCTTTGGTGCAAGAAGAGTCACCGAATGAACCTGAGAAGGAAAAGAACTTGATGGTAAGGAGAGAACTTTGGAGTATAAGCAATAAGGAAGATCATGTAAGGAAAAGTTTGTTCAAGAATAGATGTAGAGTTTTTGATGAAGTTTAGAAGGTAAACATTGATAGTGGTAGCTCAGAGAGGTTGGCGTCTGAGGAAATGGTTACAAGGTGGTAGTTGAAAAGGTTGGAACATTTGAAGCCCTATCAAATTTCATGGATCAAAGATGAGCATACACTCTTGGTAAGTGAACAATGTTATGTGAATTTAAAAATTGGAAAGTACTATGATAAGGTGTTATGTGATATCATGCCTATGGATTGTTGTCATATTTCATTCATTAGACCTTGGTAATATGATAGACATGCTATATATGATGGGAGATTGCATAAATATACTATTTGGGCTGATGGGAGAAGACAAATCTTGTTACCTTTGATTCAAGAACCTACTAGTAATATTTGCACATGTATGAAAGTTTTCTTGACAGAAGGAAGAAAGTTTGTTAAGGATTTGAAGAAGAATGATGTATGTTTTGGTGTGATCCAGGAGCATCTCAGGTCCTTGGCAATCATGTGTCACCAAAAACATATTTGAGTTTGTTTGTGTTTCTCTGTTCCTACTTTGACTGACTTGGTTCAGTGTTGCTCAGTTTCCTTTGTTTGCCAGTGTTGGTTGGTTATCTCTTTGGTTCTTGGTGAATTTCCCTGGTGGGTTGTGATGCTTGTCTGGCACTCGGTTGGCTTGGCCTACCGACAAGTTTATTTTGAGTACCTATTGAGGCCGACTTGTGCAGTTAATTACGAACATAGATTTAATGCTGGTATCCATCATTGGGAAGTGTGTGGACCTAGATCTAGTCATCCCTTATGTTGATTATGGATATGAAGGCTGACTTGATTTGGTAGCCTCTTGTATAAGTGTAGTTGTTCAGTTAGAGTTTTAGGAGTTAGTTTGGAAGTAAGTTTGGATAGAAGATAAAAGATAGAAAATAGAGATTGTTGGTAGATCCTCGCATGTTTGAGGAATTCTATATTTGATTATAATATCTAGCCAAAACTGGGAAGGCCTTACAACCCAGCATGTATGAATCAATTTGAAGTTAATATATGAAAGTAATCTGCATTCTCTCTCTCACTCTGTTGTGTTCTTGCTTCCATGTCTTGTTGAGAAAGGTGGATCTGGTTAGGGTGTGCCATTATTGGCCCCTCTTGTCCCCTCTTGTGTTAGGTGGTATTAGAGCGATGTGAGATCTGGATCTAGGTTTGTGAATCTAGGTTTGAAGGTTCCTTCTTGTGAAGACCTAGTTAAATTATTGTGTGGTGGAAGATTGTGACCTGACCTGCAATTGTAGTGGGTTTTCAAGATGGTTTGTGGGAGGTGAGATGCAGATCTAGGATTGGCAGACATGTTGAGACAACTTGCTACTAGATTAGAAGCTTTTGAAATAGCCCAGAGAAGAGGAAGACATCTTGAAGATGTTAGTCATGATGAAATTGAGGTAGAACAAGGTGATGTAGAACTTGCATCTTTGATGGATCAGGGTGAAGAAAGATTCTTGAAGGCTTTGACAAGTCTGAAGTCTACACCACATTTCAATCCCCCTAAGTATAGTGGAAAATTGGATTTTGATGAATTGGTGGACTGGATCATAGAGATGGAAAATTATTTTGAATATGAGAACATACTTGAGGAAAAGAAGGTGAAAATTACAAGCATAAAGTTGAAAAGTCATGCATCCTTATGGTGGGAACATCTATAGCTAGACAAAAAGAGGAAAGGCAAAGAAAAAATCAGGGTATGGAGTAAAATGGTGAATAAATTGAAAGGAAAGCTCTTACCTTGTGATTATCAGATTAACCTACTTAGGTGAATGCAAAGTTTGAGATAGAAAGATATCTCAGTAAAAGAATATACTGAGGAATTCTATAGATTAGATATTAGATATGGACATGATGAAGATGATGTGGAAAGAATTTCTAGATACCTAAATGGTTTGAGAGTTTCCATCCAGGAATAAATCAATTTGGTCAAGTTGGAGAACATTGAAGAGGCTTATTAATTTTCTTTGAAATCCAAGGAGAAATTGAACAAGAGACATGAGAAAATAAAAAGAGGTAGAGGTGGTAGATTCCCTAGAGGAAGAAGTATATCTTATGGTGAAAATAGTAGATCTGAACCTGAAAAGAGGATAAAGGAAAGACTAAGTGGAAAGGTGAAATTTCATCTAGAGGTAGAGGGACTAACTACTGAGGTGCTTATAATAGATTTGGTTTCCAAGGAACTTGTTACAATTGTGGAGAAGAAAGACATAGATCATTTGGGTGTACACATGCAAGTAAGAAGGTCAGTAGTAGACAAAATGCTTTGGGGCAAGAAGAGTCACCGAATGAAATTGAGATAGAAAATAACTAGATGGTAAGAAGAGAACTTTGGAATGAAGGTAAAAAGGAAGATCCGGTAAGGAAAAGTTTGTTCAAGACCAAATGTAGAGTTTTTGAAAAAGTTTGGAAGGTGATCATTGATAGTGGTCACTCGGAGAATCTTGCATCTAAGGAAATGGTCATGAAGTTGTAGTTGGAAAATTTGGAACATCTAAAGCCCTATCAGATTTCATGGATCAAAGATGAGCATACACTCTTGGTAAGTGAACAATGTTATGTGAATTTGAAAATTGGAAAATACTATGATAAGGTGTTATGTGATATCATGCCTATGGATTGTTGTCATATTTTGTTGGGTAGACCTTGGCAATATGATAGACATGCTATATATGATGAGAGATTGCATAAATATACTATTTGGGCTGATGGAAGAAGACAAATCTTGTTACCTTTTATGGAAGAACCTATTAGTAATGTTTGCACATCTGTGAAAGTTTTCTTGATGGAAGGAAGGAAGTTTGTTAAGGATTTGAAGAAGAATGATGTATGTTTTGATGTGATTTCTAACAAGCCGACCAAGAAAATAGAGGATAGTGTCCCTGAGGAGATTGATAAGTTACTCACCAAGTATAGCGAAATCATTTTTGATAATGTACCTGATGGTTTTTCACCAAAGAGAAGCATTGATTATTGTATGGATATAATCCCTAGAGATAGTTTACCAAATAAGGTACCTCATGAATTGACACCTACTAAGAATCAAGAATTGAACCGACTGATTCAATAATTGTTGGGGAAAGGTTTGATCAGAGAAAGTTTGAGTCCTTATGTAGTACCTACTATATTGGCACCTAAGAAGAATGGAGAATGAAGAATGTGTACTGATTCCAGAGAAATCAACAAGATAATAGTGAAATATACATTTCCTATACCGAGAATGGATGACATAATGGACAGTTTGACTAGAGAAAAGTATTTTACCAAAATTGATTTGAAAAGTAGGTATCATCAGATCAAAATTAGAGAAGGTGATGAATGGAAAACTACTTTCAAGACAAAAGAAGGTTTGTATGAGTGGTTGGTTATGCCTTTTGGTTTAACTAATGCACCAAATACATTTATGAGGTTGATGAATGAAGTTTTGAAGAAATTCTTGGGAAATTTTATGATTGTATATCTTGATCATATTCTAATATTCAGTAAGACCAAAGAAGAACATTTGTTGCATGTTAGACAAGTTTTGCAGAGATTGAAAGAAGAAAAGTTGATGATAAATCTGAAAAAGTGTTGATTCATGAAAGAGGAGATTGTGTATTTGGGATTTGTGATTTCAGCTGATGGTTTGAAGATGGATCCTGAAAAGGTTGAAGCTATTTTGAATTGGCCTACACCTGAGAATGCTAGTGAGGTAAGATCATTTCATGGTTTGGCAAGTTTTTACCGAAAGTTCATTAGGAATTTCAGTTCAATTTGTAATGCTATGACTGAGACTATGAGAGGAGACAAAAGATAATTTCAGTGGACACATTGAGCTGATAAATTTTTTGAGACTCTGAAGTAGAAGGTTGCTAAATTGCCTATTTTGGCATTACCTGATTTCAATAAGGTATTTCAAGTTGAATTTTATTCAAGTGGAAGTGCAATTGGACTTGTGTTGAGTCAAGAAGGTAAACATGTTGCTTTCTTTAGTGAAAAGTTGAATGATACAAGGAGAAAATATTCTATGTATGATCAAGAAAATTATGCTATTTTTCAAGCCCTGAAGAAATTGAGACATTATTTAATATCGAGTGAATTTGTGTTGTATACCGATCATAAGGCTTTACAGTATTTGGGTGGTTAGAATAAGTTGAATCAAAGACATATGAAATGGGTTGAGTATTTCCAAAGTTATACATTTGTGATAAAGCATAAGAGTGGAGTCACTAACTGACTTGCTAATGCATTGAGTAGAAGGAGATCTTTGATGACCGTGATAAAAATTCAAGTTCTCAGCTTTGATGAAATGAGAGATTCTTATGAAGTTGATCCTAATTTTTCTTAGCCGTGGAGAAAGTGTAGAGCACCTATTCAAGATAAACTAAGTACTAAATGGGAAGAATATTTCATTCAGGAAGGTATGTTGTTTAAAGGTATTTAGTTGTGTATATTGAGAGGACCAATGAGGACTAATTTGATAAAGGAGAACCATTGTATTGGTTTGGCTGGACATTTTGGAATTAATAAGACATTGAACTTGCTTAAAGAGAAATACTTTTGGCCATAGTTGTATAAAGATGTTCAGAAATTTGTGAAAAGTTGTGGAGTTTGTCAAGTTGCAAAAGGAGTAAGCTAGAATATTGGATTGTATACACCTATTTTTGTCCCTGAGAAACCTTGGATTGATATCAGTATGGATTTTGTTCTTGGCTTACCCAAGACAGTAAGAGGTAATGATTCTATATTTGTTGTTGTGGATAGATTTTCTAAAATAGCACATTTTATACCTTGTAGAAAGAGCTCAGATGCAATACATGTAGCAGATCTTTTCTTTAAGGAAATTTTTAGATTGCATGGATTATTGAGGAGTATTATCTCTGACCGAGATAGAAAATTTTTTGGATACTTTTGGAAGACCCTTTGGAGAAAATTTGGCACTGAGTTGAAATATAGTTCTACATTTCACCCACAAACCGATGGACAGATAGAAGTTGTGAATAGAAGTTTGGGAAATCTTTTAAAATGTTTAGTTGGAGACACACCGAGTAATTGGGATTCTATGTTGGCACAAGTAGAGTTTGCATACAATAATTCAGTGAATAGGAGTACTGGAAAAACACCTTTTGAGATTGTAAATGGCATACAACCAAGAGGTATATCTGATTTGAGAGACATTGTTGATGAAAGAAAAAGAAGTGCTGAAGGAGTAAAATTTGCTAAGTACATGAAGACATTACATGAAGATGTGAAACATAAGCTGGAAAAGAGTAATCAGAAATACAAAGACAGAGATGATAGATCAAGAAGATATAAGACTTTTGATGTTGGTGATGAAGTAATGGTTCATTTGAAGAAAGAGAGATTTCTTGTTTGAACATACGGGAAGCTGAAGATGAAGAAGTTTGGACCTTAAAAGATTTTGAAGAAATTTGATAGTGGAAATGCATATGAGATTGAGTTACCTTATGACATGGATATTTCACCTATTTTCAACATTGTTGATTTGTATGAGTATAATGAATTTGATGAAAACATGATAGTACCGATGGATTATGTTGGACTACAGCTAATTTGGAATCTGATTGAAGGATCTGTGATTGCAAGATCACTGAGAAGTTGCTGATTAGATATGTAATATGATTAAATCAGTATTATGTTGTCACTGATGTCAACTAGTTTGACAACACTTATCTTGTAAGTTACTACACCGAGACATCTGAAGAAAAGTGGAAAAGAGATGAAGAATAGAGAATTCTACATGAGGAAAGATGTACATGATAGATGAGGATAAGGAACACATTGAGTAACTTATTGATGAGTCTATGACTTGATGATATTGACTTTATTATGTTGCATTCATCTATAATGAAGTAAAGAGCTGAAAGACACAAAGTAATGCTATCAGTAAATGAAGCATTTTTAGTATACACCGACAGAGTATAGTGTATACCAACCATAGTATTAACTAAGGAGTGTTCACCGACACATTCTTTGTTAACCGAGTGGAACATAATGAATTAAATGATTAGTTTAAGCCGATAAGAATGATGAGCTGGCAAGAGTATAACATCAAGGTAACAGATAATGTTTGTTACGTAGATCAACGACTGACAAAATTCAAAGAAGAGCTAATGGAGAAGATTGAAACATGTTATTGACACAAGTACTAAGAGAGTTTTAAGTAGCAAAATCTATGATTTTTGATTAAGCAGCAAAATCTGATGGTGGAGAAGAAAATGATTTACTCATCTATATAAGAGAAAAAAATTTCTTTAGTAAGAGGCCAAGAAGAAGAAGAAGTTGCAGGAATTTCACATGCACAAGATTTCATGCATTCTGATCATATTGGTTAGTGAGAACCGAGCTGCAGAACATTTACCGAGCTACAAAGAGCTATTACTGGTGGACAATAAGTTGATATAGTATTGAAACTGAAGTGAAATATTGATCCGAAGGATTTGTATGGACTAAATATTGATCTGTAATCTACAATTGAAGTTGTATTAAGGTAGGTCATTTTACTGTTACATATTTAACCATTGTATACAATTCAAATCTCTTAACCGAGTGGACTCTAAAATTCTTATGATGTTTCATTCATAGAATGAATATGGTTATCCTATCAACCCATAGTGAATGCTGGTTGGACGATAACTTCTAGTCTAAAATCCTCTAACAAGGTCACACCTGATAGTGTGTTTGTAACCTTTAACAAGGTTGGGTCTTAACTGACCTCACTTCAGGAGAGTGAACAATTTTGGGTTGCCGGTCCTAGGTGGTTTTTCCCTTTACAGGGTTTCCACGTTAAATCTTTTGTGTTATGTGTTGATTGTGATATTTTTTTGTTATCATACTTTGCATTTTACATGGTAGATTTGATCGTTAAACAATTTAGTATTAGTCTGGTAATCGGTAAAAGCATAGATAGTGAGAGTTATTATTGCTTATCGACGAGCAGGAAGTGAAGAAATTGTTTTTGATTATACATTTTGTTTTGGGACACTAGATAACTGATTCCACCCCCCTCTCAGTTATTCTAACAATTGGTATAAGACCACTAGTTTCTTGGAATAGAGTTTTAAGGACTTAAGCATAAAGGTCTCAAGATGTATAAGAGGGAAGTACCAAAATTGAATAAAGAGAACTTCACAGTATGGCAAAGCAAAATGAAGCTACACATATCTAGAATTGGGAACTCAACACTAGATCTAATGCAAAATGGCTACATGCAACCGCCCATTGGTCCCCTAACTATTGATCAACTGAAGGATAAGCATGAACACAATGTTACTATGATGGAACTTGTTGCTACCTGTACCGACGCCAAATTTGAAGATATCAAGAAATGCACAACTGCCAAATGAATGTGGGATAACTTAGCACAAATCTACAGTGGAGATTTGAATGTCAAAAGAGCCCGAGCTAAAAGTCTGAGAGGCAAATTTGATGATATGAGAATGAAAGAAGGTGAAAATATTGTCCAATATTCAAATAGACTCAAAGAGGTGGTAAATGTTATTAGATCATCTAATGGAGTAATTGATGATGAAACAATGATAAGAAAGATTCTCAGAACTTTGCTACTAGTATATGCAATCAAGATTTCTACAATTCATGAAACAAGAGCTACATCCAACCTTACTCTTGACACTCTGATTGGTAAAATTACAACCTTTGAATTAAACAAATTTGATAATAGTGTTGTTCCTTCTGTTGAATCCTCTTTCATGTCTTCTTTAAAGATTGGAAAGTCTAGCAAGAATGGTAAGAATTGTGATAGTGATGAGAATACTGATGATGAACTTGAAGATCTTGAAGCACTTATGGCCAGAAGATTGCCCAAAGGAAAAGGAAGGTATAGATGCAAGCTACCTTTAGCATGTTTTAACTATAAAGAAGTTGGTCATATTGCTACTAGATGTCCTTAGAAGAAAGATGATGATAGAGCTAAAGACTGATCTAATGGAAGCTATGGAAGAAGAGTCAACAAAGGTTACTGACACAACAACAGAGACAACCAAGATGAAAAAGGAAAGAAGGTATGTTACATAGCCAAAGATATTGAAACTGAATCTGATTCTGATGATGACATAGAAGTTGTATTTGTTGCTATGAAAGATGACTCAGAAGAGGAAGAGAAACATGAAGAGACAACCCTCATCTCTAAAGTAAGCAGAAATGATACACGTATTATAGATAGTGGCTGCACACATCATATGACCAGTGATGTAGAGAATTTTGATCATCTTGTTGAATATAATGGAGGATCTGTGAGAATGGGAAATGATGCACCTTGTATGGTAAGAGGTAAAGGCTCACTTATGATCAATGACAGATTACAATGTGAAAATGCATATTGGGTAGATGGACTAAACTATAATCTGATAAGTGTGGCATAGTTGAATAATTTAGGCCACCAACTGGCTTTTGAGAGAAAAAAAGGTGAAAATTTATGATGATGGAGGAAGACTTGTCAAAATTGGTACACAATCTAGAGGTAATATATTCTATCTTGATATGGATCAGTCTTCTTGTTTGCTAATAAAGGATGAAGATGCTTGGTTGTGGCACCAAAGGTTATGTGATGTGAACTTTGACAATATGATCAAGATTAGTAGAAAGAAAAGAGTTAGAGGACTACCTAACTTAACAAAACTTGATCATGCTATGTGCCATGAATGTTAAAGAGGTAAGATGACTAAATCTAGTTTCAAAAGAAAAGATTACTCAACAAAGAAGATACTTGAGTTGGTTCATACCGACCTATGTGGTCCTATGAGAACTCAGAGCTATTTTGGTGATAAATATTTTATTCTTTCTATTGATGATTATACTAGACTGATGACTATTATGTTCTTGAAAGAGAAATCTGAAGCCTTCAAAATGTTTAAATGGTATAAAGCTAAGGTAGAGAAAGAAACCGGAAAGGAAATAAAATGTTTAAGATCTGATAGAGGAGGTGAATTCATCTTTGATGAATTTAATAACTTTTGCAATGAGCATGGAATCAAGAGGTAGGTATTTGCACTGAGGATACCTCAACAAAATGGCATTGCTAAAAGAAGAAATAGGTCTATAATTGATTGTGCTAGAACACTGATGATATAGAAGAATGTTGCTTAGACATATTGGAGGGAAGCTATTAGCACAACTATATATGTTCTTAACCAAGTACAACTAAAGGACTCCAGCCAAACACCTTATGAACTATGGTTTGGACACAAACCTACTGTAAGTTATTTCAAAATTTTTGGAAGTAAATGCTTTATCTTGAAAGATGAAAGAAATGGAAAATTTGATTCTAAAGGAGATGAAGGGATATTTCTAGGATATTCCACTACAACTAAAGCATACAAATGTTTGAATAAGGCTACAAATAAGATTGTTGAAAGTACTAATGTTCATGTTGAGGAATTTGATGATAAGTACACTAAGGAAAGTATAAAGAAACTGAAAGACTATGGTAGATTCACTTACATTGAATATCCAGAGTGTTTACCAACACTGTAGATAGTGTCAACTGATTAGCAGGGAATCAATGCAGTATAATAGGCACCACAAACTAGTGAACATGAAGAAGTTTTCGAGCAAGAAAATGACCCTGAGCAAGATGAACAAGAAAGGAGAAATCAAGTCTTGGATAGTTTTGTTAGAAGACATCATCCTGGAACACAAATCATTAGAGACAGATATGCTGGAATGCAAACTAGAAGCAAAACAAGACAAGGTACATGTTTAATTTGTGAATTTGAACCTAAAACAGTGAAAGTTGCATTAGAGAATGAAGAATGGGTTAATGCAATGAAGGAGGAAATAGAAAAAATCAAAAAGAATAAAACATGGTCCTTAGTACCCCGACCAAAAGATAAGAATGTTATCGGTACTAAGTGGATATATAGGAATAAATTGAATGAAAATGGTGAAGTCACAAGAAATAAAGCTAGATTAGTATGCAAGGGATATGCATAGGAGGAAGGCATTGACTGTGGTGAGACATTTGCACCTATTGCTAGATTAGAAGGAGTTAGAATGCTACTTGCATATGTTGCACATAAGAAATTCAAAGTCTATCAAATGGATGTGAAGTCAGCATTTTTAAATGGTATACTTGAAGAAGAAGTCTACATTGAACAACCTAAAGAATTTGTTGATCCCGACAATAAAGACATGGTATGTAGATTACATAAAGCTTTATATGGACTAAAACAAGCACCGAGTGCATGGTATGAAAGACTACATACTTACTTGTTAAGTATTGGATTTGTTAGAACAAGTGAAAACAATAATCTGTATGTGAAAGGTGATACTGATGATACTATTATCATTGCTGAAATATTTGTTGATGACATTATCTTTGGAGGCTCAGATCTTGTCTGCAAGGCATTTGCTGATGAAATGCAAAAGCAATTTGAAATGTCAATGTTCGGAGAGATTAAGTTCTTTCTTGGACTACAAGTGATTCAACGGAGTGATGGGATATTCATCACATAATCTAAATACATAAAGGAAGTACTGAAGACATTTGGCATGGAAGATGCTAAACCTATAGGAACATCGATGGCTACTGGATGCAAATTAACAAAGGAGGATGAAACTATCGAGGTAAACTAGACACTGTACCAATCCATGATTGGTAAGTTAATGTACATAGTTCATAGTAGGCTAGATATAGCACATGTTGTAGGAATTGTTGCAAGATTTTCTGCAAATCCTAGAGAATCACACATGATAGCTACAAAAAGGATCTTAAGATACTTGAAGAAAACAAAAAATTTTGGATTATGGTATTCTAAGGAAGGGAATTTTGAACTAAAAGTTTACACCGATGCTGATTGGGCTAGAAATGTGAATGATAGAAAAAGCACCACCAGAGGAGCATTTTTCTTTGGTGACAGACTTGTAACATGGACAAGTAAAAAGAAGACTTGTATTTCTTAGTCTACAGTTGAAGCAGAATATGTTGTTGCTGCTACTAACTGTGATAATCACTGACCTGGTGATTATATATTGTGACAACACTAGTGCAATTAATATTTCAAAGAATCCTATGATGCACTCTAAGACAAAGCATATATCTATTAAGTATCATTACTTGAGAGAAAAAGTGCAAGAGAAGCAAGTTAAGTTGGAATTTGTTACATCTAAAGAACAACTTGCAGATATTTTTAGAAAACCCCTACCGAAGGACACATTTGAATACTTTAGGACTACACTTGGGGTCCATCCCCTATCTATTAGTTACTAAGGTGATCTAGATGTTGCATCAACCAATTATTATCAAAAGATCATTCATGTTGATGTAGCATAGCTCACTTTGAATCTTGTTCAAGGTTGTGATGAAAGTTGAGAACTTGAACTGATAAGATAATAGTATATAGAGATACAGAGGAAGTACAGAACACCACAAAGAGTTACTTGGCTACTACAGAGCTTATTGTTTAATTATTTCTTTGGCATTGTTTTCAAGGGGAGAGATAAAAAATATGAAATGAAAAAGGGAGAGATAAACTAAAAAGGGGAGAGATTACAGAGTACTAAAGATCAGTTACAGAGAATAGAAGCAAGAATAGGAGAATTGAAAAGATCACAACTACAGAAAGGTAAAGCTGTATTACTTAATGCTAGTTTAGTAATGTAGTTATTAAACATATTAAGTCTATTTGACTTATAGCATTTTTTTAAAAAATTGCAGAATGTATGTTTGGTATGTGTATGGTACATTTCATATTATTTGAGTTGCCATCAATACCAAAGGGAGAGATTGTTGGACTACAAATAATTTGGAATCTAATTGAAGGATCTATGATTGCAAGATCACTGAGCAGTTGTTGATTAGATATGTAATATGATTAAATCAGTATTATGTTGTCATTGATGTCAAATAGTTTGACATCACTTATCTTGTAAGTTACTACATCGAGACATCTAAAGAAAAGTGGAAAAAAGATGAAGGATAGAGAATTCTACATGAGGAAACATGTACATGATAGATGAGGATAAGGAACACATTGAGTAACTTTTTGACGAGTCTATGACTTGATGATATTGACTTTATTATGTTGCATTCATCTATAATGAAGTATAGAGCTGAAAGACACAAGGTAATGCTATCGGTAAATGAAGCATTTTTAGTATACACTGACAGAGTGTAGTGTATACCAACCATAGTATTAACCGAGCAGTGTTCACCGATGCATTCTTTGTTAACCGAGCAGAACAGAATGAATTAAATGATTAGTTTAAGCCGATAGGAATGATGAGTTGGCAAGAGTATAACATCGAGGTAACAGATAATGTTTGTTACACAGATCAACGGTTGACAAAATTCAAAGAAGATCTAATGGAGAAGATTGAAATGTGTTATTAAAACAAGTACCGAGAGAGTTTTAAGCGGCAAAATCTATGAATGTGATTAAGTGGAAAAATCTGATGGTCGAGAAGAAAATGATTTACTCGTCTATATAAGAAAACAAAATTTCTTTAGTAAGAGGCCAAGAAGAAGAAGAAGCTATAGGAATTTCATGTGAACTAGCTTTAATGCATTCTAATCATACTGGTTAATGAGAACTGAGTTGTAGAACATTTATCAAGCTATAGAGAGCTATTACCGATGGACAGTAAGTTCATACAGTATTGAAATTGAGGTAAAATATTGATGAGAAGGATTTGTGTGGACTAAATATTGACTTGTAATCAGCAATTGAAGTTGTATTAAGGTAGGTCATTTTACTTTTACATATTTAACCATTGTATACAGTTCAAATCTCTTAACCGAGTGGACTCTAAAAGTCTTATGATATATCATTCATAGAATGAACATGGTTATCCTGCCAACCCATAGTGAATGATGGTTGGACAATAAATTCTAGTCTAAAATCCTCTAACAAGGTCACACCTGACAGTGTGTTTGTAACCTTTAATAGGGTTGCATTTTAACTGACCTCACTTTAGAAGAGTGAACAATTTTGGGTTGCCGGTCCCAGGTGGTTTTTCCGTTTACAGGGTTTCCACGTTAAATCTTTCCTGTTATGTGTTGATTCTGATATTTGTTTGTTACCATACTTTGCATGTTACATGGTAGATTTGATTAGTAAATAGTTTAGTATTAGACTGGTAATTGGTAAAAGCACATACAGTGAGAGTTATTATTGCTTACCGATGAGCAGGAAGTGAAGAAATTGTTTTGGATTATAGATTTTGTTTTGGGACACTAGATAACTGATTCACCCCCCCTCTTAGTTATTCTAATAGGATTATACTAAGAATCAGAATGAAGAAGTTGAGCAGATCTTGGAGAAAAGAATTAATAGAAGTACAAGAGGAAAATAATATATTGAATATATGGTAAAGTGGAAGAACATACCGATTGAAGATAGTTCATGGATTTCACAATCTGAGTTGGATGTAGCTCAAATCGTACCCATTTCATGATTCAATGAATCATTCTCAAATAACCTCAGGTGTCTAATGCAGGAGCATCTCAGGTCCTTGGAAATCCTGTGTCACCAAAAACCTATTTGAGTTTGTTTGTGTTGCTTGGTTCCAGCTTTGACTGAGTTGGTTCAGTGTTGCTCAATTTACTTGGTTCATTGATGTTGATTGGTTATCTCTTTGATGCTTGGTGAATTTCCCTGGCTCTCAGTGATGCTTTTTTGGTGCTTGGTTGGCTTGGTCTACCAATGGGTTTATTTTGAGTTCCTATTGAGGCTGACTTGTGTAGTTAATTATGGTCGCAGATTTAATGCTAGTATCCATCATTGGGAAGTGTGTAGACCAAGATCTATGTTGCCCCACTTTTTTTTTTCACCCTTAAAAACAAAGGTAAATACCTTGTGTTAGATTGAGTCATAAATTTTGAGGTATTTAAATTGGAGTCTAAGTCTAGAATCTCCCTAGGATAAGCGGTCTTTCTTGTATTTCCCCTTCATGCCTTCTTCTTTCTTTTAAGCTGGGTTGGTCTTTATTTCCTCCCTAGGAGTGGGTAACTTATAGTCCCCAATTTGATAAAGACTCTATTTCTTGCATTTATGCTCAATGGTATCCTTTTGAATATGAAGCTCTAAAATGACATTTTTCCCTTTGTCAAAAATTTGAGCATAGCTTTCTCCTCGGTGGGTTTCAACCCATGAAGGTAATTTTATATGAGAAGAGAACACTGGTATCATCAAGCACATATCTAAGGACTAGAGATTGAGATTCATGGGTAAATCAAAAGCAGTAAATTAAAAGCATAATTCAAAGCTATGGCCACCAAATTCATGGGTTTTGATGGGTTGAACAGGATCAGATCTTAATAGAAAAATTTGACAGATACATCCCTTAGATTCTATGATATGGGAAATCTACACAAGAGATTGAACAAAGAGAACATCCATCCCATGACGCAAAAGCTCAAAGGTAGCAGCTTGGTTGAAGCTACTAGATTTCTCGTTGTAGTGCCAGCTCCCAACCTTATCTGGGAATGTATAAACAGATTCAACCCAGATAAAAAATAGATTCTACTACTAGATGAAATAGTTCTCATCTCCATTAATAGAGAGTCTATGTAGAAAAGTCTTTGTATTTTGGAGTGAGCATAGTTTTCAATCATGAACTTCTCAATTGCAATTTTAGAATACAATGAGAAGAAGATGAGATGGGGGAAAGATATCATCAGCTCATGGTTCTAAAAGGCTAGGAGCACCAAGGGAAAAGTTTTGAAGATTCTTTTTGGGACTAATTTGAAGCCTGAGATCATTGACATCCTAGTGCTCCTTCACAAGATAAAAGGTGAAAGTGATGCATTGAATTTTATAGAGCACTACTTCTTCTTGGTCCAAGTAATATGTGTCAAACACCACTATATAGATTGGGCTCAAGTGGTAAGTGAAAATTTTTCCAATGCACTAAGTCTCGCCAAGTTTCAAAACAAATTCTATATGTCTTCCTATTTGATATATGTGTTAGCTACATTGCAAGTATGGCCAGGACTTCCTAGACTAGAAGAATATGAAGATGATGTGAAAATTTATGATTTCTTCCCTCATTTGAAACTAAAAAATAGCTATACCAAGTTTATTAGAGTCAATGACTCATTCATAATGAGTTTGTGCAGAGAATTGCAAGGATGCCTAGAGTGGATCCTTTTATCCAAATTGGGAGCTTTTTTATCGAATTTTCTAGTTTCTCAAAACTCCATCTTGCAGGTTTTGATGACTTCCCCCTAAAGCTGCCAAGACACCCCAATGACATGATCATGCTCATGGAAGTAATCCATCAGATGTTTCAAGTGAACCTGATCAATGCAGGAGTCAAGAAGAAAGGCTATGAATTCCCTGTTACCATTGGAGCTTAAAGCTATGCGTCGAGGTCAAATGCCAAGAACATGATGAAGGTGTTCGAGAGCAGATACAAACCAGAAGTATATAAAGTTTTGAGGCCTCAATTTGATCTGGTGGGCTATACTAGGAATCACCCCTAGATTGGCACTATGGTCAAGCACATTCTTGAACTCAAACATTATTGGGCCAACTTTAAAGATGAGTTAGAGAGTTGGGAAAGATTTTATTCCAGGTTGACTATTGAACAAATCAAGTTATTCAATGTCAACATTAATGTTGAAGGCATCATCGATGATGGAGAGCATATGTATAATGACACATATAAAGATTAGATCAAGCCCTATCCTATGAGCTTAGAACTGATTCAAGGTTAAGCTATAGAAGATTTGGAGACCTTAATAGCTAAAGTCATCAAAAGAACTGATAAGTGGGTTCAATGGATGATGAGAAATAGAAAGAGGTCTAGCAAACCTACCCCTCAACAAGCTCATGTACTCGAGTCGATGAGCACTCCTACATCCTCCTCTTTGCCAATGTCATCTATGGCCAAAGGACTAGCTCAGCTAGTAGATGGGGATAATGAACCACCTGAAAAAGAAATGCCACTCGAAAAGACTTGGGGAGTAGGCTGATTTCCTATCATCGATTCAAATGAAGAAGCTAAAGTGGAGAAACCTGACAAGCCGATGGAAGAAACTTTTTAGGCCATGAAACTAGAGTAGTAAGTACAAGCAGGAACCACTAAAGCATAGGGTGACACTCCCACTCAGGAGGCTTCTACAATCTTTGAGGCTGGTGATGATAGTAGTAGCTCAAAAACTAATGAGAAAAATGAGAATTTAGGGTCTCCTCAAAAGGAAAAGAGCATTTCTTCCCTGCAGATTAATCCTTTTTCTTCCAAGCCTAAAGCTTCTCCTCTTGTTATCAGGAAGTTATTTTTGGAAGATGTACTTTCTGGTACAAAGGTTACAAGTGTAGAATCATGGATTGATAACACCATAGAATGGAAGAGAAAGAGAGAAAATCTAGGCACTCCTAGTAGCAAGATGCTTTTGCAAGAAATGCAGTCAGTCATGTCTGAGAGAAAGGTTAAGAATTCTAGGACTTTGACCACTCTGGGTCGATATCTAGACTTGGGTAACTTGACTATGGAAATAGAAAAGACATTAAAAGATGGCATGATTGAAGATCTTAGTACCTTAGATTTTTTACTCAAGTCTTTAGACATGGGACTTGTCTGCCATGACATGAAAGTGGACCTGTGGTAGTCTAGCAATGTCTTCATCAAAGAAGAGCTCAAAGAGCTCAAAATTACAAAGACTCAGCTTAAGGCAGAGATCAAAGAAATGACCAACTACATCAAATAGTTGGTCGCTCCTATAGCAAGCCTACCTAGTTCTCTGACAATTTTTGATCCTACTATAGCTGAGACCCAAGTGATACTCCCTAAGTTGCAGGAAGATAGACATTTCAAGCATATTGGCAGGAGGTGGATCAAACAAATTAGGTATGAACATCTGGTAGCCATTGACTAGCTTGGAAATATCTTTTTACAATTAGAAATAATAAAAGAATCCCTTGAAGGACATATGGTGACATTAACATCGGAGAGGTTGAGGTGTGAAGAATGCATGGCACTTCTACACTGGCTATTTGTGATGAAAACTAAAGATGCAATCAAAGCCAACATATTGTAGAAAGGGGATGAGCCTCTGATCGAATGGCTTTAAGGAGTTGAATTAAAAATGGAAATGATAATCAAAGAAAAGGAAAGAATGAAGGAAACTGATGAAGAAGTCACCAAAGAATAGAGCAAGATCTTTGCATACTTGATAGGTCTTCACTCTGAGTCTCAAGCTAGCAGAGATGGAAAGAGCCCCATCGGTATAGCCAACATGTAGAAGGCATTCTCTGACTATTTGGACCAGCTTGCAGAATCATCTGATCTCACCAGGATAGAATTCTTGATCTGCAACAACTCAGTGGATTCATATACAAAGCCATGATGAAGATGCAACCCTGCAAAGATGTTGCAAAAGGATAGAGAAGGATGATGACCACTGGCTCATAAGATTGAAGAATGTGTACATCCCAGATTCTGAAAGGATGATTCTAATTCTTATGGCCACCAAAGCTCATAAAGATAAGTTGGAGAAGGTGAAGAAGCTGCCAAAGGGAAAATACTTTTCCCCCTCTTTCTTTTTGATACACATTGTAAAATTAGTAAATGGCCACTTTTCATTTATCGACTCTATAGAACATGAATTGATTCAGTTGATTTTGTAATGGCTTAACTCTTGAAGCCTATATGTAATACTCAGAAAATCAATGAAAGGGTCAGCTAAATTTTGGTGTGAAATAAATCTTGTTGCAAAGGCAATTTGGAATGTGTTTTGTGCCATTTATTTACTGTTCCATGCATTTGTGAGTTAGAATATTTTTTTTCCTTAAAGCTGGATTGGAATTAGCAAATAGATGAAGTTTTATTTCTCTTCTTTAGTGTAGTTAACCGACAGTGATCAGAGCATCACTTGATGGTTGGGGAATACATATATGTCCTATTTTAGATTAGTTCCACTCGTATTATTTTTACTACATTCCATTTCTTCAAGTAGAGTTCATTGATGCATTACCACTATTTGTGAATTCATAAGCATTCTAAAATCATGGAGTTGGTTAGAATTTAGGAATCAAATTCACTACCTAGATTAGCTTCTCACCGAGGGCTAATTTGGTTACCTTTGATGTTCTTTGGTTAAGAACATACCCCCATTAGGTTTTAGAACAAACAAAATTCATTGCATATCTTCAAATAAGGGAGCTATACCTATTAAAATTCAGAGGGAAGTTATTTGAATAGTTAACAACTTTCCAACTGTTCGTATTCACATTGTTTCTTAAGGATATTTTGGAAAAATAAAGAGTTAAATCTAAAAAGAACAATCTATTTACCAATAGATTTTTGGTGACTCTACCAGGGAGAGAAACGTTCGCTAGACTAGAATATTTGTCATGAGGAAAGATGGTGTTACCTCATGAGAACGTGTTCCCTATGCTTTAAGCCAATCTCAATTTTCAAGATGACCAAGAAGACATAGTCTCATCCTTGAATACTTTCACCTAGAGATATAGAAGAAATGTAGAGCATTATAGGAATGTGAGTCAAGTGGTTGAACAAGAAGAAGTAAGAGCACAAGAATTTGAAAGAGAAATTCAAAGAAGAAACCAACGTAGAGTGGAACATAGTGCTAGGTAGAAAATCTAATTCGGTGCTCTAGATCAAAGAAGGTTTTTCAAAAGTACCAAGGGGCAAGGTGGAAAAGACCCTACATTTGAAAGGCTCGTAGAGCTCAGCATTCCCATAATAGACTTACCTCATTAGAAAGGTGATAAAAGAAACTAGAGTAGACCACCCTCACCCTCAAAGACACAATCTTCATTGCCTACATCTTGTCAGGTGTTAACCTTATACGAAGTAGTTGCTCCTCCTGTTATTAACTTTCCTCCACATCCTACACCTATAATTATGGCAGCTCCATGGGCTACTGCAACTAGTCCTCTATAGTTTGCAACATATCATCCACTACCTGGAGGATCCAAAAATAAATTTCCTAAGTTCTTGGGAGATGGCAAAGTTACTACAAATGAACACATGAAAGCCTTCTTTGTGGAAACTCACATCCTGGGAATCGGATATGAGGATGTTGTCGTCAGACTATTTGTTGAAACTCTAGTTGAAGTAGCTGCAGATTGGTTTTATCACTTGGATGATGCTTCAATTATGAGTTGGGATACTATGAGGTTAGCTTTTGAAGCTAGGTTTAAAATAGCTGAAGATGAACATGCCCTATTGGCACAACTAACCTCCATCAAGAAACACACTTCTATGAGTATGATAGAATTGATTACCAAGCTCAATAAAAATGCCAACAAAATTCCCACTGTCGATAGACCCACTCCTGTAAAATTGAAGATATTCTTTATGGGTGCCATGCTGCCAGACATTAACTATGATTTAAGAAGAGCTCAAACTATAGACTTGGACACTGCTTAGAGAACAACCATTGAGTTGGAAGATGACATGATCTCTATTGGCAGATGGAAGAGAGAGATCCAGGTAGGTGCAAACTTTAGTGGCACCACATCAACCAATGAGATGATGTAGAAGATGTCTAATGAAATCATCACTTTGAAAAGGTAACTCCCTAAGTATAAAAATCCATATAAAAAATCATTTGAAGACCAAAACAATAGAAATAGTGATGGAAGGACATTACAATTACCTGCTCCACAATAGAAACTTGCAATTGAGGCTCCACCTAAGAAAGGAAATATGTGTTTATTTCATCTAATGATGGACCATGATGGTGAGAGATGTCCTAAAATAGCTCACATGATGCAATTGTTATCTACCAACAAGTTAGACACTACAACACTAGACAATGAACTAGATTCATGCTCGCATGGTGACTCTGTAAATCTTTTTTTTTAGTATAAATCTAATTCTGAAGAGCAAAGAGAGTGTTACACTATCATAGATGGCACCACCTATGTAGTCCTAACTTGAAGCCAAAAATAAAAAACTCCCATTCTCATTCCTTTGATGGTAACCAACAATGCATCTACTTTAGGTACGAAAGAAGTAGTCGGGAAATGAAAATCTCACAATCGAGTAAGGAAAATGACTCCTTTGATTTCATTCAGTTCTATAAAAATTCCAAGATCCAAATTTCTCCCATAGACTATTTAAGGTTGAATCCCACTAAATTGAAAAGATTCATAGATTACTTCAAGGGAGATAGTGTTAAATTGAATCATAATGTTACCTCTTCCAATGAAGATGATTCAGCACTGGCAAAACTATTTGAAGAAAGGGAAACCACTGTGATAGCTACCTTCCTGGGTCAAAAACATGAACCATTTTATGTCTCCTTGTATATCAATGGTTGTAAACTAAGCTACTCTATTATAGACTCAAGTGCCTCTCATAATCTGATGCCTTCCCCTGTGGCCAAAGCCTTAGTTCTCACCATGACAAAAGTCCATAGTAGGTCTTACTCTATGGATGCTAAACAAGTTCTGTTGCTTGGCCAAATCAAAGATTCCCATGTAGCCCTAGCTACCCATCCTGAAAAGAAGATGCTACTGATGATTCTTGTTGCAGATATACCAACAAGTTATGGGTTATTTCTTAGTAGGAGTTTTTGCAAAGACATGGGCATGGAAATTAAGTTGGATTCATCCCAGGTGGTAATTCCTATGGGAAACAAGAAGGTTAAATTAGAACTTAAGGAGAATTCAAAGCTTATAGTGCTAAAATTTGATGATTTGAAAGCTCAAATCCTATACCAAGAGTTGGAATTTGGAAATTACATGATTTTTACTAAAGGCATTGTTGATGAATCTGAAAGTGAACAAGAAGAAGTGGAGCCCTTTGAGAAAGAAAAGACTCTAGAAATTTGGACACTGGAATTCGATGGTAGTTGTTCTTCCTCTGGGTCTAGTGCGGGAGTGGTATTAATCTCACTTGCAGGTGAAACTAAGACATTAGATTTCAAACTGGAGTTTGCAAACACCACAATATGACTAAGTATGAGGCATTGTTACTCGGGATAATTTCTACAAAAGAAAAGGGTGTGAGAGTTATAAGAGATCGAGGTGATGCTGAGCTAATCGTGAGCCAAATTAAAAGCCAATATGTTAGCACGTGCCAAAAAATTTCATGGCTATATCTTTTCCCCCCTAGTCTCTACAGTTGTTTTTAGGTCTCTGGCATAAACCCTTAGTTCAAATTTTTGAAAAACTAGTCGTTACATAAAAACCCTTTGTAATGCCTTGGCCCTATTCTATTTTAAAGTTAAATTTTTGGGCCACTTAAAAACCTTTAGGTGCATGTGCTTTATATTATTGGTTAGTCCCTGTTTAATTTTTTCCTAAGTCTTTACCCTAGCGGCCATTAATATTTCCTAAGTCTACATGCCAGATGAAATTAAACTTTCCTAAGTCATGCCCTTTAATATTTACTATGTTTCAGCCTTAATATTTCTTGGGCCTGGCTTTTTGACACCATCTTGATCCAACGGTTTTCACGAAAGCGCAAGGGTTTTTTTTGGGAGTTCCCTTTGATCTTCAACTTGTAGATTTATACTTTGATGGATAATTTAAGATAACTTTGACTCTATCACCACTCCAAAGTCTACAAGGAAGAGGGCCAATTAACAAGGATCAATAATGAGATCCTCCTACACCTTGAGCCTTAATGCTCGGGTAGGTGTACCCTTGAATCACTTCTCCAAAGGAGTCTCAAAACAATATACAACTATACCCCTTACTAATTGATTAAATATTTTATCATTTAAATGTGTATGTGTGATTGATGATGATGGACTGCTTCCAAAGAATAGATCAGTGCCTTAACCCAGGGCAAAGAGTCACTTGATAACATATATCAACTAAAACCTTAACTCAAACACACATGAACTCAGAGCAAGTGTTTTTCCTATTACCCCCCTCACTCCCAAACCTGATCATCAAATTCCAATCTAACAATGAGCTCACTGAAATCACTCTAAAGGCTTTAATCCTAACTTTGTTAGGAACTCCAAGCTGATCTCACAATATTCTTTGTTTACCATATGCTAATGCACTTTGTGACCTTAACATATATGAATCCACAATCAGAACAAGAAAAAAATCAAAAGTTTGAGATAGGAATTCAAGTGTATTCTCATTAACTCTCAGAATCAATACATTACCAAGAAAATAGATGCTAGGAACAAGATAATAAATCCAAGCTCTTCTTTTTCAGTATAATACCATCAACAACAACCCTTACAAAATAAAAATGCTACAATATATACTCCCTAGTCATCTTGGAATCCTCAAGGAGGATGCAACAAGCTATAAATGACTAGGGTTACGGTTTCACCCACTAAACCAACTGAAATAGTCATAAATTTATTACAGGGGATGAAAACCACTCAGGCATGCCTGAGAAAGATTTGCACTTATGATAGATTTTTGAGAAAGTACTAAAAACCATGGAATTCTATGTCAATCATTCCTTTTAGCCACCTACAACATGCCTTGAGCATTAAAACCATACTTCTCCTAGTACAAAAACATCATGCTACTGACGACAAAGACCCTCGAATCAGTCGGCAACAATCAGTGCCACCAAACCAATCAAAATCAGCTCCAAAAACCATAAATTTTGGTACTTCCTATCGCTAGAAACCCTCAGAGAATTCAAATTTGAATTTCAATGGTCACTTTTAAAGCGCCAACAACAAATCTACGGTCCTTGTTTAAATCTAGATCAACCTTAAGTCATGACCATCCGATCCTTCATTTTTGCGGTCTTTATGATTTATCTTTTAATATGACCTCAGTCACATTTAGCAAACTGGCAACTGAAGGGAATCGGCCATTCACAGAATACCTTAAGTCACTGCTAAAAATTTTAGCGACTACATGACCTTCTTTCATTGAATCGCCAAATAATTTGGAACATCGCTATTTTTCTTCACAAACAAGTGAAACCCATTTGAAATTTGTCAAGCCACCAAAACCTTGTCCAATCTACCAACAAGACTGAGAGACTTTACTGGGCCCACATCAAGAAAATTGACAGTTGTCTCATCTTTTCATAGACCTCCAAGATTCCTTTAGATCATAAGACAACCGTCAGATGAAGAGATCAATGGTTGTCTTAAGTTTGCATGTGTCAAAGAAAACCCATCAGATTACACGCTGACCATCGATGCTCTACAAGTGTCAGAACCCACTAAACCTTGAAAAACCTAGCCCCACTGACAACATGTCCAGTCACACAATGTGGACCAATCAGATTACAACAAATCAACACACCTGGCATGAGGACCCACTGCACTTTATCCCCTCTAAAAAGGTAGAATCGACAGTTGGTGCATGATCTTAAACCTCTGACACATCCCATATGATCATACACCTATCCTCAGTTGATTGATAGTGTCAGGACCCTCTGTCAAACTCAGAAACTAGGTCCCACTAACAATTGCCAACATAGATCCTCATGGACCAATCAGAGACCGCCATTTGTGCATACGTGTCATTATGGACCCACAGTCTGAAACACTGTCATAAAGGAAAATCAACGGTTGTCACAAAAGTGCAAGTGTCTGACAAAACCATTGCACTTTCATGACAACCATTGGATCAAGATGGTGTTAGAAAGTCGGGCCCAGGAAATATTAAGGCCGAAACATAGGAAATATTAAAAGGCATGAGTTAGGAAAGTTTAATTTCATCAGGCACGTAGACTTAGGAAATATTAATGGCCACCGGGGTAAAGACTTGGGAAAAAATTAAATAGGGACCAACTAATAATATAAACCATGTGCACCTAAAGGTTTTTAAGTGGCCTGAAAAAGTAACTTTAAAATAGAACAGGGCCAAGGCATTACAAAGGGTTTTTATGCAATGACTAGTTTTTCAAAAATTTGAACTAAGGGTTTATGCCAGAGACCTAAAAACAACTACAAAGATCAGGGTGGAAAAGATACATCCATGAAATTTTTTGGCATGTGCTAATAGTGGCTCTATTTAGGGATGTATGCCTCCTGCAGGCATAGCAAGGACTTAGAATCACTGGTTAAAGCAAACCATCCCACTAGAAAACTGACAATAAAGAGCAACAGGACCAAAACCCTACAGACCAGGACAAAACAAGAGAGGGGCAAGCAACTTTACAAAATTTATAGAATGTACAGACCTAACTAATATTCATGGAAAATAGAATACTTCAAAAGAAGTATTTCTTCAAGAATTGTCCATGAACTGGCAATTCCTGAACATTACCATTTAGTTCCTTGACAATGTATGAACCATGGCCCCATTTTTCATGAATTTGATATGGCCCTAACTAGATGGGATCAAATTTACAATGTTTTCCTTTATCCTCCAGTCTGGCATTCCAAATTAGCACCAAGTCACCAAGCTCAAACCTTCTTTCAATAGTCTTCTTATCATACAAATTCTTAACCTATAACTGCAATTTGGCATTTCTTGCAGCTCACTCTCTCCTAATTTCATCCAGCCTGATGAGGTCCTCAATCCTCAATGACATCTCATCATCTATATCATCATCATATATTTGCACAAATTTTTACATTTCCAATAAGTTATTTTGAGGCATTCTTGCATGTATTCCATATACTAGGTCAAATGGTGCACAACCAATTGCCCTCTTCATAGTTATCCTATCAGCCCATAGAGCTAATGGCAGTTTTGAATTCCATGCCTTCTTATTCTTTTCAAGAATCCTCTTTAGGATTTTAATCAAACTCTTATTAGTAGATTATGCCTATCCATTTCCTTGTGGATGATAAGGTGAAGAATAAGAAGTCTAAATTCCTAAACCTTTGCAAAAGTCCTTATATTCAACAGACCTGAAGCACATTGCATTATCACTTACTATTCTCTCAGGGCACCCAAACCTTGTAACAATGTTGTTCAATAATAAATCAGTTACCACCTTACTAGTTGCATTTATTGTAGGTATAGCCTCTACCCACTTTGTAAAGTAATCAGTGGTAACTAAGATCCATGAGTGTCCTCCACTAGACTTGTTTGGGATCTCTCCTATGAAATCAATTCTCCATTGTTGGAAAGGAGCTTGTACTTCTATTGGTTTTAATGGCACATTACCTAAAAATTTAAGTTTACCAAAGAACCTTTGACAAGCATCACACCTCCTTACCAACTATTCTGCATCCTTGAAGATTATGGGCCACCAGAATCCTACTCTCAAGATTTTATGAGCATTTATCTTGCCCATGTAATGTCCACCACAAACTCCCTCATGCATTTCTTTTAACAACTTGTTAGCCTGATCCTCATCAACACATTTCAAAAGTATGCAATCTAAATTATTTCTATACAGTTTACATTTCACAATTACATACTTGATGGCCTATAATTTTAATGTCCTCCTTTGAATATCATTCATTCCTGCTGGACATCTCATATTTCTTAGATAATAGATAATATCTTGATACCAAACACAATCATCTATATCACATGTATAATCAATTTCAGAATGATTTATCTGATTTGCATCAAGATTGGATTGAGCCATCACTTTTTCCAATCCTTTTCCTCTAACCAAATTAGTAATTTGGATATCAATGTTGAATTCTTTGATCCTATTGATCCATCTGCATCTTCTCCCAAACACCTCCTTCTGTGAGAAAATATCCTTCATAGATGCAGTTGACACAAAAGCAATCACAACTGCCCCCATCAAGTAAAAAATGAAATCCTTGACTACCTTCACAAGTGCATAAGCTCATTTCTCATTTATGTCATACTTCAATTCGGTGGCCTGCAAAGATTTATGGAAAAATGCAATAGGCTGCTCATAACCTTCCTTATTTTTCTGCAACAACACTACAACAATAGTATGAAAAGATGCAAAGGAAAAGATATGCATTGGGACATTATAATTAGGTTCCTTAAGCACTGGTGCATCTTTGATAGCCTACTTGATATTCTTGAAAGCCTCATCAGGATCACCCTCCCAATTGATTGCAGATCCCTTCTTCAACATCTTAGAAATAGGTCTAGTGACCTCAGCAAAGTTTGTTACAAACCTCCTTAAGAAATTGACCTGACCAAAGAAGGACTAAATTCCTTTAACATTCTTTGGCCCTTGAATCTTATCAATGGCTGCCACCCTCTTAGGATCAATTCTAACTCCTTGCTTCCCAGCTAAGTGACCAAGCAACTTACCCTTAGTGACACCAAATGCACATTTCCTTGGGTTTCATGAAATGCCATATTCCAAAGTGCTTACAAATATTTTCTCTAAATGAGTACAGTAGTCTTCTTCCTTATTAGAATAGGTAGTTATATAATCTTGATAAACAACAAGGAAATCACCTTTGAAAAGTTGCACCAGCATTTGTGAGACCAAAAGGCATTCTCACATAAACATATGTCCCCCAAGGTGTAGTGAAAGTTGTCTTAAATTGTTCTGATTATTTGACAATTACCTAATTGTAACCATAGAAACCATCCATCATAGACATCAATTCTGATCTGGTTACTCTCTGCAACATAGCTTCCATATTGGGAAAACAATAGTTATCCTTTAATGAGCTGATTTTTTAATTTCTAAAGTCCACACAAAGCCTGATGTCACCATTTTTCTTTCTCACAAGAACAAGGTTTGAAACCCAAGAAGAGTGCCTTATAGGCTTGATAATTCTAGCATCTCTCAGCTTCATTAATTCTTCTTGCATCTTGGGTGCCAAAGTAGGATTTATAGGCCTTTTTTTTTGTTGGAAAGGTTTAGCATCTTCTTTCAAAGGAATGATATGCTAAAACAAATCTTCTCTATAAAACTTTAGGTCATCATATGACCATGCAAAAACATGCTTGAATTTTCTCAATAACTCAATCAAAGACTTTCTCACATTGTGAGACATGTCCCTACCAATGTATACCTTCTTAGGTGCCTCATGTGTTCCAAGATTTATCTCCTCTAGATCAGCATGATCTTCTCTTTTGATATTCTTTTGAACTCTATCCTGGTTATCAAAGATAGTCTCCAAAACAACAAGCCCCTTGGGCACCTTGTTAGTTCTAAGTTGAATAACTTTATTTCCAAGGACAATCTCTTTTTCTTTTATTGACTCAACCAAAGTTGAACAATAAAATTCATGACCATGATACTGATCTTCACAACTCATAAACTTCAAGATATCATTATCATCATCAAAAACTTGCCCATTCTCAATATTGTTTGGTATACTAGGCCTAGCCTAAGTTTCAACTTTAGAGAGGCCAAGAAAAGTAATATCAATGAGATTGATTGCAATATTGGCTAACAAATCAGCCATCTTATTATTACTCCTATCCTTCCATTCAATATTGAAGGCATCAAAATGTTCAATCAAATCCTAAACTGCATTCCTATATTGTTTTAACCTTTTGTTCTTGGAAGCATATACTGACCTGACTTGGGACACCACCAACTCAGAATCACCAACAACACTTAAGCACTTAATACCATGTTTTTGTGCCAACCTCAGTCCTAACAACAATGCGTCATATTCTACTATATTTTTGGTACAAAAGAAATTCAATGTGAAAGAAAATTTGTAGGTGTTTCCATTAGGAGAAATAACTAAAATACCTACTCCTACTCCATCCTTGCAATTTGCACCATCAAAGTACATTACCCACAAATCACCTTTCACAAAAATAACACTTACCTCAATAAAGATAGGTGAAAAAATAGGTTCCTTCTCAAGTACAGAGATCTCTTCCCTAAAAGCATTAATATCAATATCCACAAAACATATAGTTTCATTATCAATATTTCTCTCATTCATGTGGCATACTCTTGGTTCTCGCTCAATCTTGACAAACTGATCATCAATCTTGAAAGTGGCATAGGAAAGATCACACTGTAAACTTCCACCCATGGCAACACTCCACCTTCTAGATAGCAACATCCCATAATGAGGAGGGATGTCCACCACCAAAGCACTCATTGTTAACTCTTTCTCTGGATATGCTGCCAACCTATATCGCATTGCATTGATAGTCACAATGAATGGTACCTCCCTCTAATCCATTGCATAACATTTGCCTTGAATTGTATCAAATTTAAGGCATAATAGTATTAGAGGAACCACTATCAATTATACAATTTCTTAGTTTCATTCCATTCACAAGGACACTTAGAAAGAATGGATCAATGTTTTCAAGGCTTGCATTGACAGAACTATCCAAATATATAGGAGGAATTTGAGATATAATTCCCTGAGTAGCAACACCTTTCAAATATTTATCTTGAGATCCATTGCATGCAACATCATTATTATGAACATTATCCACCCATGCAATAGGTCTATCTTTGTGTTCAAGGATCCTCAACAATTCTGACAATGGAACCTTGTAAGAATTTGCAAATAGCAAATATTGAACCAAGGATCTAGAGGCTGAAGAAAAGCACAAGAGAGAAAATATGAATGCAAGGATGGATTTAATAGATCCAATGAATTTCTCAATGCTCAATCAATGATATAAAATGATTACATAATAGGCCTCCTTATATAGGAAAGGAAATAAGAGAGAATGATAAGGAGTTGATAAGCTATCACCTATGCTAGGTGTAATCACATGTCCACGAAATGTGGATCATCATCCCATATGCAATAAAGTATGTGCATTAGATTAGGATGATAATGTGATAAGAGCACAAAAGTTGGATCTCACACACAACGAGGTATGTGAAGACAACTATCACACCAAAAGTGGAATTTCTCCTACACCATGTGCTTAATAGATGTGCACACTCCTAGGTGTCTCAATCACTAACTACTATGCAATGAATTAACCTAAGTAAGATTAAGTAAAGTGTAATTAGGAGTAATTAATTACACCAACACCCCCCCTTAAGTGCAACTTAGGGGAATGCACTTAAAATCACAATGCAAGATGGGTCCTGACTACTAGGCCATGTTAGGTACAAATGTACAAATGCAATACATGAAATGCATAACTCTCATAAAGTGGAGAAAGAGGGAAAACCTCATGGGAAAAACCCTCCCCCAAAAAGAGAGAAGAAAACAAGATGCATGGATGGATGGAGTGCTCAGGACCCCCCAAGAAGTACATACATCATGTATATACAAAGAAGTATCCCCCCATAAGAAGGATAGTTGGAGACATGATGTCCCCCCAATAATGTAGAAGCTCCCATGTTGATGAAGAGTACCTAAAAACAATAGTTAATCCATTTATTACAAGAAACATGTCTCCCCTTAGGAAGAAATAGATACATCAAATGATGAAGAAGCCAATCCTTAGGCAAATGGAAGGAGGAAGAAGATGCAGGTCTGCATGAATGAATCTCTGAAGACTAAGTAGGAATCTCCAAGCTCAAAGAATTGATCACTTCATGTGACAAATGAAATGAAGAAGGAGAAGAATCAAGTACACCAATCTCCAAAGAAGGTGAAGAAGTGTCCCCATCTATGATGAAATTGTCATCAAGGGAAAGAGAAACCTGCTCATGTATGTCTTCCAAATTTGCATCATGAGAATCAACAAATGTTGAAGATGCATCCAAGTAGTCATCACACTCTACAAGATCTGAAACAATATGATCATCCTACTAAATAGTAGAGCCCATGTCTAAAGAAGCAAGAAGTGGAGTAGGAAGATCAACACTTGTCTCAACAACAAAATGATTCAAGTGCCCAAAATTCTCCTCATAATTATCCCTTGGCAAAGGGATGGGTATATCATGAATATCATCATCATTATCAACAAAAGTAGAAAAATAATACAAGCGTGATGTATGATCAAAAACTCCCATAGCTATGACATCTCTAGTCTCCATGTCCCTAATGTAGACATAATCAAGAGTGAACTCAACAATTTTACCTTGTGCCCCATGTGTGATTTGGTAAATAGAAAGGAGATTAGTGGTCAAGTATGGTACACAAAGAACATCATTAAATGTCCCCTCTCCCATAGGAATAGAACCTTTTCTACAAACTCTCATGAATGTGTTGTTACCCATCAAAATATTAGGAGAATTACAAGGCTCAATAGAAGAAAACATATACAAAGAATATGCCATATGATGTGATGCACCTGAATCAAGAAGCCATTTACCTTGCTTAGGATGTGTGGAAGCCATGTGTGCTTTTCCTTTACCTTTATCTTTGGATGATGATGGAGATGTAGAAGCTGCCAAATGTGTAGAAGAAGGAGCAGACACTGATGAGGGCAACTTAATGTTGTGTTTCTGAATAATGTGAGTTAGCTCATCAATCTTCTTTTGAAAACACTTATGCTCATCATGTCCTAACTTTTGACAATATGCACATTTATCTCTCTTTCTTCTAGATGATTCCTCTCTTGAAGAGGACTTGGATTCAATACTTTTTGGTGAAGAAGATTCATTACCTTTGTCATGAGGCTTAGGATCCTTATTGTGTTTCTTTCCTTTGCCATTAGAAGCCTTTGAAGTAGACTCACTTGCAATCAATTCTTGATGTGTGGAAGGCTTCAACTGACCCATGTGTGCCAACTTTGCTTGTTCCCTTGTGAGTTACGCTACAAATTCATCAAGAGAGGGAAATTTGTATGCACTACCAAGAGAATCCATAGTAGCATAGAATGTAGAAACAAAGATAGAATATTTAGGACCAAGCTTGGAAAGAATAGAAAAGATCAATTGTTCATCCCCTTTAACAATGCCACATGAAGAAAGCTCCAATCTAATAGTATTGAACTTAGAGAAAAAATCTTGAATATTTTCAAAATCCCTAGGATTGAGACCTATGAGATCATTCTCTAATATAAATTTTCTCATCCTATTAGGTTTACCAAAGAGTCATTCCAATGTGATCCAAGCATCATGAGGATATGTGCAAGATGCAATATGAAAGTACAAGTCATGAGAGATGGATGATCTAAGAGAGCCAAGTGCTTTATCCCTTCTATCAAACTATTTTTTCCTTTCTACAACACCTGTTTGAGGTTCTTGATCCTACTCAAGAGTCAATCTAATCAATCCAAGACTCAACAAATGATCACTTAAAGATACTTTCCATTCATGGTAGTTATATGGAGTGAGGATTTTAACCTTTGAATTATCAATATTCCAACCAAATAATGATTGATAACTACTGATAATTCTTTCAAATGACTAATGCAAATCAGAAAACTAAAATCCAAGGATTAACCAAATGTAATTATAGCTCCAAAATAGCCTATTTCTGAAAGTGATATGTCTACTCAAAATCACTCAAATATGATTGCAGATCTAGAAAGTAGACAAAACATCATGCACTTTCAAAAAAAAATTCACCTCAAAATGTTACCGTATATGCCCAACCGAAGCCCTGGAAGTTGCAAAAATTAGGAACAAACAAGAACAGTCAGCAAGATCTGCAATTTCTAATAAATGTGGCCACCAAAACACAAAAATAATACCACCACTAGATTCTTGATGAAATTTTACCGAATTTAAAAAGAAATTGCTAAAAAAAAGGAGCAAAAATGAGCAAATTATAGCCCTCTGAAGTTGGATTGTCAAAATGAAAACTCCAATGGTGAAGCCTATGAAATTTCAATCCTGGATGATGTCAGTAGAATGGTAGGCTAACTTTGATGGTCTAGTGGCCATCATAGAAAGCTAATTTTGCCTAGTTTTATGGCTATTTAACCATCAAATTTAAGGTCGTCAAAAAGATGACATCAAGAAAAATTGCCTCCTTGACTGACGTGTCTGCTGACTGGCTCATCTGTACCATTCCGTATGGTGACATGGCTTTGACTATGAATGATGATGTCACATGTGACTATGTTAAGGTGCTAATGTGGTGCTTGCTGGTTGGTGGATGCTGGGCTAAGGTGGCAGCCACGTGGCTGCTTGTTGTGCATGGTGACAGGGCACAAAGGTGCCGACTGGGCATTCTGATGAGGCACAGGGGTGTCAAGTGTGCTGCCACATAGCTCTATGTGGTGGCTGATGGAGTGGGCTAGGGGATGTCCACCATGGTTGTGATGTGGCAGAGAGCTCAGGCAGCGGGATGGCATTGGGCAGATCAGGAGATGCAGTGGAGCTACTCCCACATTAGGCTAAGGTGGGGAGATCTCATTGGGTGGCAGATCTTGCCACCAGTGAGAGGTGAGTAGAGGGAAGAGACCAGGGTTCCACAAAGGAGCACGACCAGAGGGAGATCTGGGCAGAGAGGCATGGCCGCTACAGAGGGATGGTGGATGAGCACCCCGCTTGAGTGGTGGATCTCTGTAGATGTGGGATGCGTGGGGGTGAGAGTTTTATCCCATATACTATTACCCAAAATTTCCCATCTTTCAATTCTGGCCTCTACAAATGTCTAATTCCTGCTGCATCTTATTTTTCTTGTGAAGTTGATCCATAGATTTTTATGCTTTGCACTTTGAACTCGATGATCTTTAATGTGTCACCACACTTTAGTCCAGATCACACACCTTAATTCGTAAAACCTAGAGAGATATTCAAGTTTGAATGGTTGCAAGAAATACTCTGGCCACAGGTGTTCAGTGTTGAAAACTATCTATATTTTCAACCTCTGGTTTGAAAACCCTCTGTGTTTTTGACCCTAAGCATGCAACTCTGACCAGGTGGGTCCCAATTTCTAACATCACCGCAGGGCCAGTTGGTAGTCAAGAAGCTATTTTTATGTTGTTCACATGATCACATGCAGTCTCAACACCGCATGCAACCAAGTGACAAGCCATCAGTGGTGACGATGGGGTTCAAAGCTAGCAGTCAGTGTAATAGTTTCATGCTTGCCACATGATTGCATGGGATCTTCTGATCCCATGCACCCATGTGACAAGCCACCAACTAGCCACGATGAGGTTCTAAGCTATCAGTAGTTTGCGGCCCAGCAAGTTAACATCATGCCACTTGTCACATGATCGCATATGACTTTCTAACCACATGTGACCATGTGACAAGCCTTCACCAGTCAACAAAGTTTACAACTCCAATGGTGGGCCCTTGGCTAGTGATGTGTCCATTTCTTGATGGCTAGCAAGGTAGTGACATGGATTTTAGTGGGTCTGGTCGGTGTGGTTAGTTTTTCTTGGTCCACGCTGGGACAGTTGGCATTTATTGTGGGCCCGAGTATCTTGAGTGGTAATGGAAGAAGATCCAATGGTGGTCGCATAACTGCATGGGATCTCTCGATCCCATGCAATCATGTGACCATCATTCAATTTGAATCTCAACTTTCAGGTGCACTCTAGACTTGGCAACTGCACGGTTATGCAGTTAAGAGTTTTCATGTGGTTGTTGGATGTAGCCGAGGTTAAGGAAAAAGTTAAGTGACTTGGCAACTAAGAGTGAAAATGAACCTAGGGTTAACTTAGTGTTAAGTTTGTAGTAAGGCTCACAGTGGGTCTGAATGTGTTGACATGACGGTATGCTCACTTCTGATTGGCTCTTGACTAGCGATGTGGACTTTGACCTTTCATAGGGGCTTGTCACATGATCACATGTGGCTTTTTGAGCTCATGCGATCATGTGACCAATGACATTTTCAAGCGGTGCAACCATTTTTCATAGACTTTTCTTCTTCGGAGATGGTTGCAAGCGGTGGGTAGCTGAGAGTTGATGTTGTAGGACATGCACAGCTATGGGAAAATGATGAAGAGCTCCAGCTAGCTGTCAAGGGTCAATTCTTTGTCCCAACAGGGTACCAGTTAGAATTCATGTTGAGACTTTTGTGCAGAAAGGTGGTTGAATCCAAGTTCTTTATCTGCAAACAATGTGGTATAGGGATGGGCACATAACTTGAGGGTTGATGGGCCATGTTTCAAAGATATACATTTATGATCAGTCTTGTTTGACTTGTGGTTTATTATTCTATTGTAAAAACCATAACCCTGGTTAATTTTGGACTCCTGCCTACGTGCAGTGAGGGATGTATATATTGTTTTTTGAGAGCCTTAGGGCTCAGAGTTCACATTTTGTAAAAAGGAAAGTTTCTTTCCTAGAAATCTATTTGAGACACTTTTCTATCCTCTGGTTTTCTACTCTTTGTAATCTCCCATTGATAATTCAAATATGGCAAAGCATTTTGTAACACTCTTGTTGTCCTCATGCCTCCTTGTTTGCATTATCTCTTATTGAATTAAGGTTTATGCATGTTTTCAATAGAAATTGGGGTTCCTAGTCCCTCTCACTTTATGTGATTTTGTGTGTTACTATGTCTAATCTGATTTAGATGTTTTGTGGGTATACTACAGCCCCTAGCAGTCTTGTCTCATTCCTACACCTAGTTGCAGAAAAGGATGTTTGTTTGTAGGTCATAGGTTGATGTCTTCTATTCAGACCCTCTTTTGAAATACTTATGCAAGCCTATCTAGTGAGCTATGACTTATTAGACCTGATTCCTCCATTGATCTCATTCCTCTATACTAAGATCCAAACCCTAGTTTCAGTGCATCACCTAGTAGGTACTTTGCTTTACTGTTATTTCCCTTTCATGGACTCCTTCTATCCCTTTCCCTTAAAAGATTTACTTTCCTTTCAAGATAAAACTAAGGTGATAATCCAAGAGGAACCAACCTAGAACCTGGAGGTTTCATCTCAGTTAGCAAAGGTACCACAACCTTGAGATGATTCCCAAGTTATACTGAGTTATCAAGACTACGAGAGCTTGAACTAAGGGTTCAAACTTAGTGTATAACAATTCTGGCACACCCGATGGGACCACAGTGAAGATTAGATTAAAGTTCAAAGGTGTTCCTATTGGTTCATCTGCAAAAGGATCAAACAAATTTAGTACACAAGGTCTATCAGTATAGACTCAAGCTCAAGGATTCCCCACCTTGGTGCCAGTGTATAACAATTCTGGCACACCCGATGGGACTGAAGTTTAGATTCATGTTCAAGGTATGCTATTTTTGATATGTTCATAGCATGCTACATACCTAGAAGAGGTCATTTTTCTGCATATCTAGCAACTTCAAAAGGTGTACTGGTTTTAAATATTAGATGCTGATATGTTTCAAGCTTTCATTTTCAAATCCTAGCTGATTGCATGAGTAGACATGTCAAATTACTATGGACAATCAGGTTACTCACCATCCTATTATGATATTAATGCTCAATGGGCTAGTCAGTAGCCTTATCAAAGCCATTTAAAGCCTCCTTTTACCCCAAGCTTTTATACTTCTCAAGGGTATCAATATATCTAGTATGCCCCAAATGAGTTTTCCTTTGCGCAAAGTTATGAGAGGGCCCTCTGACAAGATGGATCATGGGCACAAGAGGCACAATAGAAAATGAAAAGCCAGTTGCCCCATTCTGCTTACCACCCACCCTCCCCTTCTTTGCCTTTTCAGCAATAGGTAAGGTAGTTTCAAGAGAAGACAAAGAGTGTGTTTCTTGATTTGGTCATGCAGGTTTCTGAGATCAGGGAGCAGAGAGAGTAGGAGGCTCAAAGTTATTATGAAGGGGCAACTCCTTACCAAATGATAGAGGCTCTTGTTCATGGGCAAAAAGAAAGAGAGTTTCAAGAAGAGATCAGACACTGAGTTGAAATTGAGATAGCAAGGTTAAGATCACAAATTGCTCAACAAGAGGCTCCTAGACCTAAGATCCCAAGCTGGAAGGCCCATTTTTCTATGCCTTTTGTGTCTCTCTCTGAGCCCCCTCTATTTCATATCCCAAGTTTTAAGGCAAAAAATTCTTTTCAAGAGTCTGTGCTTGAGATGCAGCCCACTACTCTACAAGAGCAGCCTATTCAGAGAAGTGAGTTATCCCAAGAGACCCCTCTGGTCTCTCAGGATGATGAGGTGATTTGGATTCCCCAATGGACTCTACCTCCTGGTTGTCAGATGCCAAATCTTTTCAAAGATACTAGTCTAGTATCAGAGCAAGGGCTTGTGGTGAATGAACTTTCATGTGATTAGGAGGAGATGACATCTGAGGTATCAATGTAGAGTGATGACTGTGGTGAAATGGAGTAGCAAGGTGAGGAGGTGGAGATTGATGCTCAGCCTAAGCTCTTGGTTGGTTTTCTTGATGAGCTTCCCCTCTTTGTTGATGATGAAGAAGAGATCATGCCATTAACTATGGCTGAAGGACAATTAGAACAACAAGGTCACAATCAACAAGAGGTTGATACAAAAGGGGATGCCTTGTCCTTGTTAGATGAGCTGCCTAGTTTTGTTGAGCAGGATGATAAAGATGTGATCATAGCCACCTCTTTGAAGTTGTAGTAGCTAGAAGAGATTGATCCCAAGGATATGCTGATTCATGAGCTTGATCTCATCTTTGAGGAGGAGACTTCCTAATGTACAGAAGATAACCAGAACCTTGAGGAATATTTTTTGGGAAGCATTATAGATGGCTTGTGTATGGAACCTGATTATAAAGAGCCAGTCATTCTAAAAGATCTTTAGGCTATGGACAACTTGGATGAGCTCTTGGCCTATTTAAAAGAGGAGGATGATAGTCCCCTAATTGTGGATGATGAGTTGACATGGTTATCCATGATGGAAGGCAACGATGAAGATAAAGAAGAAGCCATTAAGGAAATTCCTACCTTTAGACTTTCAAGACGCTACCCCATCAAATATTTGGCCCAAAAAGAGTTCACTAAGACACCTCCATATGATCCATTTGAGGTGAGTGAACTTGATCTTGTTTTTGCAGAGGCAGTGCATCCTCATTTGCCAAATTTTTATGTGCCTCACATCTTTGCAGCTATCCTTATGCTCCCAATGCAAAATACCCTAAGGAGGAAGGGTAGCTACTTCAACCTACCAGTGAATGGCTTTGTTTGACCAATTTTTTGTAACTAGTTAGTTTAGGGTAGGTTAGTTTTCTTGCTTTCTTTTAGTTTTCTAGGTTAGTTTTCCTATTTTCCAAGAAGTGTCCGAGCACAGTCTGGTTCAATTTTGTATCTGTTGAAGTTTTGTGTTCCTGAGATGACCCCATGCCCAATAGATATGTCAAGGTCACTGGTCTAATGTCTAGCAGGAAAACATCCTATAGAAGTTGCCAAAATGTTACCCAAAATTTCCCATCTTTCAATTCTAGCCTCTACAAATGTCTAATTCCTTCTACATCTCATTTTTCTTGTGAAGTTGATTAACAAATTTTTATGCTTTGCACTTTGAACCCCATGATCTTCAATGTGTCACCACGCTTCAGTCCAGATCGCACACCTTAATTTACAAAACCTAGAGAGATATTCAAGTTTGAATGGTTGCAGGAAATACTCTGGCCGCAGGTGTTTAGTGTCGAAAACTCTCTATGTTTTTAACCTCCAGTTTGAAAACCCTCTTTTTTTTTGACCCTAAGTGCACAACTCTAACTAGGTGGGTCACAATTTCTAACGTCACTGTGGGGCCAGTCGATAGTTAAGAAGCTATTTTTATGTTGGTCACATGATCGCATGCGGTCTCAAGACCACATGCGACCATGTGACAAGCCATCAATGGTCACGATGGGGTTCAAAGCTGGTGGTTAGTGTAACAGTTTCATGCTTGCTGCATGATTGCATGGGATCTTCCAATCCCATGTGCCCATACGACAAGCTGCCAACTAGCCGTAGTGAGGTTCTAAGCTATCAGCAATTTGTAGCCCTGCAAGTTAACATCATGTCACTTGTCACATGATTGCATGTGACTTTCTAACTACATGCAACCATGCGAAAAGCCTTCACTAGTCAACAAAGTCTACAGCTCCAACAGTGGGCCCTTGGCTGGTGATGTGTCCATTTCTTGATGGCTGGCAAGGTAGTGACATGGATTTCAGTGGGTCTGGTCGACGTGGTTAGTTTTTCTTGGTCCAGACTAGGACAGTTGGCATTTATTGTGTGCCTGAGTATCTTGATTGGTGACAGAAGAAGATCCAACATTGGTCGCATAACCGCATGGGATCTTGTGATCCCATGTGATCATGTGACCACCATCCGATTTGAATCTTAGCTTTCAGGTGGGCTCTAGATTTGGCACGTGCGTGGTTGTGTTGTTAAGAGTTTTCACGTGGTCATTGGATGTAGCCAAGGTTAAGGAAAAAGTTAAGCGACTTGGCGACTAAGAGGGAAAATGAACCCAGGGTTAACTTAGTGTTAAGTTTGTAGTAAGGCTTGCGGTGGGTCTAAATGTGCTAACATGTCGATATGCTCACTTCCGATTGGCTCTTGACTAGTGATGTGGACTTTGACCTTTCATAGGGGCTTTTCGCATGATTGCATGTGGCTTTTTGAGCTCATGCGATCATGCGACCAATGACATTTTCAAGCGGTGCAACAATTTTTCACAAACTTTTCTTCTTTAGAGATGGTTGTGAGTGGTCGGTAGCTGAGAGTTGATGTTGCAAGACATGCACAGTTATGGGAAAATGATGAAGAGGTTCGGCCAACCGTCAGGGGTTGATTCTTTCTCTCAGCAGGGTACAAGTTAGCATTCATGTCGAGAGTTTTGTGCAGAAAGGTGGTTGAATCCAAGTTCTTTATCTGCAAACGATGTGGTATAGGGATGGGCACACAACTTGAGGGCTAATCAAACATGTTTTAGAGATATACATTTATGATCAATCTTGTTTGACCTAGGGTTTATTATTCTATTGTAAAAACTGTAACCATGGTTAATTTTGGACTCCTGCCTGCGTGCAGTGAGGGATGTATATATTATTTTTTGAGAGCCTTAGGGCTCAAAGTTCACATTTAGTAAAAACAAAAGTTTCTTTCCAAGAAAGCTATCTAAGACACTTTTATGTCCTCTAGTTTTCTACTCTTTATAATCTCCCATTGATAATTTAGATATGGAAAAGCATTTTGTGACACTCTTGTTGTCCTCATGCCTCCTTGTTTGCATTATCTCTTATTGGATTAAGGTTTATGCATGTTTTCAATGGAAATTGGGGTTCCTAGTCGCTCTCACTTTCTATGATTTTCTATGTTACTATGTCTAATCTGATTTAGATGTTTTGTGGGTATACTATAGCCCCTAACAGTCTTGTCTCATTCCTACACCCAGTTGCAAAAAAGGATGTTTGTTTGCAGGTCATAGGTTGATGTCTTCTGTTTAGACCCTCTTATGAAATACTTATGCAAGCCTATCTAGTGAGCTATGACTTATTAGACCTGATTACTCCATTGATCTCATTCCTCTATATTGAGATCCAAACCCTAGTTTCAGTGCATCACCTAGTAGGTAGTTTGCTTTCCTATTATTTCCCTTTCATGCACTCCTATCCCTTTCCCTCAAAAGATTTACTTTCCTATCAAGAGAAAACTAAGGTGATAATCCAAGAGGAACCAGCCTAGAACTTGGAGGTTTCATCTCGGTTAGCAAAGGTCCCACAACCTTGAGATGATTCCCAAGTTTTACTGAGTTATCAAGACTACGAGAGCTTGAGCTAAGGGTGCAAACTTAGTGTATAACACATACAATGTGGGAAGGGTTTCCAAACTCTTTATGAATGCAAACACCCCAAATGCGAATAGAGATATGTGTTGGGCCCACTATGTGCTTGTCTTCAAGCCTATGCTCAGTACATGTAGTCTATCGCTCTGCTGATGTCACACTGAACAATGATGGTACTGGATAATTTAATGATAGAGAAGGTAGGGGCACGTACCAAGCCCGTAGAGAAATTTTTTTGCAAAAAATAATAATAATAAAATTCTAAGATAAGAGACAGAATAAAAAATAAATTTTTTTTCAAGTTCGTACCACAGAGGTAGATCGGGCCATACGGTCTGATTTGCAAAAAAATGTTGCTTTAGATTTGACTTTCACCAGATATGGGTGAATTTATAATCAATTTTAACCAAAATAGCCTCTCAGATGCAATGGTGAGGTTAGATCTACTCCAAAATGCCTCTATCACACACTGGTTGCTAGATCTGAGATTTGGACCTTCAAAGCTTGCATCAAGCTCTCTTCAAATTGGCTGATCAATAACACTCCAATGGCTCTGATACCATGTAAGAATTTGCAAATAGAAAATATTGAACCAAGGATCTAGAGGTTGAAGAAAATCACAAGAGAGAAAATATGAATGCAAGGATGGATTGAATAGATCCAATGAATTGCTCAATGCTCAATCAATGATATAAAATGATTACATAATAGGCTTCCTTATATATGAAAGGCAATAAGAGAGAATGATAAGGAGATGATAAGCTATCACCTATGCTAGGTGTAATCACATGTCCACCAAATGTGGATCATCCTCCAATATGAAATAAAGTATGTGTATTGGATTAGGATGATAATGTGATAAAAGCACAAAAGGTGGATCTCACACACAATGAGGTATGTGAAGACAACTATCACACCAAAAGTGGAATTTCTCCTACACCATGTGCTTAATAGATGTGCACACTCCTAGGTGTCTCAATCACTAACTACTATGCAATTCATTAACCTAAGTAAGATTAAGTAAAGTGTAATTAGGAATAATTAATTACACCAACAAACCTTAACTGTAATTTGGGAAAATATAGATAACATATCAATAGTAGCAGAGGAAGGAATCTCAATTTGTACCGCCTTAGTATCCTTTCACTTATCTGATACATTAGGTGTATTGGCCACCCTCATCTTTTCAATCTTAGCCATTATGTTAACTGGCTTCTCTATCTCATTAAAAAAATTCAACTCCAACTCCCTTAGGCTCACAATTCTTACCTTTTACATTCTCAAATTTCACCATGTGATCACCTTTTGATTTGTTCTCATTAGGCTCTCTGGAGTTACTACTCATTATAAACATTTGTGCAGCTTTTCCATTTGTATCTCTTGCCACGATGCCCCTAGGTTGCACTCAGGCAATCATTTCTATAGTAATCCTATCCATCTCTTCTCTAGAAGGTCTTCTTAAATTTATTGGCTCAGTTGAAGAGTTCATGTTATATGTCTTCTCATCAATGTCTTCACTATCAAAAAATACTTCTTGATGAAAAAGGGCCTAAGTGTGTCTCTTCACATTTACATCTACTTCTTCATCAAAATCAAAATCATCTTCATATCCTAGATATGAAGTAGCAATGTTGCATCCAACATCATCTTGATCTTCTTCTTGATCTATCCCCTCATTGCCACAATCTTGATTTGCAGCCATAGAATGTGCAACCACACAATGCTTTGTAGAATGAGGGGACTGGCATAAAGCACACCAAGGTATGTCCTCCATGACATTTATTGAAGCTTTTTGTAGAGGGTCAGGGACACCTCTGTCATTGTTTGCTCTTATAGCAGGGACAATAGGCTTGCCATCCTTCCACTGGGTGTTGTAGGGGTAGTCCTGCAATCTATTTTGCTTATTGAAATTGTTGTTGAACTGAGGCCTTTCATTGGTAGGAGCACTAATGTTCCTATTTGTAGGTTCCTTCAAATCCTTTAATGCATTGAGCACCTTATCCAATTAATCTTCTTCTTGCCTCCTATTTCCAACATTCCTATCATTTTTCTTTTTGTATTTCTTGTCCCCAAACAACTTAGGGTCATCTCTCTTCCCACCCAACTTCGCTGATATTTTCATATTATTCTCAATATTGATAGTAATCCTAAAAGCATCTCTAAGATTTCTTGGTTCTTTGTCCCTCAACAAATATCTCATCTTTCCATCAAATGCATTGAAGTATGTAGTTAGAAAAACATTGCCATCTAACCGCATAACTTGGAACAACTTATGCATACCCTTCTGAAATCTCATGTTGAATTCAGCAGCAGAAACATTCTAATTTTTCCTTATGGTATTGAATTCATTCAACATGAAACTAGCATTAGGCCTATCACCATATTTCTCTTTGAAACATCTCTCAAAAGAATCCCAAGTATCAATACATTTATCAAGTAGTCTCTTAAACCAATATCTAGCATCCTTCACTAAAGATTGAACAAATAGTTTCATGACTACATCCTCATGCTCAACCTCATAATCATTAAGCATATCAACAAATAGCCTAAGATGCTCCTCACAACTAATAGCATTATTATCTACAAACTTAGGTACCTTATCTCTTATATCATTTGGAAAAGCATTTGGGTAGCCTGGTATCCCATCAAAACTAATTTGCCTATAGCCTTCTAGTTGCATAGGTCTTCTTTGAAATCCTAAACTAGTGTTCTCACTAGAGTTATTATTTTTATCTACATTCCCACCCACTTGCACTTTTGACTATTTATTAGGATCAACAAATGATTTGGTAGATACATTAGAAATTAGATTACTAGTAGTAGCATTGCTAAGTGGAATAGTAGTGTTCATAGATGGCATACCTAGTTTACTAGCAGAAGGGCCACAGACATTAGCTGATGAAGCCTTCAAGAACTCGATCTTTCTTCTTTTCTCTATAATAGCAACATCAACTTCAGCTCTTTCCAACTCTTGAGAAAGAGCTTTATCCTCTTTTCTTTTTCTTTCTATCTCTATTTCCCTATTTGACTTAGGTGGTGGGATCCCTGGTATTGTCACTAGTTTTCTCATTTGGACACCCACCATCTTCTACTTTCCTTTTTCATTAATAACTATAGTAGGCCTAGTGATCTCATGTCCATCCTTACCCTTAGGCAAAGGAGCATAACTTTTCACTTGTCTGAACACAAGGCCCTCTTCATCAAACTCATGGTCTTGCAACAAGTGTTCCTACTCACTTATTAGAGCTTCAAGATCACCAAAAACATCATGCTGCAACACCCTAGGAGAAAAAGCAAGCATCTTGTTTCTCTCCTTCATTTCATTAATCTTTCTTAAAAGGGGCTGCCTCTCTAGTAGAGTGTTTACTTTTTTAGCCTCTCTCTCCTCTTGTAACCTTTTGTACATGGCATCTTTCTCTACCAACTGTAACCTAAGCACATTTAGGTCATGTGGATCTATCATGTTGTCTTCAGAGCTTGATGACACTTCCACATCAGTAGGATGATGATATGGGAAATGCACTTGCCATGGTCTCATGGGCTCCCTTCTGAAATTATCCTCATCAAGATCTAAATCAATCTCCAAACCCATTTCTCTGGCTTGTTCATCCTGACCTACAAGCAATGGACCCTTGTCATGAAATACAGCCTCCGAGGTATCATAAAATCTATCTTCAGAGCGACCACCATCCGATCTAAAAACTCTGTCTTGTGAACCTTCCTCACTTGAGGAAACATGTGGTGCTTTAACTCTGGTATTTCTTTGTTCTCTTATGGGAGCACTAGTAGACTCACCATTTCTTCTAATCCAACTCTTCTTCTCCTATGTAGGTAATTGCTCCAAAGTAATCTCTAGATTTTTCTGACAAAGGACCTAGTATTCCTTCTCTTGTCCATCTTTATAGTTTATAACACTGGTTCTAACCTTTTGAGTTGCCACCCACCAAAGTGGGAAAATTTTAACTGAATATAACAAGAACACAAGAGTGCACTTTGAAAACTTTAATCTCTAGACTCTCCCCAATAGAGTTGCCATTTTGTTGGGAGTTCCCTTTGATCTTCAACTTGTAGATTTATACTTTGATGGATAACTTTAAGATAAATTTGACTCTATCACCACTCCAAAGTCTACAAGGAAGAGGGCCAATTAACAAGGATCAACAATGAGAGCCTCCTACACTTTGAGCCTTAATGCTCAGGCGGGTGTACCTTGACTCACTTCTCCAAAAGAGTCTCAAAATAATATACAACTATACCCCTTACTAATTGATTAAAGATTTTATCATTTAAATGTGTATGTGTGAGTGATGATGATAGAATGCTTCCAAAGAATACATCAGTGGCTTAACCCAGGGAAAGGAGTCACTTGATAACATCTATCAACTAAAACCTTAACTCAAACACACATGAACTCAAAGTAAGTGCTGTTCCTATTACCCCCCTCACTCCCAAACCTGATCATCAAATTCCAATCTAACAATGAACTCACTGAAATCACCCTAAAGGCTTTAATCCTAACTTTGTTAGGAACTCCAAGCTGATCTCACAATACTCTTTGTTTACCATATGCTAATCCACTTTGTGACCTTAACATAAATGAATCCACAATCAGAACAAGAAGACAATCAAAATTTTGAGATAGGAATTCAAGTGTATTCTCATTAACTCTCAAAATCAATACATTACCAAGAAAATAGATGCTAGGAACAAGATACAAAATCCAAGCTCTTTTTGTTTAGTATAATACCATCAACAACAACCCTTACAAAATAAAAAAATGCTACAATATATACTCCCTAGTCATCTTGGAATCCTCAAAGAGGACACAACAAGCTACAGATGACTAGGGTTATGGTTTCACCGACTAAACCAACTGAAATAGTCATAAATCTATTATGGGGGATGAAAACTAGTCGGGCATGCCTGAGAAAGATTTGCACTTATGATAGATTTCTGAGAAAGTACTACAAATCATGGAATTCTATGTCAATCAGTCCTTTTAGCCACCTACAACATGCCTTGAGCAACAAAAACATCATGCTACTGACCACAAAGACCCTTGAATCAATCGGCAACAACCAGTGCAACCAAACCAATCAAAATCAGCTCCAAAAACCATAAATTTTGGTACTTCCTTTCTCTGGAAACCCTTAGAGAATTCAAATTTGAATTTCAATGGTCACTTTTAAAGCACTAGTAGTAGATCGACAGTCCTTGTTTAAATCTAGATCAACCTTAAGTCATGATCGTCTGATCCTTCTTTTTCGTGGTCTTTATGACTTATCTTTTAATATGACCTCAGTCACGTTTAGCAAACTAGCAACTGAAGGGAATCAACCATTTGTAGAATACCTTAAGCCACTGCTAAAAATTTTAGCGATTGTGTGACCTTCTTTTGTTGAATTGCCAAATGATTTGGAACACCGCTATTTTTCTTCGCGAATGAGCGAAACCCATTTGAAATTTGTCAGGTCGCCAAAACCTTGGCCAAACCGCCAAAAAGATCGAGAAACTTTACTAGGCCCGCATCAAGAAAATTGACGGTTGTCTCATCTTCCCATAGACCTCCAAGATTCCTTTAGATCATAAGACAACCATCAGATGAAGAATCTTACCCTACCCTAACAGCCCTCTAACACTGAAAGAGATCAATGACTGTCTTAAGTTCGCACATGTCAGAGAAAACCCATTAGATTACACACTGACCGTCGATGCTCTACAAGTTTTAGAACCCACCGAACCTTGAAAAACCTGGCCCCACTAACAACATGTCCATTCACACAATGTGGACCAATCAGATTACAACAAATTAGCACAGCTATCATGTGGACCCACTGCACTTTATCCCCTCTGAAATGGTAGAATCGATGGTTGGTACATGATCTTAAACCTCTGACACATCCCATAAGATCATATGCCTATCATCGATTGACTGACAGTGTCAAGACCCTTTGTCAAACTCAAAAATTAGGTTCCCCTAACAATTGCCAACTTAGATCCTTGTGGACCAATTAGAGACTGCCATTTGTGCATACGTGTCATTATGGACCCACAGTCTGAAATGCTGTGTCATAAAGGAAAATCAATGGCCATTGCAAAAGTGCAAGCATCTGACAAAACCCTTGCACTTCTGTGACAACCATTGGATCAAGATGGTGTCAGAAAGCCAGGCCCAGGAAATATTAAGGGTGAAACATAGGAAATATTAAAGGGCATGACTTAGGAAAGTTTACTTTCATCGGGCACACGGACTTAGAAAATATTAATGGCCACTGGGGTAAAGACTTAGGAAAAAATTAAATAGGGACCAACCAATAATATAAAGCATGTGCACCTAAAGGTTTTTAAGTGGCCTGAAAAAGTAACTTTAAAATAGAACAAGGCCAGGGCATTACAAAGGGTTTTTATGCAATGGCTAGTTTTTCAAAAATTTGAACTAAGGGTTCATGTCAGAGACCTAAAAACAACTGCAAAGACTAGGGGGAAAAGCTACAGCTATGAAATTTTTTGGCACATGCTAACATAATACTCTATCAAAAACTAGAAGCTCAAGAGTTATAGGAATAGAGTATGGGATGAAATTGAAGAATTGTATTCTTTTGCATTTGAATATGTCCCTAGAGAGTTAAATTCCAATGCAGATTCACTGGTAGTCTTCACTTCCTTGCTAATATCTCATCCAAAATTTAAAGACAAGAAGTACCATGTAGAGGTAATGTATAGGCCATTAGTACCTGATAACATAGATGAGTGTCAAGTATTCGACGATGACAAATGTCTACAACTCTTCCTTGAAGGTAATGATAGTCCTTCTAAAGAAAGGCCAAATGATCCATCACAAGATCATCCCAAGAAATAGAAGAAAGATGAATGAGGTGTGATTCAATTACAAGGTAATTTCATTCCCCCTTACTTTGTATCATTAGAGAAATCTTTCAATCATCATGACACTTATGTTAAGAAGAAGCGAATAGAGAAAGGTCTTACGACCAAAGAATATGAAGGAATGAACATTGGGAATGAGCCAAATCCTAGGATGATAAACATAGGGAAGTTTTGTACACCTAAAGAGAAAGTGGAGGCTAGAAGGCTTTTTCAAGAATATCAAGATGTTTTTTCCTAGAGTTATGAGGATTTGAAAAGATGTATGGGAGGAAATTTCAAGCATCCAATTCCCCTAAAACTTGATGCTGCCCCATTCAGACAAAAATAAAGAAACTACAATCCTAAAGTGGTGGACACCATTTTCAGAGAGGTTGAAAAAATGCTCAAAGCTAGGATTATCTATCCTATCCATCACTCTAGATGGATAGAAAATATTGCTCCTGTGAGGAAGAAGAGAGAAGAAATAAGGATATGCGTAGATTTTAGAAATTTAAATCAAGCATCCTTGAAAGATAACTATGCCTTCCCCAACATGGATCATTTTCTATAGATAGCTATAGGGGTCAAAATGATGTCTATGCGTGATGGTTTTTCTGGGTACAACCAAGTCGACGTAGAGAAGCAAGATCAACATAAAACTATGTTTACCACTCCCTGGGGCACATTTTCATATCATAGAATGTCATTTGGTCTTATCAATGCTGGCACAACATTTCAAAGAGGTATGGATCTGTCCTTTCTTGATATGAAAGATAAGATCATTGTCATATACCTGGATGACTTAATTGTGTTCTCTAAGAAAAGGAGCGATCATATTAAAGACCTAGAGAGAGTATTTCTAAGGTGTCGAGAGCACATGATTTCCTTAAATCCTTAAAAGTCAATTTTATATGTCACTGAAGGAAAACTCATGGGGCACATTGTGTCACAAGAAGGTATTAGGATTGATCAAGAGTGATTCAAAGCCATCCAAAGGATAATTTTTCCTATAAGTAAGACTAGAGTGAAGTCATAGTTTCATCAAGTAAACTTCCTTAGAAGATTCATTCCTGACTTCTTTGAGATCACCAAATGTATTGTGGACATGATGAAGGGTAATCAAAATTTCAAGGGGAATGATCCTAGTAAAAGAGCCTTCCAAGATATAAAAGATGTTATAGCCAATGCCCTTGTCTTATGTCACCCAGATTATAAGAAAGATTTTTTATTTATTGTTACGCCTCTGAACATACACTCTTAGCTATTCTCATGCAAGAAAATGGAGGAGTCCAAGCTCCTATTGCCTTTATGAGTATGCCACTAAAAGATCATGAGCTAAGATATTCTCAGATCAAGAAGCATGCTATCTCGGTGGTGAAAGCTTTGAAGAGCTTTAGATTCTATATCTTACATTCTCACTCAGTTGTATTTGTTCCTGATATTTCTATAAAGAGCATATTAACCTTACAAGATGTGGGATGCAATAACAAGGGACCATGGGTAGCCAAAACACAAGAGAATGAGATAGAGATCAAGCCTACTAAGCTAGTGCAAGGAAATTCATTATCTAAAGCTATGGTAGAGAGTGAAGAAGGTAACTAGCCTGAAGTAGGATAGTTAGTTTTGGTGGTGAGTTTACAAGATCCATGGTTTGAAAACATCATATATTTCTTGACTTATGGTGAATGTCCTAGAAGATTGATAGCTAAATGAAGGAGAGATTTGAGGTTGAAAGATACTAAGTATGTCATTTGGGAAGGTACATTATATAAAAGATCTATAGATGGAACTTTTCTTAGGTGTGTTGACAAACAACATTAGGAGAGGTTGTTAAGAACATTCCACGAAGAAGATTGTGGCAGACATTTCTCTTCATCCATGACTACATTTAAAATTTTGAGGAAATGCAATTATTGGTCAGGAATGTTCAAAGATGTGTATCACTAGGTGGCCAAATGTGAAAAGTGTAAGATGTTCGTAGGTCGACCTCAACTGGCAACTCTCCCTCTTAGACCAGTGGTAATAGAATGACCTTTCCAGCAATGGGGCCTCAATTTTATTGGGCCTATCAATCCTGCGTCAAGTGCTGGTCACACTTATATAATCTCTACAACTGATTACTTTATGAAATGGGTGGAGGAAAAGGCCGCCAAGAGAACTACTTCTGGATTAGTATGTGAATTCATCAAGGAGAACATCATGGTAAGATTTGGTGTACCAGTTAGACTAGTCATGGATAATGTAGCTTACTTTTCTTTAGCTGAAATTACCAATTTATATTTTGAGTATGGCATATCTACTAGTCATTCATCTAATTATTTCCCACAAGGGAATGGTCAAGTTGAGTCAAGTAATAAGAAACTAGTAAACATAGTTAGGAAACTTGTACCAGATAACCAAAGGACCTAGCATAAGAAAATTCATGAAGAACTCTAGGCTAATAGGGTAAGTCCAAAGAGAGCAATTGACATTTCTCCTTTCAAGCTAGTATACAGTATTAAGGCAAGCTTCCCCTACCTCTAGAATGGGCTACCAACAAGTTGATAATGATGGTAGAAGATGACATCTACAAGGATGGGTTGGAAAAATGAATTCTGTATCTGGATAATGCAACTTACTTTTCTTCAGTCAAAATTACCAATTTCTATTTTGAGTATGGCATATCTAGTAGTCATTCATCTGATTATTTCCCACAAGGGAATGGTCAAATTGAGTCAAGTAATAAGAACCTAATAAACATAGTTAGAAAACTTGTATCAGATAACCAAAGGACCTAGCTTAAGAAACTTCACGAAGAACTTGCGGCTGATAGGGTAAGTCCAAAGAGAGCGATCAACATTTCACCTTTCAAGCTAGTATATGGGATTGAGGAAAGCCTTCCCCTGCCTCTAGAATTGGCTACCAACAAGTTGAGAATGGTGGTAGAAGACAACATCTATAGGGATGGGTTGGAAAAATGAATTATGTATCTAAATAAACTTGAAGAAGAATGATAGAATATTGTTGATCACATCACAGAACATCAGATGCAGGTGAAGAATCTCTTTGACAAGAAAACTAGGCCAAGGAAGTTTATGCTTGGAGATACAGTTCTACTATGGGATAAATGAAGGGTGTCTAAAGGAATGCATGGAAAATTTGAGATGCTTTGGAAAGGACTATTTATCATCCATCAAGCCTTTGATAGAAATTCTTTCAAATTGGCATATCCAAATGGTGAGGTGTTGCCCTTGACCTATAATGGTCAAGATCTAAAATTCTATCAAGTTGCAATTTGAAAGAAGGTAACCCCTGCATTGTATCATAGTTATGTTTAGTTCCTATTTCTATTTTCCTTTAGTTTAGTTCCCCTCATTTTGTCTTTCCTTTCCTTATTTACTTCCTTTTCTTTGGTTTTGTTGTGAGCCACCTTTTCATTTAACTTGCGAACCAGAGATTTGGATCCCTTGCTTATATATAATCATATCAAAGTCCCCAGGAAAAGCTAGCTATTGTGTCACTTTTATTTTTCACCCTCAAAAATAAAGGTAAATATCTCATGTTAGATTGAGTCATAAATTTTGAGGTATTTAAATTGGAATCTAAGTCTAGAATCTCCCTAGGATAGGTGGTCTTTATCAAATTTACCCTTCATGCCTTCTTCTATCTTTTAAGCCAGGTTGGTCTTTATTTCCTCCCTAGGAGTGGGTATGTTATAGTCCCCAATTTGATAAAGACTCTATTTCTTGCATTTCTGATTGATGGTATTCTTTTGAATATGAAGCTCTAAAATGACATTTTCCCTTTGTCGGAAAGTTGAACATAGCCTTCTCCTCGGTGGGTTTTGACCCATGAAGGTAATTTTCCACAAGAAGAGAACATTGTTATCATCAAGCACATATCAAAGGACTAGAGATCAAGATTCACAGTCTAAGATCATATTAGGCCCAGAGAAGTAGCTTGGCGGAGAAGCTGTAATGAATTTGCCCACTTGCAAAAATTTTCCTATAGAGGTTGTTTTCTGAAGGATAGTGGAAAGTGTATTATAAATTCCCAAAAGCCAAGTGTCTACATTGGAAGAAGTTATTTTTATCCCTGTAATGGATAAAACGACCTCAAAAGTATGAGGAAGTGAATAAAGGCCCTTTTTCAAAGAGCTAGTTTTTAGCTTCTCCCTCATCAGAGAATCACCTGAGAGGGTCGATTTCTAGGAAGCAACAACTTGAAAAGAAACAAGAATAAGAAGTCACATGAATTAAATGATTTGGCATGATCAAGATAGTTCTCTTTGATATTCAAAAAGAATTGATAAAGGAGCGGGTCAATTATGGAGTTTTGGAAAATCAATTCTCTGCTTCTCCGCAGTCGGGTTTCTAACTTTGGAGTGAGTTTTTTGACAAAGGCATTGAATGAAGAGAAGTGAAAAAGTAAAATTTTCTACACAAATTAGGTTACCATTACATTTACCCCAAATGGGTAAAAGTGATTTCTTAAGGTCGTTAATAAGGTGCATTTAATTGAAATCTTAACGTTAGAAATTTAATGAATATTTTTGAAAATCTATCACTTCTATGGCACAAGATATGGAAAGTAATGTTAAGGAGGCAAGTTGTTTATGAAAGACATAGACAATCAAGTGGAAATTACCATTTGTTCACATCTTTCTCATAGGCCCCTGATTTCCCATATTTTTTCAAATCATCTCACCGTGTTCTCCAAAGCTTTTAGAGGTAAATCAAAAACATAATTAGAACCTATGGCCACCAAATTCTTGGGTTTTGATGGGTTGAATGAGATCACATCTGAATGGAAAAATTTGACTGATTCATCCCTCAGATTCTATGATATGGGAAATCTACACAGGAGATTGAAGGAAGAGAACATCCATCCCATGATGCAAAAGCTCAAAGGTAGCGACTTGGTTCAAGTTACTGGATTTCCCATTGTAGTGCAAGCTCCCGAGCTTATCTAGGAATGTATAACTAGATTCAACCTAGATACAAAATAGATTCTATTGCTAGATGACATAGTTCTCATCTACATTGATAGAGAATCTATGTAGAATAGTCTTCATATTCCAGACCGAGTAGATTTTTCAAACATGAACTTCTCGATTGCAATTTTAGAATACAATGAGAAGAAGATGAGATGGAGGAAAGGGATCATTAGCTCGTGGTTCTAGAAGGCTAGGAACATTAAGGTAAAAGTGTTCAAAACAATTTTTGGGACTGATCTAAAGCATGAGATCATCGACATCCTAAGGCTCCTTCACAGGATAAAAGGTGAAAGTGATGCATTGCATTTTATTGAGAAGTACTTCTTCTTGGTCTAGGTAATATGTGTTGAACACCACTATATAGATTGGGCTCAAGTGGTAAGTGAAAATTTGTCCAATGCCCTAAGTCTCACCAAGTTTCAAAACAAATTCTATATGTCTTCCTATTTGATATATGTGTTAGCTACATTGCAAGTATGGCCAGGACTTCCTAGACTAGAAGAATATGAAGATGATGTGAAAATTTATGATTTCTTCCCTTATTTGAAACTACATAATAGCTATACTGAGTTTATTAGAGTCAATGAATTGTTTACAATGAGGTTGTGTAGAGAATTGTAAGGATGGCCAGAGTGGAGGTTCTCACTAGAGGCCATGGAATTCATCACCCAATTTGGGATCTTTTTTATCCAATTTGCTAGTTTCTCATACCTTCATCTTACATGTTTTGATGACTTCCCCATGAAGTTTCCAAGATACCCTAATGACATGATCATGCTCATGGAAGTAATCTAGCAGATGTTGCAAGTGAACCTAATCAGCACAAGAATCAAGAAGAAAGGTTACAAATTCCCTACTACCATTGGATTTTATAGCTGCCCATTGAGGTCAAATGCTAAGAACATGATGAAGGCATTCGAGAGCGGATACAAACTAGAAGTATATGAAGTTTTGACACCTCAATTTGATCTAGTGGGCTATCATAGGAATCAACTCCAGATTGGCACTATGGTCATGCACATTCCCAAACTTGAAGATTATTGGGCCAACTGCAAGGATGAGTTAGAGAGTCGGGAAAGATTTTATTCCAGGTTAACTATTGAACAAATCAAGTTGTTCAATGTCAACATTAATGTTGAAGGTGTCATCAATGATGGAGAGCATATGTATATTGACGCATACAGAGATTAGATCAAGCCCTATCCTATGAGCTCAAAATTGGTTCAAGGTCAAGCTATAGGAGATTTGGAGACCTTAACAGCTAAAGTCATCAAAAGAACTGATAAGTTGGTTTAGTGGATGATGGGAAGGAGAAAGAGGTCTAGCAAACCTACCCCTCAACAAGCTCCTATAGTTGAGCTAATGAGAGCTCCTACATCCTCCTCTTTCCCAATGTCATCTATGGCCAAAGGACCAACTCATCTAGAAGGTGGAGATGATGAACCACCTGAAAAAGAAATCCCAATCAAAAAGACTTGCAGAGAAGGTTCATCTCCTAAAATCATTTCAAATGAAGAAGATGAAGTGGAGAAACCAGACAAGCCAGCGGAAGAAACTATTGAGGCTATGAAACCAAAGTAGCAAGTACAAGGGGGAACCACTGAAGCATAGAGTGACACTCCCACTTAAGAGGCTCCTAAAATATTTGAGGTTGGTGATGATAGTATCAGCTCAAAAAATGATGAGATAGATGATCATTTGGGCTGTCCTCAAAAGGAAAAGAGCATTTCTTCCCCGCAGATTAATCCTTTTTCTTCCAAGCCTAAAGCTTCTCCTCCTATTATCAAGAAGTTGTTTGTGGAAAACCTACTTTTTGCTATGAAGGTTACAAGTGTAGAATCATGGATTGATCACACCATAGAGTGGGAGAGAAAGAGAGTCGAGCTAGGCACTCCTAGTGGTGAGATGCTTTCGCAAGCAATGCAGTCAGGCCTAGCCAAGAGCAAGGTTAAGAAGTCTAGGACTCTGACCACTCTGGGTCAAGATCCAAACATAGGTTACTTGACTATGGAAATAGCCAAGCCATTAAAAGATGGTATAATTGAAGATCTTATGGGCTCAAATTTTGCACTCCAGTCTTTAGACATGGGACTTGTCCACCATGACATGAAAGTGGACCTAAGGAAGTCTAGTAATGTCTTGATCGAAGAAGGGCTTGAAGAGCTCAAAATTGCAATGACTCAACTCAAGGTGGACATCAAAGAAATGACCAACTTCATCAAGTAGCTGGTCACTCTTATAGCGATCCTACTGAGTTCTTTGACAATGTTTGATCCTATTGTTGCTAAGAACCAAGTGATACTCGCTAAGTTGCAGGAAGATAGACATTTCGGGCATATTGGCAGGAGGTGGATCGAATGACATAAGTCTAAAGGTCTGGTATCCATTGAGTAGCTTGAAAATGTCTTTTTAAAGTTAGAAGTAGAAAAAGAATCCCTCAAAGGATATATGCTGACACTAACAAGGGAGAGGTTGAGGTGTGAAGAATGCATGGTGCTTCTACACTGGCTGGTTGTGATGAAAAATAAAGATGCAATCAAAGCCAACATATTGCAGAAAGGAGATGAACCACTAATCGAATGGCTCCAAAGAGTTTAATTCAAAATGGAAATGATAATCAAAGAAGAGGCAGGAATGAAGGCGACCGATGATGAAGTCACCAAAGAATAGAGCAAGATCTTTGTGTACTTGACAGGTCTTCACTTTGAGTCTCAAGCTAGTAGAGATGGAAAGAGCCCCATCTATATAGCCAACATGAAGAATGCATTCTATGACTATTTGGACCAGCTTGCAGAATCATGTGGATCTCACCTTGATAGAATTCCTGATCTACAACAGCTCCATTGATGCATATACAAAGCCATTATGAAGATGAAACCCCAGAAAGATGTTGCAAAAAGGATAGAGAAGGATCGAGCCTACTGGCTTATAATATTGAAGAATGTGTACATCCTAGATTCTAAAATGATGATTCTAATTCTCGCGGCCACCAAAGCTCATAAAGCTAAGTTGGAGAAGGTGAAGAATTTGATGAAGAGAAAATAGTTTTGCCCCTCTTTATTTTTGATACACATTTTAAAATCAGTAAATGGCCACTTGTCATTTACTGACTCTGTAGAATATGAATTGATTCAGTTGATTTTGTAATAGCTTAACTCTTGAAGCCTATATGTAATACTTAGAAAATTAATGAAAGGGTCGGCTGAATTTTTGTGTAAAATACATCTTGTTGCAGAGTCAATCTGGAATGTGTTTTGTGTCATTTATTTACTATTCCATGTATTTGTGAGTTATAATATTTTTTTTCCTTAAAGATGGATTGGAATTAGCAAATAGATGAAGTTCTATTTCTCTTCTTTAATACAGTTAACCAACAAAGATCAGAGTATTACTTGATGGTTGGGGAATACATATATGTCCTATTTTAGATTAGTTCCACCCGCATTATTTTTACTACATTCCATTTCTTCAAGTAGAGTTCATTGATACATTATCATTGTTTGTGAAATCATAAGCATTGTGAAATCACAGAGTTGGTTAGAATTTAGGAATCAAATTCACTTCCTAGATTAGATCCTCATTGAGGGCTAATTTGGTTACCTCTCCTATTCTCTAGTTAAGAACATACCCCTATTAGGTTTTAGAAAAAATAAAATTGATTACATATATTCACATAAGGGAGGTGTACCTATAAAAATTCAGAGGGAAGTTAGCTTAATAGTTAAAAACTTTCCAACTATTTGTATTCACATTGTTTCTTAAGGATATTTTGGGAAAATAAAGAGTTCAATCTAAAAAGAAAAATTTGTTTACCAACAATCTGGTTTTCCCTTCCATTGATTTTGGCTCTGAAGGCCGACTTGATTTGGTAGCCTCTTGTATAAATGTAGTTGTTTGGTTAGAGTTTTAGGAGTAAGTTTGCGAGTAAGTTTGGATAGAAGATAGAAGATGGAAAATCAAGATTGTTGGTAGATCCTTGCATGCTTGAGGACTTATGTACTTGATTATAATATTTAACCAAAACTGGGAAGGCCTTACAGCCCAGCATGTATGAATCAATTTGAAGTTAATATATGAGAGTGATCTGCATTATCTCTCTCACTTTGTTGTGTTTTTTCTTTTGCATGTTGTTGAGCAAGGTGGATCTGGTTAGGGTGTGCCATTTTTGGCCCCTCCTATCCCCTCTTGCATCATGTTGTGATTCCTAACAAACCAAGAAAATAGGGGATTTTATCCCTGAGGAGATCGATAAGTTACTCACTGAGTATAGTGAAATGATTTATGATAATGTACCTGATGGTTTGCCATCGAAGAGAAGCATTGATCATTGCATGGATCTAATCCTTGGAGCTAGTTTTTTGAATAAGGCACCACATCCATTGACACCTAACAATAATCAAGAATTGAACTGACAGATTCAAGAATTATTGTAGAAAGGTTCGATCAAATAAAGTTTGAGTCCTTGTGTAGTACCTATTGTATTGGCACCTAAGAAGAATGGAGAATGGTGAATGTGTACTGATTCTAGAGAAATCAACAAGATAACAGTGAAATATAGGTTTCCTATACTGAGAATGGATGATATAATGGATAGTTTGACTAGAGAAATGTATTTTACCAAAATTGATTTGAAAAGTGGGTATCATCAGATCAGAATCAGAGATGGTGATGAATGGAAGACTGCTTTCAAGACAAAAGAAGGTTTTTATGAGTGGTTGCTATTGGAATTAGGAGAGATAGGTACTGAGAGGGGAGGGGTGAATCAGTGCCTTCAAAAATTTTACTTGTAAACCTTTCAGATCTATATCTATAAATAGTGATAACTGATAAAAAAAACTTGAATATAATTACATGAATCAATCATCCATTTAACTTAAGTAAGTAAACAACATGAAATCAATATCAAAATCACATGACACAAGTATTTTGGTAATGTAGAAACCCTTGTTAGAAGGTAAAAACTACGGTGGGGATGACACCCACAAATTCTTCACTACTACAGATAGAAAAGGTTTGCCTATTAGGGCTACAAGTTTTGATCACTTCTGGTGATCTCACCCTGTTAGGAGTGACATGTTAGATTAGCTAGATCTACCTAGTTATAGGATTTTAACAACACTAATGAAGTGTGCACTCAGTTAAGAGATTTACATAAGACTCTTAAGTCTACTTTGCTAAGAGATTTTATCCAAAAACTCTATTACAATTGTCAGAAAGCAACAGGTAATTATATGCTATTTGACACTCAATTGTTTGATATAGATCTATAAGCTCTGATAAAGTATGACCTTACTTATGATGAATCTCTACTCTGATGTGCTTGATAGCCTCTATTGATTCTACTCAATCTGAATTCCTCTGTACTCAATTCTTCTCTATTAACTGGTAGACTTGAAGATAGGTGATTGCTTCAAGTGGTTCATGATTCATATATCATCTCACTTCAAAAATGATGTGAACACACAAATATATAGTGTTTTGTTTTTAATTCTTTAACAAAATTAGGTTACATAATATAGTCATAATGCTAAGATCTACGGTGTACAATAATAACCTAGATCAACTATTACAAAAGATATACATTGTATTTAATGAATATCATCACATTAAATGTTCATCAATCTTGGCAAAACATTTTATAAACCATTGTAACTATTTGCATAGAAGAATGTGCCATTCCTGATTACTATGCTATTTCTTGTGATCCTCGCTAAACACCATGTAAACAAATCATTGTATACTACGATGCTCAGTGTTTACTGTCTGTCGATGTCAGTGTCTGCTGGTGCTCGGTATACTACTTTACTGACTAGTCTATTCTACTTTATGTTATCAATTAGCTCAATGTAAGTAATCAACCAATATATTTACAAACCTTTGGTACTAATGACAACCTTAAAAGGTCAATAGAGATAACAATCTCCCCCTTTGGCATTAGTATCAAAACTCTGAATGTATATACACAAAAATTTATGTATAACTTATATCTCCGCCATATACATATACTCATCAAAACCTTTCTAAGTACTAAGTACTCCCCCTTGGTGCATGCTCTCGGTAATATGTAGTATATGTAACATCTATGTACATATTTGGCATAATAGCAAATACATTGATTTCCCCCTTTTTCATGGTAATGCCAAATATAAAATTTGAATTAGTATACTCACAACTTGTCAAAAATTGACTGATGGGTTTTCTTCACTGACTCCAAGAGGTTGTCCCATTCCTCTTTCAAGTTGGTGAGAGTGATGTGCTCAAGATTGACTTGTGCATGCATGTCAAAGATGTTATCTAATACCAAAATTTCTAGTGTTGCAACTAGTAGCTCAGCTTTGACAATATGTGTTTCAAAAAAATTTAGGTATGGAATGAGTTCCGTTTGCAACTTAGTAACCTGATATGTTATGTGCTCTTCTTGTTTCTTCAAAGCTACTATCAACCACTAGAGTTCCTAAACTCGGTGAATTTTCTTTAAGAAAGCATGAGGCTTGGTTATAGCTGCATTTATACTCAACTATATTTTTGCTTCCAATCCTTTGATCTTTTCACTAACTTCAACAATGAAGGTGTCTATAGTACAAAGTTTCAATAAATATTAAAAAATTAACTGAGTGATGGATTTCATTTTAGTAATTACCTCAGATAATTTGACCTTATTTAATGCCACTTCTAGGCTAATTTTCTCTGCTAATTTGTGTTGTATCCTAGATTCTTCCCTTTCTTCAATTCATTTATCGGTATCAGTGTCTAGGGCATTGATCTTCTCAGAAAGTGTAGCAAGTTGATCTATGATAGGTGTATCCTCATCAATATTTATCTTAGGTACTACCTATTAGAGGATATCCCACACATCGGTTAATACTTCTTTTCATTTGTGTTCTTGCTCCAACTTCTCTTGCACTTCCTTTCTTGAACATAATTCCCCATATTTACTCAAGTATTTGGGGCTTAGGGTCCTTGAGTCACACTCAAGTATAATAATCACTTCATCTAGGGTGACCTACCCTTTTCCTTTCTTCTTCTTCTTTAGTGTTGGAGGTGATTTCTTCTCAATAATAGAAATAGTTTTATCTCCCATCTTCGGAGTATCCTTCCTAGTTAACACTTGTTCTTCCTTCTTCTTCTCCTTAGTAGTTGTAGTCTTAGTTGATATAGTAGGAGTTTCAGATGTGGTGTTAAGTGGGTTCACCTCTATTTCCTTTGTTTCTTTTGTTTCCTTTGCTTCTTCTATTTCCTTTTCTTTGATGGAAGGTGCCTCTATATGTGTAGGCTCATCTATCTCTGCAGGTTTCTCTGTGTTTTGATCCCCTGTGATATCTTTGTTTTGCTCAGGATTTGAGCCATTGGGTTGTACTTGGGAAAGAATTTCAGCTTCTTTTGCAAGTATAGGAAGTTCACCCAGTAGTGATGTAAATAGACATTTAGTGTCTAGTGCTTCATCTTTGTTTGGTGCAATTTTTACATCTTCATCATCTTGGTCATCAGGATCACTATTTGTGATGTCTTCAATGAGTACATCATCATTGGTTTTCTTCTCTAGTTGAATTTCAACTTTATCCAATGCATCCTATGAAACACTTATTTCTTCCTTATCCTCGGTGATATCAATTGCCTCGGTAACTGATACACTAGTATTCTTTGATTTCTTTGTTGTTCCCTCATCAATACAAATACCTTTACCTTTAGAATTTTGTCTCTTCTTAGATAGGTTCAAGAATGCTTCTTGCTCATCTTTTTCTTTAGCCTTCAAAATTGATGTCCATATAGAATCTGTTGTGATATCCATATCTGCTACATTGTCATCCATGATCATTAAGGCTCTATTCTTGATCATAAAGTTTTCTTGGTATTTGGTCAAGTATTCACTAACTTCTCCAAAGCTTAAATGTGTGGCTAGCTAAACTAGAGAGTGTTCTCTCTTCGTCTTCTCAGTGTCTAGTGCAATAGCCCATTTTTCAGTAATTGTATCATCCAATTTCTTCGGTAATGCACAAGAAAATTCCATTCAAAATTTCTTGAATTTTATCATCATTTGGATGACAGCCTCTTCAATCTTGGTTTGATCTTCTTTTGACATTTTGTCAAATCTGTCTAGTAAGGGATCAGTGAGGTCTCCATGTTCAATTATATCTTCAATGATTTCATCTATTGTTTTTGCCTTGTTACTGATCACTTTGAAATAATTGAAATCATCTTCTGTCTCAGTATCCTTAAGATCTTCCTTATTTCTTATGAATTTTCTCCTTTTCTTTGGTACCTTAGCTACAACCTTGTTCTTTCTCTTAATGTATTTCCTTGTCGATGTAGCTACTCTTCTTTTTGTTACTTTCTCTACTTCTTCCTTATCGCTAAGTGGTGTTGTAGTTGACGATCGTGTCTTCATACCTTCATGTATAGGTGACTACTTCTTTATAGGAATTTTAGGTGGAGGAGCTGGTGTAGGATCTAGTTCTTTGTCAGACTCAGTCTCCTCACTATCATATGGTTTGTCAACTAACTGTAGCTGACCTTCATTTTCCTATTCAACTGGTATCTCTTCAGATGTGTCAGACCCATCTCCATATTTAGCAGTGAGATTTTTACTCATCTTCTTTACCTTTCTAGTTATTTTACCAATCTCAATATTTGTTGAAATTCTAGATTTGGCTTCTTCATATACTCTGACCCTAGTGGCAATCAAATCTTTTGGTAGTGCAAGTAGCGCATTGATAGATTTTAGTGTGAAATCATGGTTTATTTCATATCCCATCGGTGCCAACCATTTTATCCTAGGTTCAACTACTTTTGTCAAAGTATAATTAGTGTTGACTACAAAACATATATCATTCTCAAATTTCTGAACTAATTCCCTTGAAATTCTGCTTCTTTTATGCATTTTAGATTGAAATTATATGAAGTATGCATTAAACTCTACATTCAACTTATCTCCTAACTTATTCATCATTTCACCAATCTATTTTGTCATCGGTACATCCGGTATCCAATTTACTTTACCGGTGCCTGACACATACTTTTGTAGATAGAGGAATATGCATGAAAGTAGAGATCTAAACTTACATGTGTTAGACTTCTTTTTCCTTATGGTGTTCATATTCTCCTAAAGTTGATGAAATAGTACCTCGACAAGATCAACTTGGTTACCTTTAACTACAATTTTGTGTGCCATGTCTACTGCGCTACAGGGTACACTATTGAGTCTGCTCGATTGAAATAACTTGTACCTAATCACATGTGATGCAAATTTGACTGTTGGGTCCTTGATTGTTGAAATCTTCAATGTCTGACCATCCCGTTGTGCTCCAGTACATTTCTCAACATCTGATCATGATGAACTATGAAAGGCCTTAGCCTTGTCGATTGTAGGGAGCCCAATAACCCTACTAATCATTTTCTTGTTGACCTTAATTGGTTTATCCAGCCAGAATTTGTCATCATGATATCTTCTCAAAAAGATTATGATCCAATCTGATTTAAATGATTACAAAAAGTGTATAAAACATGATAACCCTGATTCCTCAATCTTCTTGTAATCTGATTTCATTTTTCCATCGGGGCCATAGAGTAGTTGATATGCTGCAACATTTTCAAAGTCTCTAACTTCTCTAATTTTGCAATGAATATAAGACCTTACATCTTCTATGAATAAAACCCTTTCTAGTATGCTTGAAAAAGTGCCCATTATATCTATTTGTGCTATGACCTTGGGATGTGGCTTAAACTTAGGTTCATCAAAATTTTCCCTAACGATTAGATTAACTTCCTCCTCAACACTTTGAGTTTTGCTTGCAAATGATGTAGATGCCATAAATTAATTCTAGGGTTTCAACAAGTAGTAGGATAAGAAGTGTTTGATCTCAAATGAAATTACTCGGTATTGTGAAGAGTGATGTCAGTTTGATCTAGCGTAGCCTCGAATCCTTCTAAAAATCTCTTAGCTCAAAATCTTCTCTTTGAATTCTCCACTCTTCAAAATCACATTGTAAAAAAGAAAAAATGAACTCTATTCCCTTGTATTTATAGATTTTTTTATGTTCTCACTCAAACTTTTATGCAATAAATTCTTGATATAAGTTTTCATACGAAATAGTTGTCAGCTCGATGACAACTAAAATTTTCATCTGCTTGGTTAACATAGAGTTTCTTCATTGGTTGATACATGTGCTTGGTTAACCTTAGATAGTGATTACCGATGGGTAACCAACTCTCAATCTCTCTTTTACTATCTGTATATCATTGTTAACTCATGACAACTAAACCATAGTGCATCTTTATTCATGCTGATTTGGTATAAGAACATTATGCATAAGGAATTGTATGTAAAATGTGATCTTTTGAAATGTCAATCCCATACATACCTATTTCACCTTAAGTGGAAGTATTGGTGTCACCCAATCCAGTGGATGAGGTTTCACCAACAACATTACTTGACTCAACATTCTCATTAGATGCCTTATTCCACATAGTTTTCCTTGACTTCATGATATCTGCAATAGTATATCCATTTTCAAATATATGGTTCTCTTCTAGTGCTTAGTCTCTATAGTTCTTGCTTAAATGATCGGCCTTATGGCAGTGCATACAAGCCATCCCAGAGTTTGTCATGCTTCTTGATTGTCCAATAAAACTCTTTCTATAATAGTTTTCTGCAATGTGTCCATATCTACCACATACAACATAGTTAGTCTATGTATTATAATCCCAAACATAAGAGTTACCTTGTCTCTTCGGTTGATATGGCTTACATTGTGGTTTCTCCTTAGGTGTACAAACTTGTTTCATTTTTTCCCTACATTCTTGTGTAGTGTGTCCATGCTTGTTACAAGTATAACATATTTTCTCCATAGTGGTATTATTAGTAAGATCATTTTGTTTAGCTCTACTCTCATAAGAAGGATGTCCAAAATTTCCACAGTAGTAACAATATCCATTAAACTTAGCAGTAACAGGAGGTTTGCCATGTGCTTTTCTTCCACACACATTAGATGTATGTCCCAGTTTTCCATAGTGATAACATGTCAACACTTTAGGTTTCTGATTTTGACTAATCTTGACTTGTTTAGCTTTTTGTGATGTTTCTCCTTCACTGGTGTAGCCTATACTGGCTTTGCTCCCAAATCTTCTCTGATTAGTCAAAAAGTCATCAATCTTCTTAGAGCTATCCTCAACAAGTTTCTTCATTTCATTTTGCTTCTATTGATTTTTCACTTCATTTCTCAGCTTCTCATCCTCTTCTCTGAGTCTTGCAACATCTTCTAGTTCTCTTGACAATTTTGCATTCACTCAGTTTACCTCTTGATTCATAGTCATCACTTGATTAGTTACTTGGAAATGTCAGTTAGTGAGTCTTTGTATCTCACTCTCTTTAGTTTGAATTTGTTCACTCATCTATCTTTGGTCATCGATTGCCATATTTCTTTCTTGCTCAGCTTGTTTTTCTTTGTTCATTGTTTCTAACATTCTCACCATCTGAGATTCTTGACCGATTTGTAGTGCTTTCACTTGATCAGTTAAATATTGATTATTTTTAGATAGATTAGTTATTATTCTTTTAGATCCATCGGAGATGCTTCCAGAATTGGATCCAACATGCTCAAATATTTCATCAATAGGTTCTTCATGGTAACCGATCTCATTCTGTAAAATAGCTAGGCTCTTCCTTTCAACTAGTAATTTCTTCAGTCCTTCCTTGGCTTTCTTATATTGTTCCACAAACATTTGCATTTGTATCTTCTGATTCTCAATAGTCTTGTCAAGCGTGTATCTCTCCATGACTTAGATCTTTACCCTTTAGTGGTTAAACTATTCAATAAGAGAACTGTGCTTTGATACCAATTGTTGGAATTAGGAGAGATAGCTATTGAGAGGGGAGGGGTGAATCAGTGCCTTCAAAAACTTTACTTGTAAACATTTCAAATCTATATCTATAAACAGTAATAACCGACCAAAACAACTTGAATCTAATTGCATGAATCAATCATCCATTTAACTTAAGTAAGTAAACAACATGAAATCGATATCACAATCACATGACACAAGTATTTTGGTAATGCATAAACCCTTGTTAGAAGGTAAAAACTACGGTGGGGATGACACCCACAAATTCTTCACCACTTTAGCTAGAAAAGGTTTGCCTATTAGAGCTACAAGTTTAGATCACTTATGGTGATCTCACCCTGTTAGGAGTGACATGTTAGATCAACTAGATCTATCTAGTTAGAGGATTTTAACAACACTAATGAAGTGTGCACTCAATTAAGAGGTTTACATAAGACTGTTAAGTCTACTTTATTAAGAGATTTTATCCAAAAACTCTATTACAATTATCAAAAAGCAATAGGTAATTATCTGCTATTTGACACTCAATTGTTTGATACAGATCTATAAGCTCTGATAAAGTATCACCTTACTTGTGATGAATCTCTACTCTGAACTGCTCGGTAGCCTCTGCTGATTCTACTCAATTTGAATTCCTGTGTACTCAATTTTTCTCTATTAACTTGTTGGTGTTTCAAAATGGCTTACACTCTTAGGCTGCCAATATACCCTCATATAGATTTTAGGATAGGTAAACTCCAAAATGTAGAAGGATATTAGGGTAACTGGACCAACTATAGGGACAAGACTGCCCTCTTCACTTCTAGCTTTTCAAAACCATGGCAGGTGCACCTAACCTAGTGAAAACTATACTTTACACACCAAAGATTGGGTTTGAATAACAGATTGATAGTAAGAAAGTACTAAATGCTAACCACACATTCATTGACTCTCCATTACTATTGGGTAACACAACCACACAACCAAAGACCTAAAGCTTAGAAAGGTTATTTATTTTAAGACTTTGGAATGTAATAACTTCAATCAATGTAAGTTAACAAGAGAAATACTCATTTAGGCTAGTGCCTCGTCCATTGGGAAAGATTTATTAGACACAAAGACACATAGATTTGAGAATATCTGAGAATTCATAGCCATAAATACATTTATCCTATTCTTTACTACTTAGAGAACATCCTTACATAGACAAGGGAAAACTCATATCCCATTTAGAGCATTGTTTAATCCAATCCTAGATCAGAACTCAAGAATCAAGATACATACATAAAAATAATATGTACTGAGCTAGAAAACTCAAAGCTTACTTGACTTGACACAAAGGAGAGATAAGAATCAGATATTTATATTAAGTATGATGAATTCCTTCTATGTATACAATGAATCACAAGACACCCTGCTTGCAAACTATAACTTAGACTTGCAACTTTCTTCTTTAATCAACAAACACTGAATCAAAAACTATTACAAACCCTTGGGACCAGAAACATGGGACTGATTTTGAACTTCAAAACTAGAACCCTTTCAAAATCAACAATTCAACACTATATACCCCTGGTTACCTTGGAATCCTAAACAAGTTAGGATGCAACAAGTTATGGATAACTAGGGTAAGGGCTAGGGTTTCCACCCACCAAAACAATTCAAAAGATCAGAATTCAATACATTGGAGGTAAAACCAAGCAACCCTGACTGATCAGACCTAAAAATCAATCTTCATTTATGGTAATTCTTCTGGAACTATACTAAAGACCATCAATATACCATGTTTGTCAACCTGATCAGACACCTACAACACACCTCCTACAACATTCCTCCTAAGGAGGTGGTGACTTCGTATTCAGAAGAACCTAAGATCTAAAGTTTTCTTTCAGATCTTAGCCAGAAAAAGTCAAGATAGCCACAACAAAAGGAGTTGTTCCAAGTATTTTTCCTTTTTCCTTTTTTTTAAAAAAATTTGAGAAAGAACATGGTCCTTATCCAATGATTAAGTCACTAATGAGAGGATAGTGAATTTTGTGCATGCTTAGCTCTTAAAAGTCAGTTGACAAATTTTTTGGTTAAGTGTGTAGTGGTTTCAAAGGAGTTTTGAAATTAAGTTTCAAGAATTTCAATGATAAATGATTTTACTCCTTTGAAAAGATTTGTTAAGTCATGGGTGTTAAAGGAAATTTTTGCATAAGAGGTTACCCAGCTGTGAATTTTGTTGGTATACCTGGTTACCCAAACTCCATTCCCCTAAATGTTATAAAAGTTTTACCAAAGTTCAATGGGGAAAACTTTGAGTCTTCCTATCAACATGCTATAAATTTTTCAGATCTGATGTGTGACTATGGTGTTGAGCATGAAGATGTGATAATGAGATTATTCATTCGGTCACTGATAGGAGATGCAAGAGAGTGGCTCTCATGTTTTCCAGATAATGACATCTCTTCATGGGATGATTTAGTTGCAAGTTTCTTAGTCTGATTTGCTAAAAAGGTGAATGATTTTGACATGCTTAAGGCCCTTATGGATATACAAATGGAGGAAGATGAATTAGTTCCTAGTTTCAATGCCAGATTTATCAAGACATGGGAAAATATCCTTGGGAAGTGTAGGCAAAGTGATGATATCTGTTTGATCATCTACTTGAATGCTTTTGATAGGAATTTGAATTTTGACTTAAGGGATAAGGAACCACTAACTTTGTATCAGGCATTTCAGTATGCAATGGATATTGAATCTAATTGGAGATATCATGTTGTAAGAAGACCACATGTTGCTATTGATTTTCATTCTCAGAATGTGGTAGATAATAGGAAAAGGGATGCACTAAAAGGTTTAGAGCCATATCAGCATATTCTTGTCCCTATTAGTGATGTGACTTAGTTTTCTAAACAAGATGTGATCCATGATCATGTAAAGGAAAGTAACTTACAGCCACATCTTGCATCACTTGAAGAAGAAGATTGCATTGTAATTGAAGCTTGTGTTGATGATGAACTTATTGCTGATGTATATCCAGCTGAAACTCAATATGATGAATGATTGTATGCATGCTGTTTGCAATGAATTGAAGAACTGGAGTTAGCTCTTTCCATTAATGGTAAGAAACTTGAAGAACTAGAGGTGTGTAGAGGCATGGATGGAGAACTTGCTCAGTCCAATGAATGTGTACCTTTAGATTATGATAATGAACCAGATAGTTGTCTATTAGAAGAGTGTTATGCTAAAAATGTATCAGATGAAGGTATGATTAGCAATGTTTGTAATCAGTCTTTTGCTAATGATGAATGTTCATCTGATGAAGTGGGTAGTTCTAGTTCAAATGATGATAGCCAGGTAGCATTTTTGCATGAATTGAATGAAGATAGGTGGTATCAATGTGAGTATGATTCTTTTGATACCAATCATGAGTGTTCAAGTGTGATGAATTTGAACCAGCAAGGGTTTGTTGATAAACATCACTCGAGTTGTGAATCTGAAGGTAAGTTTCTTTTTGAAGATAAGAACATGTATGGAGATGTTAGTATGATCCCACTTTCAGATTTATATGTGCCAGTGATTGAAGGTTTTTAAATGGAAACCTACGGAGATATGGAAGAAGAAATCAATATTTTAATTCAGCAAGATAAGGAAGAACTAGATTGTAAAGTGAATGTAAATGCTACTTATCTGGTTGATTCAAATTTCAGGTCTGCATTGGAAAGTGAAGAGGAAAGATGAAGTGATTTTCCTCTTGAAATGTGTTTTTTAGATTTGGAAACAGTGAAGAGTTATGATGTTTTGAAAATGCATTGCACTATGTTTCCAGAGCTATTTCAGCTAGAATATGTCTGTTTCCAACAAGATCTGGCTAGTGATGAAAAGGATGTTTGTGATAGTTTGCTAGTTTCTGATGTTTTGTTTCGGAATGAGCTTGAAGACATGCCTTGCTATGAAAGTTTTTCTTTTCATAGTTGCTGCAGTAAGTATTTGCAAGGTGTTGATTATGTTTCTAAGTTGGATGAATGCGAGTACCAGGATTTTAGTTTTGAATTGAGTTCAAGTGTTGAACATGGTGATAGAGATGATGTTAATTCTTAGCTGGTAAGTGTACTCACATTTCATGATGATCAACCTTACATTAGCTTGCAAGATGTAATGGGAAAAGGTTACAATTTTTTGCTGCAAACTAATTTTACTCTTGATTTTGATGAGTGTATGTGTGAGGCAGTCTGGTATGATAAGATAGATTTTGATCCTCATACACTTGGAAAAGATGAATACACTTATTACATTCTTGTGGATTTGCCTGTCAAGAGTTTTCATGAGTTTGACCATGTACATGAAAGGGAAAATTCCAGGGTCATCTCTATGCAAAGGGATGAGGACCAAGTGTTTGATAGAGGTAAATGATTGACATGGTTTAGTATTTTTAGTTGTGTAAATGCTTGTACAGTCACTTTGCTTCAGCAGTAGTGTTAGTTGGAATAAAGAGCTAGTTTTCGAGAGCCTTGGAGTTTTGAGTTTTGAGAATTTTGGAGTGATAAGGAATGTGATTTTGGATTGGTCTGCTTCTTCCTAGAGATCTGGATTCTTGCCATGCTTACAGGAGGCATGCATCCTTAGATAGAGCCACTATTAGTCCATTTTCCTGTCTATGAAAAAATCCTATGAAAATGGCCTATTTCCTTGCAAATTTTGTTAAGTGTCCCGCTTTGCCTGCAATCTCAGTTTTAACTTGCAAAGACAATCCATTTGTTTCATGATGTGTGCCCTTAGCCCTATGTTCTTCATGTTGTCACCTTGCTCTAGTCCAAATTGCACATGCTGAATCACAAAACCCAAGCAATTATTCAAGTTTTAAGGTCTGCAGGAAATAAATTTTAGAATTTACCCAAGTGTCGAAAACCCACAATATTTTTGAAAACCCATGATATTTTCATCTTCCCTGCTACCTTTCGGTCTATCATAACCTAGTGTGTTTTCAGTCTTTTTGATGAAAACTTTGTGTGTTTTTTATCCTCTTTCGTTGAAAGCCCTGTGTGTTTTTGACCTCGCACTTCTGCCCTATTTGTTGGCATTCCCTAACTGTGCAAGTCCGACTAGGTGGTGGACCTGAGTTTTCAAAGTTCTTAAAATTATTGGTTGTCACATGATTGCATGTCAGAGTTTTCTGACATGTGACCATGTGACATGGCTCCTTCCTTGTGCATGAGGCCCAATGGCAGAGTGGCAGTGGTCCCGCTATGTTTTGGTTGGTCTGCATGGTCTAATGTGGCAATTTCTCGGTGCTGGTGTGTAAAGTTTTTTATTTGTTTGTAGGGTGCTAAGGTGGATGTGCTTGGTTGGACCGTTACTTAATGACTGGCAGTGGTGGTGGTTATGCTAGCGGTTATGGTTTGTAGGTTGTCACATGTTCACATAGCCCGTCTCTAGGCTATGCGATCATGCGACTAACTACCGAACATCGCGGTTGCAGAGTTCTAAGGTGGGCCCATGATGCCAGTCTCGTCGACGTGCTAGTTTTTGATTGGTTGCCTGACTACTGACTAGACCGAGGACCTTTCAAGGGGTTTGTGATCAATTGTTGACCATGGCTAAGTGATTGCAGTCACATGATCACAGGGGTGAGCAAAGTGTCTTGTGATCATGCGACCAGGCCTAAATGTAAACTAAGATTCCTTTATGGGCTACCCAATTTTCCAAGAAAGCATGATATCAGTGACAGTGATTTAAAGGTTGACCGGTTTGCCGTTGGCACCAAATTTTAAATGTGTTTGCAGTGGGTTTGTAGTGGCATGAAGTACCAAAATTTATGGTTTTAGTGGCCTAATTATTGATCAGTTTGGTGGCATCGGTGGTTGTAGTGTGGTCCAAGTTGCCATGGGTGATTGCTTGTAGATGTTTTTCCATGTGGGGGAGGACAGTTTCTTGGCTCGAGGTGTATTTGTAGGTGGGCGAAAGGATTGTTTGGCATGACAAATTCTTGGTCCTTGGTTCATTTCCAGAGGATTGGCATAAATGAAGATCATTTTTTGGATCTATTCTTACCAGGTTGCTATGTTTCCTACCCCTGCAATAACTTTTGATGTATTTTTGGTTGGTTTAGTAGGTGAAAACCTATTCCTAGCTGTCTGAAGCTTGTTGCATCCTATCTTTGGGATTCCAAGGAAGCTAGTGGTATAAAGGGATTTTTATGATCATTCAAGGTCATTGGGAGTTAGGTTTTCAAACTTTTCTGGTTGTGAGTCTTCTGCCCAGTCTGAATTGTAATGACCTGTTTTGATATATTTTGATAATAGAAAGAAAATTATAGGTCTAAGCTATAGTTTACAAGCATGGTTCCTTTGGATTGATTGTATACAATTGAGGATTCTTCATAATTAATGCAGGCACTTGATTCTTGTCTCTCCTTTGTGTCAACATAGATAAATTTTAAACTTTCTAGTTCATTGCATAACCATTTTATGTATATGCCTTCATTCTTGAGTTCTAATCCAGGATTAGATGAAATGATGCTCTAGATGGGACATAGATTTATCTTTTGTCTATGTAAGGATACTCTGTAAGTAGTAAAGGAGATTGTAAATGTGTTTATGGCTTTGAATCTTAGATATATTCTGGTGTGTGTGTGTAGTCTATCTAAGAAACCTTGCCCAATGGATGAGGCACTAGCCTAGATAAGTATTTCCTTGTTGACATGTCCTGATCGAGGTTGTTATGATTCAAACACATGAAATTAAGAACCATCCTTAAGTTTTCAGTATTTGGTTGTGTAAGGTTCCACCCCATAGTAGTGGAGAGTCAATGAATGTGTAGTTATCATTTAGTACTTTCTTACTATCCTTTTATCTATTATTCAAACCCAGTCTTTGGTGTGTGAAGTATAGTTTATACTGGGTTAGGTGCACCTGCCTTGGTTTTGTAGAGCTAGAAGTAGAAGAGGGAAGTCTTGTCCCTATAGTTGGTCCAGTTACCCTAAGACCTCATTACATTTTGGAGATAACCACCCCTAAAATCTATCTGAGGGTATATTGGCAGCCTTAAGAGCATAAGCATTTTCAAACACCAACAAAGCCAATGGACCTAGGAAAAATATTTCGCTGGCTGCTGGAAACTTAGGGAAAATAAAGACCACTGGGTGAATAAAAATTTAACGCACGTCTTTATGAGGTTTTAAGTGACCCAAAAAGTAACACAAAATTAGAACAAGGCTAGGGCATATTTAGGTTTTTTGAATGCAACGACTAGAAATTCAAAAAAAAGAACCAAGGGCTTTCAAACCAGAGACAAGGAAAACAAACACAGAGACCAAAGAAAACACATAGCCATAAATTTTTTTAGACATAGACCATTTTTTGAGGATTTTTTATTATGACAGGAAAATGGGCTAACATAACTGATAGACTTGAAGATAGGCAATTGCTTCAAGTGTTCCATGATTCATATATCAGCTCGCTCCAAAAATGATGTGAACACACAAATATATAGTGTTCTATTATTTCCACTTTAACAAAATTAGGTTACACAATATAGTCATAACCCTAAGATCTACAATGTACAATAATAACCTAGATCAACTATTACAAAAGATATACATTGTATTTAATGAATATCATCACATTAAATGTTCCTCAATCTTGGAAAAATGTTTTATAAACTGTTGTAACCATTTGCATAGAAGAATGTGCCATTCTTGATTACTATGCCATTTCTTGTGATCCTCGATAAACATTGTGTAAACTGATTGGTGCATACTGCAATGCTTAGTGTTTACTGTCTATCGGTATCATTGTTTGCTAATGCTTGGTAAACTGTCTGCTGCTCGGTATACTACTTTACTGACTAGTTTGTTCTACTTTATGTTACTGATTAGCTCCATGTAAGTAACTGACTGATATCTTTAAAGCTTTGGTGCTAATGACAACCTTAAAATCTCAATAGAGATAATAGTTGGTTATGCCTTTTGGTTTAACTAATGCACTGAGTACTTTTATAATGTTGATGAATGAAGTTTTGAAGAAATTCTTAGGTAAATTTATGATTGTATAACCTGATTATATTTTGATATTCAATAAGACTAGAGAGGAACATTTGTTGCATGTTAAACAAGTATTCTAGAGATTGAATGAAGAAAAGTTGCTGATAAATCTAAAAAAAGTGTTTATTCATGAAAGAGGAGATTGTGTATTTGGGATTTTTGATTTTAGCTAATGGTTTGAAAATGGATCCTGAAAAAGTTGAATCTATTTTAAATTGGCCTACACCTGAGAATGCTAGTGAGGTAAGATCGTTTCATGGTTTGGAAAGTTTTTACCAAAAGTTCATTAGGAATTTCAGTTCAATTTGTAATGCTATGACTAGGACTATGAGAGGAGATAAAAGAGAATTCAAGTGGACACATGGAGCTGATAAAAGTTTTGAGACTCTGAAGAAGAAGTTTTTTGAATTTCCTCTTTTAGCATATCCTGATTTCAATAAGGTATTTCAAGTGGAATGTGATGCAAGTGGAAGTAAAATAGGAGCTGTGTTGAGTCAAGAAGGTTAACCTGTTGCTGTCTTTAGTGAAAAGTTGTATGATGCAAAAAGAAAATACTCTGTGTATGAGCAAGAATTCTATGCTATTGTTCAAGCACTAAAGAAATGGAGACATTATTTAATACCGAGTGAATTTGTATTTTATACCAATCATAAATCTTTATAGTATTTGGATAGTCAGAATAAGTTGAATCAGAGACTAATGAAAAGGGTTGAGTATTTGAAAAGTTATACATTTGTGATAAAGCATAAGAGTGGAGTTACTAACTGAGTTGTAGATGCATTGATTAGAAGGAGATCTTTGATGACTAAGATGAAAATTAAAGTTCTTGGTTTTGATGACATGAGAGATTCTTATGAATTTGATCCTAATTTTTCTAAGCTGTGGAGAAAGTGTAGAGAACCTATTCAAGATCAACTGAGTACTAAATGGGAAGAATATTTTATTCAAGAAGGTATGTTGTTTAAAGGTATTCAGTTGTGTATACCCAAAGGATCAATGAGAACTAATTTGATAAAGGAGAAACATAGTAGTGGTTTGGCTTGACATTTTTGTGTTGACAAGACATTGAATTTTCTTAAGGAGAAATACTTTTGGCCACAGTTATATAAGGATGTTCAAATTTTTTTGAAAAGTTGTGGAATTTAATAGTATCATATTTCCACAATCCATTTTTAACTACATGTATGTTTCTAGATTCGACTCCAAAAATGCACATGTGGAATTTGTCAAGTCGCAAAAGGAGTAAGTCAGAATACTAGATTGTATACACCAATTTTTTGTTCCTGAGAAACCTTGGATTGATATCAGTATGGATTTTGTTCTTAGCTTACCAAAGATAGTAAGAGATAATGATTCTATATTTGTTGTTGTGGATAGATTTTCTAAAATGACACATTTTATACCTTGTAGAAAGACATCGGATGCAATACATATAGAAAATTTTTTCTTTAAGGAAATTTTTAGATTGCATGGATTACCGAGGAGTATTATCTCTAATCGAGACAATAAATTTATTGCATACTTTTGGAAGACCCTTTGGAGAAAGTTTGGCACTGAGTTGAAATATAGTTCTACATTTCACCCACAGACCAATGGATAGAAAAAAGTTGTGAATACAAGCTTGGGTAATCTTTTGAGATGTTTAGTTGGAGACACACCACATAATTGGGATTCTATATTCGAACAAGAAGAGTTTTCATACAATAATTTAGTGAATAGGAGTACTAGAAAAAAACCTTTTGAGATTGTAAATGGCATACAACTAAGAGGTATATCAGATTTGAGGGACATTGTTGATGAAAGAAAGAGAAGTGTTGGAGTAAATTTTGTAGAGTACATGAAGACATTACATGAAGATGTGAAACAAACAGTGGAGAAAAGTAATAAAAAATACAAAGATAGAGATGACAGATCAAGAAGACATAAGACTTTTGCAATTAGTGATGAAGTAATAGTTCATTTGAAGAAAGACAGATTTCCTATTGGAACATATGGGAAGTTGAAAATGAAGAAGTTTGGTCCTTGCAATATTTTGAAGAGATTTGATAGTTGAAATGCTTATCGGATTGATTTACTTGATGACATGGATATATCACCTATATTCAACATTGCTAATTTATATGAGTATGATGAGTTGAATGAATAAAGGTCAGTACCAAATGATTATCCTAAGAATTGGTAGAAGTACAAGAGGAAAACAATATATGGAATATTTGGTAAAGTGGAAGAATAGATCGATTGAAGACAATTTATGTATTTTACAATTTGAGTTGGATTCAGCTTGGGTTGTCCCTACTTCATGATTCAGAGAATAATTTTCAAATAACCCTAGGTGTCTAATGCACAAGCATCTCGGGTCCTTGGAAATCCTATGTCACCAAAAACATGTTTTTGTTTTCCTCTATTGCTTGGTCCCTTCTTTGACCGAGTTGGTTCAGTGTTGCTCAGTTTCCTTTGTTTACTAGGGTTGGTCGGTTATCTCTCTGGCACTCGGTGAATTTTCATGGTGCTCAGTGATGCTTGTCTGGTGCTCAGTTATCCTTGCTTACTGAGTTGTTTGTTTTAGTTTCTTGTTGAGGCTGAATCTTGTAATTAATTATGGTCATAGATTTAATGATGGTATCTATCATTAGGAAGCATGTGGACCTAGATCTGGTCATTCTTTCCATTGATGGTGGATTTGAAGGCCAACTTGTTCGGTAGCCTCTTGTATATAATGTAATCTTTGGTTGTAGTTTAGGGATTTGGTTCATTTAGAAGATAAAAGCTAGAAATTGGAAGATTATTGCAAATCCCCACATGTTGGATGAATTTTGTACTTCATTGTAATATCTGGCCTAAACCAAGAATGACTTACAAGCCAAAATGTATGAATCAATTGAAGTAAATATATGAAGTGTTATGCATTCTCTCTCTCACTTGTGTGTTTTTTGCTTCTATGTGTGATCTCTACAAGGTGGATCTAGTTAGGGTGTGCCTTTGGCCCCTCTCCCCATCCTCCCTTGCATCAGGTTGACCATTATAAGGATGGCTTCATACCTATTAGGTAACAAGTTTAGGGAAAAGGATATAAGAGGTCCTATAGGGATGGTCAAACTTATGAAAGTTTTAATTAGGTTTAGGTGTTAGATACTTTACGTTTAGAAGAAGGGATTCCACTTGATGTTTCATCTATTACAATAGTTAAAGAGGTGGAGGATACACAATGATAGTCTACTACAATGACTCAGGGTGCTATGTAGTACATAGGTTTTCTCCATATTTTCCTTATGCTTGGAACTTTAGGTGATTAAACAGAATTACGTGAAGATGTTATTTTTGTTAGATTTGGCGAAGGAGGTGAAAGAATATTATAAATAGAAAGGGTCTTCTCTAGATTTGGATTTCTAAAAATGAACCCTTAACAAATTTTCTTTTGATACTTCCTCATAAAGTGATTGAAAAAGGAATCAAGAGATATTAAATTAGTTGGGGAGCTACTAGTATAATTTTCATCTATGAAGCCCAGTAAGATTCACTTCTCCCACTTAGCTTAATAATTTTTCTCACATAGAATGTTAGGGGGTTGTGTTGAGCTATTCCTTGCAAGACCAAACTTGAATCAATAGATGGGCTTGATTCTTGAGGTAGGCACTCAAGTTTGACAAGAAAATAATACAATTGATGAGGATAAAGGACATCCTCCTTCTTTGAGCTCCACATCACTCAGGCAGGCATTGCCTTATCTACACATTCAAGACACCTTAAGATAAACAATAGGCTTGCAGACAGATGATTGTGGAATAATCTTCAAACGCCTTCAGGTAACTTGTACCCCAATGAAGCCAATTCACATGCAATAGCCCTACTTGCATAGAATGAGTCTAAAGATTAGAAAGGACCTCCTACTACTACTACCAACATGAAAGGGAAAGGTATTTGATTTGAATGATTTTAATGTTGGGTTGAAGAGGCCCATGAGATCTACTAAGTCTCTCATAGACCAGTGCCTTGTCCAATGGGCCACAGAGTCAAACACCTCACTGCAAAAGAAAGCTAAGAAACAAGAAGATAGTAAATTCAAATATGGTGATGCCTTACATTAGCCATACACCATTGATCAGATCATACATTATCAAACCACTTGTGTATCCAAATGTGCTATCACCCATTCAAAGGATTTTAACCATCCCCTTAGAAGAGACCTATAAACAAGTAATACATTAACTAGCATCCACTGGAAGAAAAACATAAGATACCCTTGATACCCCAGTTCATACACAGCTAAAAACCAATCCTAGACCTAGTTGCTTCTATGAAAACAACTCTACTGTAGACACATAGGAAATGCAAATAGAAAAATGGAAACACCATTGATGCTTCAATCAATAAGTCTAAAACTCAAATGGAGACAATTTGATAATAGTAGAAGTATATTGAATCTCATATATAAGAAAAATCAATTACAATGCATATCATATTCTCTGAGCCAACAAAGGAGAAAAGAGCACCCTATATGCAGAGAAGTAGAGAAAATCTACAGGAAAATGACCCTTCATGGAACCAGTTCTCCTCAAAATTTGCAAAAGAAGGAACCCTTACAAAATCAAAACTTCAACCATATATACCACTAGTTGCCTTGGAATCCTAAACAAGCTAGGTTGCAACAAGCTTCAGATAGCTAGGGTTAGGGTTTCAATAGCTACACCAACCCCAACTACAACAAAAATCAAAATTCTTAGAGGGAAAACTGAGGACAGGTCTGTCAAATCAAGGATGATCTTCATGAATGAGAAAGAAATCTAAAAAGTATAGGAAAATCATAAATTTCACCATATAAATCAATCTGACCAGACCTACAAAATGCCTAAAGCCTCCAAAAATATCCATCCTCACATGGTACAAACCTTTCTACAATTGGTCATGAAACCCTAGACCACACTACAATAGCAAACAAATCATCTCTTACCAGCTCCAGTTGCTTCTGCATTGAATTTAAGTCCTTTCTATTGTTGGAAACCCTCAGAAAATTCAAATTTGAATTACAATGGTCACATTCAAGCACCAGCAACAAATCAGCGGTCATAATTTAAATCTGAGATCAGCTTTAAGTTATAGCCATTAGATTTTTTCTTTTCACGGTCCTTTATGATTTAAGCTTTATAGGAATCCTAGTTTACATTTAGCGACTATGAGAAAATGCATTTTCTTATTCATGGGATGAAAATCTTAACCCACCCTTAACCTTGTGAACTGGTGACTGTAGGAAAACATCTAGCCTTGGTCCTGTTGGAAACAATTGTCTGAAGGAAATTGCTACTCAATTATGTATTGTCTTTGATGTCACACAATGTCATAGTCCGTAGCAACCAGTTTCTACCGAGCTCAGTCGGTCTTCTAGATAGGAATATTAGTGCTTACCGAGTCCACTCGGTTATCGAAGAAAAGCAGTGTCTACCGAGTTCACTCGGTTGCCAAAGAAAAATTAGTATTTACCGAGTTCACTCGGTCATCGAAAAAAAAAAAGTTAGTGTTTACCGAGTTCAGTCGGTTATCGAAGGTAAAAGATTGCCGGTGTTTACCGAGTTCCCTCGGTTTCCAAAAGATTATAGAAAGTTATGGTCACCGAGCACTATCGGCCCTTGAAGGATTTTTGCAAATAGAGTTTGCTTATTTCAGCCGACTGTTATACTAAATAATGTCGATTTGACAAATCTAAAATCATATAAATAAAAGGTCAAATGTGAAAAGTAAACAAGAAATACAGCAGAAGTTTTTACAGAAGAAAAGCAGGAAAGGAGTATGCGAATTTGTGAAGGATGTTCAGATATCCTTGAGGTGCAGCAGAGATTTATTCGATCAGAAAGGATCAAACTTATGCAGAACAGAGATCTGTAATCAGCAGGACAGTTGCATTATTATACAGGTCATTTTTCATTGTTACCTTCTTATCATTGTAACAGTGAATTCTAAATCTCTTAACCGAGTTGGTTTAACAACCATATTGTAAATCCTCTAACAAGGTGACAATTCCATTGAATTGTTTTCAAGACCTCTTACCAGGCCACTCCTAGTAGGGTGTTTTAAATCCTCTAACAAGGTCACACCTAACAGTGTGTTTTGTAACCTTTTACCGGGTTGGCTTCTAACCGGGCATCACTTCAGAAAAGTGAAATCAGTATCTAGATACATTGGTGGTTTTTCCCATATTGGGTTTCCATGTTAAATCTTGTGTCTCTTGTGTTCTTAATTACTTTCTCAATCATATACATGTGCTGATGAATATCTAAAGATAATTTTGCTAATACTTTCTGCATCTTCAATATTACTGCAATCTATTTACCGAGTGCTAAAATAGATAACATTGTTAAGATATCCTAAGGGATCTGGAAAGAATTAATTATGAAGTGTTTTATGGTTGAATGATTCACCCCCCCCTCTCAGTCACTTCATCCATATTCCATCAATTGGTATCAGAGCTTTTGGTGCTTGCAGGAAGGGTTTCAAAGACCTAAGCTAAAGATCAGGATGTCTTACAAGAGGGAAATTTCAAAGCTTAACAGAGATAACTTTTCAACATGGCAAGGTCTCATGCGACTTCATCTGGCTTCCATTGGTGATTCAGGATGCAGATACATTGATGAAGAATACACAATTCCTAATGGCGTGTTAACTATTGAAGACATTGCAGATAAAAAGACTCACAACACCATGATGATAGACATTGCATCTGCTCTCAACTATGAAGAATTTGATGATATTAAAGACTGCACTACTGCATATGAAATGTGGATGGTACTGAAGAAAATATATGGTGGTGATGCAAATGTGAAAAGAGCCAAAGCAGAAAGCCTAAGAGGACAGTTTGACAAGATGAATATGAAGGAAGATGAAAACATTGCAAAATATGTTGAAAGAATCAAAGAAAGTGTAAGTGCAATTAGAGCTTCTGGAGGAACAATCTCAGATGAAACTGTTATAAGTAAGGTACTCAGAACATTATTCCCTATCTATGCAATAAGAGTATCAGCTATTCAAGAAAGAAGATGTGAAACAAACCACAATATAACTTTGGATGCTTTAGTTGGAAGATTGACAACTTTTGAATTAGACAACTATGACAACTATGTTCCTAGTTCCAAAAATATTGAATCAGCATTTGAGGCCAAGGTTTCACTAAAGAAGAACAAGAAAATTAAAGAAGTTCAGTCAGAAAGTAAAGAAGTATCAGAAGAAAGTTCTGATAGTGATCTTGAAATTGTAGAAGCATTACTTGCAAAGAAGTACTCTAGAGGGAAAGGTAAGTATAAAGGTAAAACTCCTTTAATCTATTTTTCATGTGAAGAAATTGGACATATTGCAGCTAGGTGCCCAAACAAGCAAGTCAAGGAAGAGAAGAGAAGTCACAAGTACTATGGCAAAAAGAATTTCAAATCATACAAGGATAAAGGTAAGAAATCATGTTTTATGGCTAAAGATTCTGATGATAGTGAAGAAGAAATTGTCTTTATTGCTATAAAAGATGAATCTGATGATGATGAAGATAAGATGGCACTTATTTCTCATATAAGAAAAGATGATATATGGATTATAGATAGCGGATGTTCACACCACATGATTGGTGACAAGACAAAATTTGAATATCTAGAAGACTGTGACAATGGTAATGTAAGATTTGGAAACAATGAACCTTGTTGTATAAAAGGAAAAGGAAGAATCTCATTAACCAAAGAACTCATATGTGATAATGCTTACTGGGTTGAAGGACTAAAACATAATCTTCTAAGTGTAGCACAGCTAATCAACACTAGTTTCAAGGTTGAATTCATGAATGGTCAAGCAAGACTGCTGGATGGAAAAAGAAAACTCATTGGATCAGGCAAACAAACAAAAGGTAACTTATTTTATCTTGATCTCAGTGAATATTCATGCTTTATTGCTCAAATAGAAGAAAGTTGGCTATGGCACAAAAGGTTATGTCATGTGAATTTTGATAACATGATAAAAATAAGCAAATTCAAGAAGGTTAGAGGCATTCCTACTTTGAAGAAACCTGACACTGGTCTATGCAAGAATTGTCAGATTGGCAAAATGAGTAAAACTAGTTTCAAGAGTAAGAACTATCAGTCTAAAGAAATTTTGGAAATTGTGCATACTGATTTATGTGGACCTATTGGAATACAAAGCTATATTGGAGATAAATTCTTTATTCTTTTCGTTGATGATTATTCTAGAATGATGACTGTTATGTATTTAAGAGAAAAATCAGAAGCATTTGAAAAGTTCAAATGGTACTTAGCAAAAGTGGAAAAGGAAACAGGGAAAAGATTGAAATGCTTAAGATCAGATAGAGGTGGTGAATTCATCTCCCATGATTTTAACAACTTTTGCATTGAAAGAGGAATCAAAAGACAGGTATCAGCTCCTAGAACTCCTGAGCAGAATGGAATAGTAGAAAGAAGAAACATATCTATTATGGATTGTGCAAGGACTCTAATGATAGAAAAGAACATCGCTATAAAGTACTGGAAGGAAGCTATCAGCACTGCAGTTCATACCTTGAACCGGGTACAACTGAAGAAAGACACATTCAAAACTCCTTATGAATTATGGTATGGCTATAAACCCAATATAAGTTACATGAAAATATTTGGTAGCAAGTGTTATATCTTAAAAGAATCCAGAAGAAATAAATTTGATGTGAAAAGTGATGAAGGAATATTCCTAGGATATTCTAGCAAAAGCAAGGCATACAAATGTCTGAACTTATCTACTCACAAAGTCATAGAAAGTATACATGTAAAATTTGATGAGTTTGCAGAAAAGACTGAGGAAGAAAGCAAAAGGGAACCTGAGAACTACAGAAGATTCGTTTACATTGAACCTGAAACATTGGCAGACACAACTATCAATAAGGAAGCTATATCTACCGAGCTGAGCAGAGTTACCGAGTCACAAACCGAGTCACAGGAAGAAGTTCAAACTGAGTCACAGGAAGAAATTCAGACCGAGTCTCAGCCTGAAGTTACCGAGTAAATATCTACCGAGCCCAAGCAACCTGAAGAAGAGATCCTAGAAGACAACAGCATGAATCATTCAAAGGGCAAGGAACCTATACTAGCCAAATATGTCAGAAGACATCATACACCAGATCAAATCATTGGAAACAAATCAGATGGTACTATGACAAGAAGCAAGCTAAAAGGTACATGTCTGCTTACTGATTTTGAACCTAGAAATATCAAAGATGCATTGGAAAATGAAAGTTGGATTGAAGCAATGAATGAAGAATTAGAACAAATACAAAAGAACAAAACTTGGACTCTTGTACCTAGACCTAAAGATAAGAATGTAATTGGAACAAAATGGGTATTCAGGAATAAGCTGAATGAAGATGGTCAAGTATCTAGAAACAAAGCTAGACTGGTATGTAAAGGTTATTCTTAAGAAGAAAGTATAGATTATGGAGAAACTTTCGCTCCTGTTGCAAGATTAGAAGGTGTAAGAACTCTACTTGCTTATGCAGCACACAAAGGATTTAAGGTATATCAGATGGATATAAAATCTGCATTTCTCAATGGAATTCTTGATGAAGAAGTCTACATTGAACAACCTGAAGGTTTTGTTGATCCAGATAAAAGGGACATGGTCTGCAGGTTACACAAAGCATTGTATGGTTTAAAACAAGCTCCTAGAGCATGGTATGAAAGACTCCATAACTATTTGATTCAGATTAATTTCAAAAGAGCTAATGATAATAGTAATCTGTATATTAAAGAAGGACCAGATGACAAAATTGTATTGGCAGAAATATTTGTGGATGATACTATATTTACAGGGAATGAGGATTAGTGCAAAGAATTTTCAGAGCAAATGAATAAAGAATTTGAAATGTCTATGTTTGGTTTAATAAAATTCTTTGTTGGTCTTCAAATTCAGCAAAGCAAGAATGGTATATACATTACTCAATCTAAATACATTAAGGAAATACTTAAGAAGTTTGGTATGGAAGATTCAAAACCAGTTGGTACACCCATGTGTACTGGACTGAAACTTACCAAGAATGATGATTCAAAAGAAGTTGATCAGACCCTATACCGATCTATGATTGGAAAATTGCAGTATGTAGTACATACAAGACCTGATATTGCCTTAGCAGTCGGTATAGTAGCTAGATTCTCAGCAAAACCTAAGGAAAATCACATGATGGCAATCAAAAGAATCTTAAGATGCTTAAGAGGAACTGAAGAATATGGTTTGTGGTATAAATTTGGAGGCAATCTAGACTTGAAAGTGTTTACTGATGCTGACTGGGCAGGAAACATTGATGACAGAAAAAGCACAAGTGGTGGAGCATTTTTTCTTGGAAAAAGACTGGTATCCTGGACTAGTAAAAAGAAGAATTGCACATCTCAATCCATAGCTGAAGCAGAATATGTTGCTGCTGCAGTAAACTGTTCAAATATTGTTTGGTTTAAACAGCTATTAGAAGGTATGAAGGTTGAAATCAAAGAACCAGTTGTTATATTTTGTGACAATACCAGTGCAATAAACATCTCTAAGAATCCAGTGATGCATTCCAAAACTGAGCACATTGCTATTAAATATCACTTTGTCAAAGAATTGGTGCAGGACAAGGAAATCAGATTAGAATATATTCATACAAAAGAACAGATTGCATACATTTTTACCAAACCATTACCTAAGGATGCATTTGTGTATCTAAGAGGTAAGTTAGGGGTCATTCCCCTATCCGAGGCTCACTAAATACAGTTTTAGTGATGCATCAACCAGAACATGATTGAAAATCAACCTGTTGATGCAGCATATTCAAGGAATCATTGCATATGAATCAGTACTTGAGGTACATTAATTTTCACCGGTAATATGTGAATTGTCTTTGGCATGTGTTGTCAAAGAGGGAGTGTTTGCTATTACTTCAAGAAATTTTCAATAATCAGAAGGAAGAATTTTTAGGATAAAGGAAGTTTGCTGACAGAGGGAGATTTGGATCTGAACCGAGCTAACTCTTTCAAATTTCTTATGATATGACATATTGTGTTGCCATCAATGCCAAAGAGGGAGATTGTTGGAAACAATTGTCTGAAAGAAATTACTACTCAATTATGTATTGTCTTTGATGTGACACAATGTCATAGTCCGCAGCAACCAGTTTCTACCGAGCTCAGTCGGTCTGCCAGACAGGAATATTAGTGCTTACCGAGTCCACTCGGTTATCGAAGAAAAGTAGTGTCTACCGAGTTCACTCGGTTGCCAAAGAAAAGTTAGTGTTTACCGAGTTCACTCGGTCATCGAAAAAAAAAAAGTTAGTGTTTACCGAGTTCAGTCGGTTATCGAAGGTAAAAGATTGTCAGTGTTTACCGAGTTCCCTCAGTCTCCAAAAGATTATAGAAAGTTATGGTCACCGAGCACTGTCGGCCCTTGAAGGATTTTTGCAAATAGAGTTTGCTTATTTCAGCCGACTGTTATACTAAATAATGTCGATTTGACAAATCTAAAATCATATAAATAAAAGGTCAAATGTGAAAAGTAAACAAGAAATACAGCAGAAGTTTTTACAGAAGAAAAGCAGGAAAGGAGTATGCGAATTTGTGAAGGATGTTCAGATATCCTTGAGGTGCAGCAGAGATTTATTCGATCAGAAAGGATCAGACTTATGTAAAATGGAGATCTGTAATTAGCAAGATAGTTGCATTATTATACAGGTCATTTTTCATTGTTACCTTCTTATCATTGTAACAGTGAATTCTAAATCTCTTAACCGAGTTGGTTTAACAACCATATTGTAAATCCTCTAACAAGGTGACAATTCCATTGAATTATTTTCAAGACCTCTTACCAGGCCACTCCTAGCAGGAAGTTTTAAATCCTCTAACAAGGTCACACCTAACAGTGTGTTTTGTAACCTTTTACCGGGTTGGCTTCTAACCGGGCATCACTTCAGAAAAGTGAAAATCAGTATCTAGATACATTGGTGGTTTTTCCCATATTGGGTTTCCACGTTAAATCTTGTGTCTCTTGTGTTCTTAATTGCTTTCTCAATCATATACATGTGCTGATGAATATCTAAAGATAATTTTGCTAATACTTTCTGCATCTTCAATATTACTGCAATCTATTTACCGAGTGCTAAAATAGATAACATTGTTAAGATATCCTAAGGGATCTGGAAAGAATTAATTGTGAAGTGTTTTATGGTTGACTGATTCACCCCCCCCTCTCAGTCACTTCATCCATATTCCATCAGGTCCTACATCTAGCGAACAAGTGATAGAAGACTTCTACCAATTTGTGAAACACTCTACAATACTACCAGAAAGTTAAGCGATTACGCGAATACACACTCGCTGAACCACTAAAACATTTAGAGAATCATCAATTTATTATGCGAATGAGTGAGGCATTTGAAAATTTTTTGGGCCACTAAACACTTTTGTTCGGACTTCTAAGACCCTTCAACCCCACCTGGGCCTGCCTGTAAACTGCCACATGTCATTATATCATTTTCTATCTCCACCCAGTCACCACTGACACATCCAAGTAAGATGTGAGATCAATGGATGGTGCATGATCTCATAGGGTAGGAATATTCCTTAAGATCATGCACTGACCATCGATCAAAAATCCTTCTCTGCAGGTCCCTTTGACTGATTCCTATCACCATAAAGCTCGGCTAGTCAAAAATTGACACCTCAGTAATGAATCACTAGATGGTCTGACTTCCCGACAAACCTTAACCCTCTATCAATTTGGTGAACACAAAACTAAAGGGATCCTCACCCATTTGTGAGAACTTTGAGGGTACCGCTAGAAAAGTTAGCGATTCTGTGAACACTATACACCAAATCACTAAATCTTAAGAGCCTCCACCCAATCATCATGCAAATTAGTGAACCAAGAAAACATTTATCAGAACCACTAAAAAGATAGAGAAATGTACTAGGCCCACACCAAGAAAATCAATGGTCATCACAAGATCTTAAGCCTCTGACAAAACCCATAAGCTCATATGCTGTCTATTGATCTACTGACAGGATCAGGACCCTTTGACACATCTAAAAAATAGGTCACACTGACAACATGTCATGGTGCTAATACATGGATGAACTAGAAGCCACTAACTGAGCATACATGTCAATGGACCCACCTACCTTCCTTATGAGAATCAACGACTGTCACTATACCGCTCCATTAAAAATTGAGTAAGTTATATCATAATAGGTGGACCAATGAGAGACAGCCAAATCTGCACACCTGGCAAGTGGACGCACTTGAAAAGAAAGGCTATGTCATACAAAGAATCGACGACCATCTCAAGATCTTATGCATCTGACACATCACTTGAGAAGATATGCCCACCGTTAGATGGAGATGGTGTTAGAGCTGGGCACAGGAAAAAAAAAAAAAAAAAAAGGTTGTCGAAACATAGGAAAATATTAAAGCATGATTTAGGGAAAATATTTCAGTAGGGAACTATAGGGCTTAGGAAAAATTAAAACACAAACACTTAGGAAATACAAAGGGGACCCCGCCAACACATGATGAACCTAACCACATGACATAAAGTGAACCCATTTAAATAGCACATGCAGATAAAAGGTTTTAAGTGACCCAAAAAGTTAACTTGAAATTATAACAAAGCCAGGGTTAAAACAAAGGGTTTTTTACACCAACAGCTAGTTTTTTGAATTTTTGAACCAAGGGTTTGTGCCAAGGACCTAAAAATAACTGAAGGGACTAGGGGAAAAGGGCTAGAGCCATGAAATTTTTTTTGAGTGCTAATAGTGGCTCTAGTTGGGGATGCATGCCTCCTACAGGCATGGCAAGAAACCAAATCTCTGGAAAAAGCACATCACCCACAAAACAAAAATAGGGACCTCAAAAACTGGCAACCGAACTAGGGAAAGAAGCACACAACAAGAAAGGAAAATATTTATAGAGATTTACAAATTTTTACAATTTTACTTGGTAGCCCCAGGCCACCAAAAGAAAACCAATGACCCACCTGAATCAAAAATCTGATTTTCATCAACATATGTGGCCAAACACCTGCAAATTTCATAACCACCCTTCTACCAACATATGTATTAATTCATGGGCTGAAGAACAAAATTGCACTGATCACTACCCATGTATTTCCAATCATGACTACCATTACATTCATATCATACTCCAAGAAGTAAGGGATATCTCTTACTTCTTCATGATGACTGAAAAAAATAAAATTTTTTTCTAGTAATGCAACAGAAGATAAAATACATTATTCACCCTGCATTACTACAAACATACCTAGCTTAGAAGGACCTGGATCCTTTGATTTGTATTCATGAATTGCTTCAGCCACTAAGCAACTTGGTTCCTCCCTGATGTCATCATGAACTAGATTATGAACCAAGTGAAGGTCAATTTCATAAATTTTGTGATAGTAGGACATCTAATCTGCATAGTCATTATCATCAAAAGAAATTCTAACCCAACTATTGAAGACAAAGTCGTCAACACTGTCACCATCAGTATCATATTTGGCAAAATAAGGAAAGGTATTTGAACAAGGAACTTGTTCATCACTGCAATCTCTATGGTAGGGAAACACACTGTCATAGTCCTCAACCTCTTCTTTTGTAGAGTCACTACATGAGGAGAACTGTAATATACATGGGTCCTCAGGGTCACCTTGAACACTAGCCTCATTATCAGTGTCAAAGGACAAATCATAGGGGAGCTTCAAATCAAAATCTACAATAGGTGCATACCTCTAAAATTCTTCAACCAAAAGTGCTAAAATCTCCTCACTGCTCAATGGACTTTGGGCCTTGATATTATCTTCCTTAGCTTCACCCCTATTGCTACAAACATATTCCTTGTCCAAGAAAAGAATAGAGACCTCTAGCCTTAGATCATCTTGTGTGAAACAATAACTGCAGGAATCATCATCTACATCATACTCAATACACTGCCCTTCACACAAAACATCATCAAACTAGGACAAGAAAACAGCCTTCTCATGTTGACAAGAAGAAAAATCTATAGACAAAAAGGAAATATTACCATCCTCAGATTCATCTTCAGCACTCTCATATGCACTGACCTCAAAATCAGCCTCATAGTCATCACCTTCTGCATAATGAGAATCAACATCAGAACTACTAGCCTCCTCATGATCAACATCAGGAACCACCAGTCTTAGCAATCTTATGTCCTTCTCTAATTGCTAGTTCTCCATTTTCATTCTCACTAATTTCTTCTTGAGAGCATCAAATTTATCAAAATGCTCAACAAACTTAACTCTCAACACATCCCCAGATGGGATTGAACATGAAGGCAAGGATAGGAACCACTTCCTTGCACCATTAGAAAATGTCTGCACAAGCAACCTCATAGCAACATCTTCATGTTCAATATCCACTTCACCAAAAAGACCCATGAGGTCATCTATATGATGGCTTGTAGAAATAGATCCACTAGCTAGGAATCTAGGCAAGCACTCCTTAATCTCAGTAGCAAACTCATTAGGGGCACCTTCAATGCCATCAAAACAAAAGGGCCTATATTCCTCCATAAGGAGCTGCCCACTACCACTCATCCCTTTATATGGTGCTCAACACTTGATAGGGATACATTTCTTTTACAAACTAATTTTCATAAAGAGTAGAGCATATGAAAACAAAAATACCTAGAACTTATGCAACAGAGACTTTGTTGACTAAAAGTAGGGCAGATATAGAGCTCACCAAGTAGCTCCATCAGGTTCTTTACTATATAGAGTCACCACCTCCTTGCAAAGGACAATGTAGTGCTTGTATTGTAGGCTTCTTCCAATCACCCAAAACCTCACCAAGATATCACACTATTTATCAGGAGATGCACTGATCAAACAGAGACTTCAGAGCCGCCACTCAACACTTAGTGAGAAAACTTTAGCAAATGCTTTGTTTGTTTATCTAACTCTTTCCAATGGCTCCCTAGTAGAGTCACCAATTTGTTGGTGACTCGGATGGGTAATTCAATCTAGTCAACAAAATATTTTGAATATTACAATTAGACCACAACCAAAGATCCTAGCAGATATACTGCTTCATTGTTGTTCTCCCCAGCAGCGTTGCCAATTTGTTGGAGCTATTCCTTGTAGGACCAAACTTGAATCAATAGATGGGCTTGATTCTCAAGGTAGGCACTCAATTTTGACATGAAAATAGTCCAATTGATGAGGATAAATAACATCCTCCTTCTTCTTTGAGCTCCACATCACTCAAGTGAGTACTACCTTATCTGCACATTCAAGACACCTTAAGATAAATAATAGGCTTGTACATAGATTATTGTAGAATAATCTTCAAACCCCTTCAGGTAACTTGTACCCCAATGCAGTCAATTCACATGCAATAGCCCTTCTTGCATAGAATGAGTCTAAAGATTATAAAGGACCTCCCACTACTACTACCAACATGAAAGGGAAAGGTATTTGATTTGAATGATTTTGATATTGGCTTGAAGAGACCCATGAGATATACTAATTCTCTCATAGACCAGTGACTTGTCCAATGGGCCACAAAGTCAAACACCTTACTGCAAAAGAAAGCTATGAAACAAGAAGACAATACATTCAAATATGGTGATGCCTTACATTAGCCATACACCATTGATTAGATCATACATTATCAAATCACTTGTGTATCCAAATGTGCTATCACCCATTCAAAGGATTTTAACCCTCCCCTTAGAAGAGACCTATAAAAAAGTAATACATTAACCAACATCCACTAGAAGACAAACATAAGATACCTTTGATACCCTAGTTCATACACACCTGAAAACCAATCCCAAACCTAGTTGCTTTTGTGAAAAAAACTCTATTGCAGACACGTAAGAAATGCAAATAGAAAAATGGAAACACCCTTGATGCTTCAATCAATAAGTCTGAAACTCAAATGGAGACAATTTGATAACAGTAGAAGTATATTGAATCTCATATGTAAGACAAATCAATTACAATGCATATCATATTCATTGAGCCAACAAAGGAGAAAAGAGCACCCTATATGCAGAGAAGTAGAGAAAATCTACAGGAAAAGGACCCTTCATGGAACTAGTTCTCCTCAAAAATTATAGAAGAAGGAACTCTTAAAAAATCAAAACTTCAACCATATATACCACTAGCTACCTTGGAATCCTAAACAGGCTAGGATGCAACAAGCTTTAGATAGCTAGGGTTAGGGTTTCAACAGCTACACCAACCCCAACTACAACAAAAATCAAAATTCTCAGAGGGAAAACTGAGTACAGGTCTATCAAATCAAGGATGATCTTCATGAATGAGAAAGAAATCTAAAAAGTATAGGAAAATAAAAAATTTCACCATATAAATCAATCTGACCAGACCTACAAAATGCCTCAAGCCACCAAAAATATCCATCCTCACATGGTACAAACCTTTCAGTAATTAGTCATGACACCCTGGACCACACTGCAATAGCAAACAAATCATCTCTTACTAGCTCTAGTTGCTTCTGCATTGAATGTCAGTTCTTTCTATCATTGGAAACCTTGAAAAAATTCAAATTTGAATTACAATGGTCACATTCAAGCATCACCAACAAATCAACGGTCATAATTCAAATTTGAGATCAACTTTAAGTCATAGCTGTTAGATTTCTTCTTTTCGCGGTCCTTTATGATTTAACCTTTATAGAAATCCTGGTTTACATTTAGCGACTATGTGTAAATGCATTTTCTTATTCACATGATGAAAATCTTAACCCACCCTTAACCTTTCGAATTGGCGACTATAGGAAAACATCTAGCCTTGGCCCCACATCTAGCGAACAAGCAACATAAGACTTCTGCCAATTCGTGAAACACTCTACAATACTACCAGAAAGTTTAGTGATTACATGAATACACACTTGTTGAACCACTAACACATTTAGAGAATCACCAATTTATTATGTGAATGAGTGAGGCCTTTGAAAATTTGTCAGGCCGCTAAACACTTTTGTCCGGACTACTAAGACCCTTCGACCCCAGCTGGGCCTGCCTGCAAACTACCACATGTCATTATATCATTTTCTATCTCCACCCAATCAACACTGATACAGGACCCACTGACATGTCCAAGTAAGATACGAGATCAATAGATGGCACAATATCTCATATGGTAGGAATATTCCTTAAGATCATGCACCAACCATTGATCAAAAATCCTTCTCTGTAGGTCCCTCTGACTGATTCCTATCACCATAAAGCTCGGCTAGTCAAAAATTGACACCTCAATAATGAATCACTAGACTGTCCCACTCCCCAGCAAACCTTAACCCTCTATCAATTTGGTGAACACATGACCAAAGGGATCCTCACCCATTCGTGAGAACTTTGAGGGCACCACTAGAAAAGTTAGCGATTCCATGAACACTATGCACCAAATTGCTAAATCTTAAGAGCCTTCACCAAATCATCATGTGAATTAGCAAACCAAGAAAACATTTATCAGAACTACTGAAAAGATAGAGAAATCTACTGGGCCCACACTAGGAAAATCAATGGTCATCAGAAGATCTTAAGCCTCTGATGAAACCCATAAAATCATACGCTGTCTATTGATCTACTGACAGGATCAGGACCCTCTAACACATCTGAAAACTAGGTCCCACTGACAACATGCCACGGTGCTAATACATGGATGAACCAGAAGCTACCAAATGAGCATACGTATCAACAAACCCACCTGCCTTCCTTATGAGAATCAACGACTGTCGCTATACTGCTGCATTAAAAATTGAGCAAGTTATATCAATGGTATAATGATAGCCACAAGATTAAAATGAACTTTAATCCACCTGAACGCCAAGAAGACCTATCCCATTGACAACATTCTGAATCATAATAGGTGGACCAATGAGAGAGCCAAATCTTCACACCTGGCAAGTGGGCCCACTCGAAAAGAAAGGCTATGCCATACAAAGAATCGACGTCTATCTCAAGATCTTATGCATTTGACACATCGCTCGAGAAGATATGCCCACCATTAGATGGAGATGGTGTCAGAGCTGGGCCCAGGAAAGAAAAAAAAAAGTTGCCGAAACATAGGAAAATATTAAAGCATGATTTAGGGAAAATATTTCAGCAAGGAACTATAGGTCTTAGGACAAATTAAAACAAGGGTGCATAGGAAATACAAAGGGGACCCCGCCAACACATGACATACCTAACCGCATGACATAAAGTGAACCCATTTAAATAGCACATGCAGATAAAAGGTTTTAAGTGGCCCAAAAAGTTAACTTGAAATTATAACAAAGCAAGGGTTAAAACAAAGGGTTTTTTACACCAACGACTAGTTTTTTGAATTTTTGAACCAAGGGTTTGTGCCAGGGATCTAAAAATAACTAAAGGGACTAGGGGAAAAGGGCTAGAGCCATGAAAATTTTTCTGAGTGCTAATAGGTTGAATAGTGTCTCTAGACAAAATTCTATTCATGATTTGGTGACAATTCACTCTTTTTCTATCTTTAGTATTCAAGAGAAAATCCTCTTAGTTAATCTTATATCTCTTTGTGCTTCTAGTATTTGGCGTCATGGGAAGTGCTAGTGTATTACTTTCATGGGGTGCTTTAGAAATTTGGCTCTCTTTTGGGATTTGAGAAAGATTGTTCCTCTCTAGAGGAAATCTAGCCATTCAACTATCTCTATGGTTTCCTCTAGTATAGAGACTACAAAGATGATTTTGATTACTAATGTATATGATTCGATTGATTTTTTCTTGAAAACTCATGATTTGGTCTCATATGAGGTTTTTTTATAGTAGTTGTTCATTTTCTTCCTTGGATTTTAGTGGGTGACTTTAATTTAATATTATGCTTGCAAGAGACAAAGGGTGGGCTATCTTGTCCGACTCCTTATTCTAATCTCTTCTATAAAAATGTGGACCTCCCATCTTTAATTGATATTACTACAAAAAATGGTATCTTTATTTTGAGTAATAGAAATTTGGGTGAAGATTTTATTCAAAGTGATTGAATAGATTTATAGTTGTCTCTAGTTTTTGGGTTAGAGGTACTCTCATTTTTTCTTCATAATTCTCGATTGGAGGGGTTTTAATTTTTCATAGGTATTAAATTTTTAGCCACTTGTATTGTAGTTCCTAATAATCATCCTTCTAAATATCAGATGATTTGGTGTTAGGATTCTTCCTTGCATGACTTAATAGTTTAGTGGTGGAAAGATGATTCTCTAGTCTATGATACTACTATGCACTATTTTGTTATGAAATTATAATATATTAAATGGAATATTAGAAGTAGAATGGGTCATTATTTGGTAATATTTATGCCATGAATAGATAGGCTCAAGATAATCTTTCTATTGTCACTTTTTAAATTTGAAATCTTGGTTTTTCAAAGGCTTTGGAAAGAGAGGAATCCCAAGCTATTAGAGAATTGGATGAATGTGTACTTAGGGAGGATATTTTTTTAAAGTAGAAGGCTAGGGTTGACTAGATTTGGGAAGGAGACATACATACTAACATTTATCCATAACTCTATACAATCCTATCATAATAGGATTTTCATATCCACTTTGACTAATTTGATGTGATGAATTCTTATCTTATACATCCAATTTCTATGTTTGAATCAGAGGTGGCTATTTTTGGGATGTGTAAGAGTAAAGTATTTTCCCCTAACACATTTCCAGTAGAATCGTTTAAGGAATTCTCAAATATTATTAATATAGACTTGTTAGAGGTGGTTTGAGAATCTTATGAAATAAAAAAATGGTCCAAGCCTTAAATTATGACTTTCTTATTCTTATTCTAACAAAGGAAGGTACTAATCAGCTGGATTTATTTCAGCCTATTGTTCTATGTAATGTGGTCTAAAAAAATATTACTAATTTGATTGCTAAGAGGCTAAAACCATAGTTTACCACTATGATCTCGAATGAGAAATGGGGTTTTGTAGTTGGAAATAAAATTTTAGATGGGATCTTAGTTTGTTTAAATCCATTCATTCTATGGACTATGAGGAATATGATGGAGTTACACTACACTTTTTGTAAAATATTCTAATTGCATTTGGCTTTATCCCATATTGGGTTAGCTAGACTATGAGGTTTTTAACATCTTAATCCTTCTCTTTTATTATAAATAGGGATCCTTTGAGTTTTTTAGATCCTTTAGAGGTCTTTGGTAAGTGTACCAACTTTCTCCCTATTTGGTTATTACTATGATTGAGGCCCTTGGAAGATTTATTAACTCTCAGGTTTCCTAGGACCAAATTTATGGTTGGAGTTGGGGGAATGGGTTTCTCAAGATTTATCATCTCTTATTTGTGGATGATATTTCTCTTATGGGGATCTATAGACTATTTGAGGCTAATACCTTTAGATAAATATTAAATATTTATTTGGCTACCTCTAGTAAAAAATTCAATGATCATAAATCTTCAATCTATTTTTTTAAATACTTTGGATCCTATCTAGAGGAGGATTACTAACATCATGCAATGTCAAATTGGATCTCTCCTCCTGATTTATCTAGGTATTATTATTTATTTTGGTAGAGAATCTAGCCCATTTTAGTAGGAATTGCTAGATGAGCTACATCAATAGGTTAATAATTGGACTCATTGATGGCTTCCTACTACTTCTTAGGTGATCCTTTTTTGATCGATGATACAAGAATTTCCTATTTATAAAAACCTTGTCCGAGTAGCTCTCTCACATTTTCTTAAGGATTTTTATATAGTCTCATGCCAATATCTTTGGAGTGAATATATGTAAAATTCTAAATGGAACCTAATTAAGTGGGATCTTTTTTGGTAATTTCAGGAGGTGGGTCTTGGCCCCTTCTTTTTTCTAGTTTCAGTGAGAAGGATCTTTCAGCTAAGTTATATTAGCATTGGTGTACCAATTAAAATTAAATTTAGGCCGGTATTATCATGCATAAGTATTTACCAGGAGATGAATATTTGGATATTTTTTGTATCCTTTTAAGTGTAGGGGTTCTATGGTTTAGAACAGTTTGATAATTGGTACTCAGCTAGTTAGTAGGGGCATTTTTCATATCTATAGTAGGGGTCTTGATGCTCTATTTTAAATAGATTTTTGGGATGATAATCCTATCCCCTTTGCATGTATCTATATTTTTAGGTCCTCTATGATTACTTTAAAGTTACTAAGTGGGATAAGTGTTGTAAAATACAATTGAAATCATTTTTATATTGTATTTGATGTCAAACATTCAATGGTGAGATGGTTTCTATCTAGTAGAGTACCATATCTTTTGATTGATGAAGAGGATTTGAAAAGAGGAGATAACAAGAGGACCTAATGAAAGGTTGAGTAATGTGATACTTCAATGGGTACTTGATTAGTTCAGACATTGGCAAGGTAATGTGTTGTTTATCTTTAACACTAAGTGAATAAGTCAATAGATTTGAAGCATAAGCTTAATCATGTAAAAGAGAAGAAATTTAGTTTAAGTTGAGTGATGCTAGTGTTGACCGAGTGCCAGTATAAGCTGAGAAAATTTAGTATTGACCAAGCATCATTAATTTATGAGCATCAAAGAATTAATCGAGTGAAGACAATGTTTTCTGAGTAGACAAGTTTTAGTGATGACCTAGATATGCAGTAATGACTGAGGAGATGAACACAATATTGACCAAGTGTCAGTAATTTACAATTTGTGATGGAATTGAGAATTCCAGATGACATCGTTGAATTATTGGGATATGTAAAATGTGTTAACATTATTAATGAATGATATGGAGCATTTAATGTATGGTAAATTATTTTCTTATGGATTCCAGGAGAAGTTTGCAGAAGTATTTAGAAGGAAAAGAAGGAGAACAAAATGATGGAAGGATTAGATGAATCTAACCTAAACCTAAGATCCACAGAAGAGATTAAGAGGAAAAAGATTAATCTACTTGATCAAGGAGGTATAAGGATGACATAATTGTTAGGTTAAGAAGGTGTTTGGAAGAGGTTGATGTTATTGATTGACGAACCTAAGCAGAAGGCTAAAGAAGAGTTGTGAAGAGATGAACAGAGTTGAGCTGATTGCTTGAAGGGATTTCTGAGAAGATCAAAGATGTAGATGGTAATGAATGTCAACTAGTAAATAAACATATGAGCATATTGGATCTATATTTGTAAAATGAGTTTTATATTTCAGATTAGAACCTACTGTTACTTTCTAACCATTGTATCAGTCAAAATACTTTAATCAAGGTTAACCTGATGGTCATTTTGTAAATCCTTTAATCAAGGTGAGATTCTAATAGAACATTTTTAAGTCCTCTAACCAGGCCACTCTTAATAGGGTAAAACCTAATAGTGTGTATTGTAAACCTTTAATAGGTTTGGCTTCTCATAGAATTCACTTTAGAAGAGTGAATATTAGTATCATGTTTTTGGTGGTTTTTCCCATATTGGATTTCCATGTTAAATCCTAATGTTATACTTGTGTGAATGTTATTTGATGTGAATATTGTTGAAATATTTATATTCTGAAAGTTGATTACTTTTGGATAGAGGACTACAATTTTAATGTTACTAAATCATTCTATAGACACTGAGTAAATTGATGATTAGATCTAATTTTAAATTGAAGAGTTTGAAAGTTGAATTAGTGTATCTACACCTGAGGATAACTAATTCACCCCCCCCTCTCAGTTAATCTAAAATCATTCTAACAATTGGTATCAAAGTTGTTGGTTCTTGTAAGGAGAAAGTTTAAAGGTACTTGAAGCTAATGATCAAGATGTACAAAAAGGAGGTACGGAAGCTGGACAAGGAGAACTTCCCTTCATGGTAGAGCTTGATGAAAATACACTTAGCTGGTATTGGTGATTAGATAATATACTATGTGGAAAATGATTGTGTACTAGTTGTTAGACCTATGACAGATGAGGAGATGAAAGAAAAACAAGAACACAACCAAGAAATGATGGAAATTGCATCTTCCCTAAGCTATTTTGAATTTAAATATATCAAGGACTATACTAATGCAAAGAGAATGTGGGACACACTAGTAGCTATCTATGGTGGGGAGAAAAATATGTTGAGAGCCAAATCTGAAAGCTTGAGACGTAAGTTTGATGAAATGAAAATGTTAGAAGGTGAAAAGGTGAAAACATTGTTCAGTATTGTGGCAGAATTAAAGACGTATTAAATGCTATTAGAGGAGCTAATGGAAATATTGATGATGAAACTATTATTAGTAAAGTATTGTGAGCGCTACTTCCTATCTATGCTACTAGAGTTTCTACAATACAAGAATCAAGATGTACTCCTATTAATCTCCTAACTTTGGAAGGTCTTGTTGGTAGACTCAATGCTTTTGAGTTGTCTAATTTTGATAATTTCACTACTCACAACATTGAATCCACATTCAACTCTCAGATGCTTCTTCATAAGTCTAAGAAAAGAAAAGAAAGATATGTGAGCAGTGAAAGTGATAGTGATAGTGATACTTTTGATAATGATCTAGATGATCTTCATACACTTTTGCTAGAAGGTTAGAGGAAAAGGAAAATTCAAAGGTAAACTCCCTATAATATATTTTTCATGTAAAAAATTTGGACATATTGCAACAAGATGCCCTGACAGGACTGACAAAGATGAAATAAGAGAAAGAAAGTATAAAGACAAAATAAATGACAAAGATCACATAAGGTACAAGGACTAAAAAGAGAAAGGTAAGAAATCATGTTATATAGCTAAATATAAATTGATAGTGAAACTAGAGAATCTGATGATTGTGATATAGAAGTTGTTTATGTTGCTATGAAAGATGATTCTGATGAAGATGAGAAAACTACACTTTCATGTGAGTAAATGTGATAAATAGATTATTGATAGTGGTTTCTCACATCACATGATTGGTGATAAAAGTAAGTTTGAAATATTAAATCATTACAAAGGTAGAATTGTTAAGTTTGGTAATGATGCACCATGTCCTGTAAAATAAAAAGGATGAATAAGATTGACTGATAAGATCATATGTGACAATGATTATTGGGTTGAAGGTCTTACCTATAATTACAAGAAAATATTTAAAACCTAAGATATCCCATTACCTAAATTATAAATAAATACTAAAACATACTTAGCAAAATTATATGGTATGATACTGATCAATGTACAAAGAAATGTAAAGATAAGAATGGAGCAGCTCAAACTTTTTAAAGAATCAAAATGAGATCATGAAGAAACTAAATAGATATGAAACTATAAGATAAACCCCAGGGACTAACAAGAAAGAATGAATATCTTATAGTATTTGTGTAAACTCATATGAACTTCTATCTATACCATAATTGATTGAATGATGACAATACTATCTCACAATAATACTATTGAAGCAAAAGATTACCTAATTTTGAAAGAAGAATAATTTGATGCAATCTAGTAACTGAAACAAAATATAAAAGATTTATCAACCAAAAGTCTTTTTGCCTGAACTACCTATGAGAGGGTCAAAAAAATTGAGATCTCCCCCTCACAAAGAGATTGAAAAATATGATAAAGTTTCTTGTGATTAAACTAAATAATGACAAATTGTCTACTTCCAAGTATAAAATTTAAACCAAATAGAGAATAATAGTGATATGATATACTTTCATTTTGTTTCTCCATAGAATTCATTGATCATTGATAATCCTAAGAGTTCACTTTTTTGTCATTAGTTATAAGGAAGTCATTATGTTTGTCAAAGTCATTCGGTAAGAAAGAAAAGATGAGTCTATAAGGTAGAGAAATCATTTGGTAAAAAGGAATTAGTAAATAAGGAATTTTAGTAAAGAGAAGGAAAGTATAGGTGTTATCTCTATTGAGCTTTCAGGGTTGTCATTAGTACCAAAGGTTTGTAAACATATCGGTCGGTCACTTACATTGAGCCAATCGGTAACATAAAGTAGACCAAACTAGTCAGTAAAGCTTATATACTGAGTAGTAGATAGTTTACCAAGCATCAGCAGACACTGACACCGATAGATAGTAAACACCGAGCATTGCAGTATACAATAATCAATTTACACAATGTTTACCGAGAATCACAGGAAATGGCATAGTAATCAGAAATGGCACATACTTCTATGCAA